>OX327012.1:23854395-24454395 GCA_946800695.1 Geum urbanum
TCAGCTATTGGCATCACAAGAGTATATTCTTTGAACTCCCTTACTAGTCGAAGTTGAAGCTGAGGAACAACTTGGACGCGATGCACATAGAAAAGAATGTGTGCGACAGTGTGGTGGGAACAATTCTCGGTATTAAGTTCAAGACTAAAGATACTCCCAAAGCGCGCAAAGATCTGGAATCAATGAATCTACGTCGTCCCTTGTGGTTGAGGAGGGATAGGAAATGAGTGTACAACAAGATGCCAGCTGCACCTTACACAGTGAAGCTGACACTTAGACATTCTGTATTTCACTGGTTTAAGGGCATTCGTTATCCGGTTACGTATGCAGCTACTATAATTGGAGCAGTGGACGAAGTGCAACACAAGTTTGTTGGTCTGAAGACACATGACTATCACGTTATGCTGCAACGTCTGATTCCAGTGGTAATTTGTCTATATTTGCCTCGTGACGTCGTAGAACGAATAGTGGCATTGTGCAGATGGTGGCAGAGGTTATGCGCCAGAGAAATAAATAAGTCAGATGTGGTGGAACTGTAACAACAAATTGTGCACATCATTTGCAAACTAGAGAAGATTTTTTTCCCCTGCTTTCTTTGACATCATGATTCACCTAATGATCCACCTGCCCGAGCAGGTGCTCATTTCTGGTCCGGTTCAGTACACTTGGATGTATCCTCAAGAAAGGTACGTACAATTTCTTAATTATACAGGTTTTTCGATTCATAATTTGTTCCACTGGATATTACTAGCTATATGTACTTATTCTTATTATACAATGTATATATTAATTGTACGTTTGATTTTGTAGACAACTTGGACAGTATAAAGGATTCGTCAAAAACAGGTCGGCCTGGATGGCTCCATAGCCGAGACATACCTGATGCATGAGTGTGTTACTTACTGCAACAGGTACCTGAAAGATCCACCACCTCCCACTGCCTCCGATCCCAGTGCCCGCATCAATCTTTATGTCGTCACAAATGTCGTCCGACCGTTTAGAGGACTATTAAAAGAATCATTAACACAGGAAGAACTTATTGAGGCACACTAGGTAGTGTTGTGAGACTGTGACGAAGTTGAGCCGTACATGATGTCATACAAGGAGAGGCTTCAGGCGTTAAATCCGGACAAGAGTTCGGCGTGGTTTGAGAAAATGGTTAAGAAGAAGTTCCCTGATTATTTCTTCCAATGGGTACGTACGTACGTATGTCTCGGTATTTAGTAATTTATGTACATATCGATCATGTTTGTAGAAAGTAAACCCTTAAATTTTCCCATTTTCGCAGATGATTGATCTACAAAAATTCGAAAATCATGGGGGGTGGTGGTCCTGGCCAAAGCACTTGCTAGCAGGGAAGCCAATTAAACACTATATTTATCCCGGATGTTTTGTGAAAGGTGTAAAGTTCCATTTATTGGCCCAAGATGAAGGAAGAACACAAAACAGTGGGGTAGCGGTTGAGAAAGACAATGATCTATATTACGGAGCTATTATATATGTGGTTCAGCTATGTTACGGAAATGATGTCAACGTTTTCCTATTCAAGTGTAGATGGTTCAAGCGTACAAAGGAAGACCTGGGACTTTTATCAATCGATACAAACTCAAGCTGGTATGAGGATGAGCCTTTCGCTCTCGCCACCTTAGTTAGGCAGGTGTTCTACCTCGACGATCCGAAAGCTGGTGAAGGGTGAAAAATAGTGAACCATACCTCTCATCGAGGAATATGGAATGCAGAGACAATTGAAGGGACACCGGCGACTGAAGATGCTGCTGAACTAGAAAGAGACATTCCTGAATATCAAGAGTCTAATATTGCTGTCATCTGCTCCGATATAATGGACCTGGTTCAAGATGGTGAACGGTTACCCATGCCTGTTGGTTGTACAGATCTAACTGAAGATGAGATTATCGATGCAATTAATGAGGTAGATGAAGAAGACGTGCAGGATGAGGACGAGGACGAGGACTCAGGTTATTTGTCGGACGATGTTGAGTATGATGAGGAGGATGAGCAATCGGATAACGGGGATGAGGATGATGACGATTATGACGAAAAGTACAATCTAGCAGTGACGAGGGGTGTTAATTGGTAATTTATTATTGTAATTATTGTAATATAAGATGCATCATCGATCAATAATTAATATAAATATTATGAGGAGTACGTACGTACGTATGTACAACTATTAATTTTGTACTTAATTAATCACATGCGTGCATGCATGGTCGGTTCGACCGACGTACATAAAGTCGGTTATAGTCAGCTGGCTAAAGTCGGTCGGTAATACTATATCCGACGAGGTTTTAACCCATTCTCGTCGGCTATAGTACTATAACCGACGAGATTTCTAAAAAAAATTAAAAAAAAAATTATTTTTTCACTATATCCGACGAGATTTTTATCTCGTCGGTTATAGTTTGCCATATCTCGTCGGATATAGTGTTTTTTCCGGTAGTGTATATAGCCACTGCTCATTCTCTCTTTTCCTCATCCCGTATCATTCTCCTCCTCTCCTCTCACTCTCACTCTCTCTCAAAAACTCCGGCCTCCCTCCTCCGGCGACCAAAATTTCGGCGTTTCCCTCTCTCCGGCGACTCTCCACTTCGGCGAATTTCTGGCGAATTTCCGGCGACTCATATTTTAGGTAATAATTATATTTTTAAACATCATTATTATTAAACTAATTAATTAATTTGTAAATTGGCATGGTAGATTAATTAGTAATATATTAGTAATAATTATTATTACTAAATGAATAATTATTAGTAATAATATATTAGTAATAATTATTATTGGTAATAATAATTAATTATATTGGTAAATGAATAATTCTTATTGTAAATGCATGATAAATAATAATTAATTATTGTAATTAAATATTATTTTAATTAATAGTATAATTGGTGATTATTATTGCATGTAATTATAATTTGTAAATATTGTTCTAATATTGTAAATTTATAGTAAATATGGTAAATTAGTGAATTATTAAAAATAATAAATTGGTAATTATGACAATTTTGTAGTAAATTGGTAGTATTTGATTTAAATTTAGTACATAATTAAGTTTGGTTTATTAAGTCGCACTTTTTGGAATAGATGGCGCCTCGATCACTTCCTAGCTTATCTCCTTAATCCCTCGTGATGTGTGGATTTCATCACCGCACACCATAAGCTAAGTGAAGTTATGGACACGAAGTTGAGGGCAGAGTTTGCAAAGGACTTGAGGGAGTGTAAAATTTTGAAAGATTGACTGAATGTCGGACATGGTGTCTAGAAACGGGTTATGACTGGTGACAGGTTTTGGATCTAAGAAAGACGACATCAATAGAGTATATACCATTGATTTGGTTAGCCTCGAGGTGTTTTGTCGAAATTAGTCCTTGCTCTCGCGTTATCTCTATCCCTAACTGGCCATGTTTTTCGATTGAACCAAGACTGATTTATTGAAAGTTTATACTTTATCGCGCAGGTCGCACGTCCATTGAACGACTCAAACACCAAGCTAGTGTACTCAATTTAAATCTTAGGCGCACTCAATACTAAGGTGTAATTATCGTAAATTATTTTATATAATTATTATGGTAATTAGGTATTTTAACAACTCCTGGGTTTAAATGGCTCCGTCGGGAAATAAAAAGGCCCAACAGGATGTTGAAGATGCTATGCTCCGACGCTTGGAGGAGCAAGTCGGTTAGGATTTAGAGGAGGGCAACGACGCTCTTTCTGCGAACCCTTCAGCTGGTCCGTCGACAGTGCCCACAGGGAAAATTTCTGCTGCCCCAGTTATCCCGACCGATGATGACAATGCCCATTCCGGTCGGACGCCCGGTGCGGCAGAAAGTACTCAGGCGTCCTCCACCTCGACCTCCACTAAATCTATCCTTTATAGCGCCCGGCGCAATCTCAGGAGGGCCCCGACTGAACCGGAACCCAAAAGGACTCGCGGTCTCATCAAATGCGGAAAACCCGAGAAAATTTTCAAGGCGACCGAGAAAAAGATCGAGTTGCCGTACGACGAATTCACCGGTGGCCTTCCCACAGCTCAGCTAGCTAGTCTCTCAGCGCACAGCATAAGGTCAATCCTTCGCAGCAGGGTTCGTATGACTGCCCCTACTTAGAAGGAGTTGCCGGATGAAGAGAATGCGAAACTGTTTAAAGAACTTTCGGTACGTAATACGTACAATTTTAAATTTATTTTCTAATAACCAATAAAAATTGTAATTTCATAATATATACTATTATAATTTTCTATTTATTTCTAATAGGAACAATATGAGGTGGATCCCACACCGGCGATGCTTAGGCATATCAACCAAACCGCCAACTCCATCTACCGTGATTGGAAGTACAAGCTTCATGTGTACTTCGATAATATCGGCCCCGTGCCTACCGCCATAAAGCTGCGTGGGGATAGGGAAGATGAGTGGCAATGGTTGTATAACCACTTCCAAGATGAAGAATATAAGGTGTTTACTTTTTTATTTAAATTAAGAGAATTGAATTATTTTTATTTTAGTTACTCATTAATTTTTTAATGATTGATGTTGTCCAACAGAAATTCTTCGAAATCAACAAGACCAACCGGGGGAAGAAGGACAAACACCATACCTCCGGCGCCAAGCAAGTGATTCAAATAGCCAAGGAGCACAGGGATAAGGGCTCCAAACACTCTTATCTCGATGCTAGCATAAGCGCGTACGTGACGCCTGGGCTCGAGAATGAAGCGAGTCAATACGGCGTAAGTGATGTATATGTGCTTTTAATTTACGTAGTTATTATTTAATTATTATTTATTAAATTTTCGTACAAATTTATAATTATTTTATTTTTATTATTATTTTTTACACTACCAGCAGAAGCAGTATACCCGACGAGATTCCCAAAAAACGACCGACGATAAGGGTTCTCGTCAGGTATAGTAAACTATAACCGACGACAGGATTACCTCGTCGGTTATAGTTTTATTTCCGACGACATAATCTTGTCGTCGGTTTTAGTAGACGGAATCTCGTCGGCTATAGTTTTCCACTATTACCGACGAGTTTTTTTACTATTACCAACGAATTTTTTCTATCATCGGCTATAGTTTCTTATTTCAGATCTGGGCAGCAGCTCGATCTGTCATTCAAAAATTTCTCCCAAAAAACTAAAAATAATTAATGCTCGATCTGAAATCTTCGAGTGATGTGTACTGTCGAGAATGAGTTCGTGCATGATGATTCATTATATATAGGTACGTACTTAATATATTATAAATATATATATATATATATGCATGTGTGTATTTATCGATCGATTTTGAATATATATATATATATTGATCGATCGAGTTAATTGTTTGTTGAATTTGAGTAATTAATTGATTGATGGTTGATTTTGATCGATTATTGGATCGATAAATTATATATATATAGCTAGCTAGGTTGCTAGAGTGATTAATTAATTTAATTAAAAATAATTAATAGCATTATATTAATTATATATTAATGTGATTATTAATTATATATATAGTATTAATAATTGTGATTATTTATTATATTATGGCCGGGTATAATATATATTGCATGTACGTGATATATTTCGATCGGTTAATATAATTGTGATTAAATAATTATATATAATGTGGTTATATATATATTTAGATTTATGTCTCGATTATATATATATATATAGTTAGGGCCGGGTACATGTACGTACGTGTATATATATATATTAAAATTATGGGAATTATAATATATAATATATATTTATTTTAATTTATTGATCGAATGTTTTAATTAATAAGATCATGGGTATATATACATGCAGTACGTTATAATTTTCAGGATGGACAAGAGTTGGATGTGTCTTCCAAGATGGGATGTAAGATATCACCGTGGAATTAGAAGTTTTGTGGAATATGTGAAGGTTAATTGTGGAGGGATGACAATTCATTATTGTCCGTGTACGAAATGTCAGTGTCGCAGCGAGCGATATCGTTTTCACATCGATAAAGTATTGGAGCACTTGAAGAAAAACGGGTTTTGGGATAAGTACACATGTTGGATTTATCACGGTGAGAGCTCATCAGTTGGTGAACATGATCACGGACAATTTTTTGAGAGTGGCAGTACATCCAATGATCCAACAACAAGGTTGATCAACGATATGTTTCCTCATGAGAGCGGTATATTTGCTCAAGCACCGGATATCCCTCCCGCCGTTGGAGACTTCCCTCATATTGAGCCAGTCCAGCAATTACCTACAGCTGTCAACACTGCTGGTATGGACAAGTACAACAACCTCATTGCATTCCAACAGACCCCGTTGTACAACGGGTGTAATAAGACTGTTCTTGAAAGTGTTATGGGAGTAATGAAGCTCAAAGTGGAGAACAAAATGAGTGTGAAGGCTGTTGATGATTGGCTGAAGTGGTCTGGTTCGTTGTTGCCCCCCGGTCATCGTCTTCCTACCACTCATCGTAAGGTGCGACAGATCCTGAAACATCTTGACCTTTCCTACATCAAAATCCATGCTTGTAGATATGATTGTGTTCTCTTCTGGGGTGAAAATACTTATGGGAATGATCTTGAATCTCTTGATGAATGCCCGGTATGTGGTACAGATAGGTATAAGTTGACTCCTGCCGGAAACAAGAAAGCTGTGAAGATACTTCGGTATTTTCCGTTGATAGATAGGCTAGAACGGTTGTTCATGTGTGCACACACGGCTGAAGCTATGAGAAGGTGGGCCGAGAGGAATTTGCCCGACGGTGATACGCTTATACACCCTGCTGACGGAGAGGCTTGGAAGCACATGGTGAATGAGTTTTCTTATTTTGCATCAGAGGTTCGAAATGTTTGGCTGGGGCTTTCATCTGACGGATTCAACCCTTTTGGCAACATGAGTCTTCAATACAGTATATGGCCAGTTATTTTGGTACCGTACAACCTTCCTCCATGGATGTGTATGAAGAAAGAATACAATATGCTCACTATGATAATTCCAGGGCCAGGTTATCCAGGAAAGTGTCTCGATGTGTATTTGAGACCCTTGATTGAGGAGCTTAAGTACTTGAGTGAGCATGGTCATCCCACTTATGACAAGTTCAAAAATGAGATGTTCCAGATGCATGCCATGCTTGTTGGCACCATTAGCGATTTTCCTGCACGCGGGATGTTGTCGGGCAACGTTACCAGGGGATACAGGACTTGTCCAAAGTGCATGACGGTTGAGTGTTGCAGACCTCATTGCAGGAAGATTGTACAAATGCGTCATCGTTGTTGGCTTCCACATGATCACCCATTTCGGGAGGATATGGAGGCATTTGATGGGACTGTGGAAACAGGTGAGCAGCCGAGGAGATGGACGGGGGATGAAATATTAGAAGTGCTAAATGAATACGATTTTGGGCAGCTAAGCAATCATCCTGAAATAGTGGCGTCAATACCTGACATGTATAAATTCTGGACACACAAAAGTATTTTTTGGGAACTTCCGTATTGGTCCAAGTTGCTGATCAGACACTACTTAGATGTCATGCACATAGAGAAAAATGTGTGCGAGAGTGTGGTCGGCACAGTGTTGAATTGGGAGGGAAAAACTAAAGACGGCCCGAAGGCACGCATTGATCTTAAAAGGATGGGACTGCGAAAACATTTGTGGTTGAGAGATGGGAAGAAAAAAATACCACAAGCTCCTTATACCGTCAAGCCTGCCCAGAAGAATGAAATTTTTGAATGGATGGGTAATGTCAGGTATCCTTCAGGCTATGCTGGAAATATAAGTCGATGTGTTCACTTCAAAGACAATAAGATGTACGGACTAAAGTGTCATGACTGTCATATACTGCTTCAATGCCTCTTCCCTGTTTTCATTCGAGGGTACCTGCCCAAAGAGGTGGTGGAGCCGTTAGTGGCTTTGTCAAGATTCTTTCAGAAGTTATGCACGAGAGAAGTGAAGAAATCGGACTTGTTGGAAATGCAACAGGACATCATTTTTATCATGTGCAAATTCGAAAGGATATTTCCTCCAAACTTTTTCGACATCATGCCTCACTTGATGCTCCATCTTCCGAAACAATTGTTGCTTACTGGTCCAGTACACTACACATGGATGTATCCTATGGAAAGGTACGTAATGCATCTCTGAATCTGGCTATATATGTCGATCTTTAATATTATTTATTCACTTATTTTGCAATAAGCATAACATGCTCGATCTGTAATTACCACTTTACAGACAATTAGGGGACTACAAAGACTATGTGATGAACAAATCTGCACCCGAAGGGTGTATCGCTGAAACATATATTGCGCATGAGTGCGTAACGTACACCAAATTGTATTTGGGAGCGTTGGATGACCCTCCACAACATATGCCAGTAGATGGAGGGCAGTTCAACCTTTCGATCATCTCCGATGATGTTGAAGTTTTTGGAAAGTTGCCCAACTCGTACAATTTGGAACCTTATGAGCTAGTCATTGCCCATTGGTCAGTATTGATTAACTGTCCAGAAGTTCAATATTGGAAAAATTTGCACCTTTACTGCCCTGCTATTTCCGGTGATGTTGAGTACCACAACAAGACGTTCGCAAACTATTTTGGCAAATAGGTACGTATATAGATATATTGACTGGTATATGAAGTTAAGTGAATGTCTCGTATCCTATGTATAGTTAAGTTAAAAAAAATGATTATTTTCAGATGAACCATGTACAAGATGATGGTCTCCCTCAGTGGTCACACGAGTTGAGGCTCTTGGCGCAGAAACCGGTATCTTCCAGAGTTTATCCTATGTGTAAGGTAAATGGCGTGCTATTTATTTGCGAACATAGAGATGTCAGACGAAAAATACAGAATTCTGGGGTAATGGTGCATGGTGGGCAGAATGGAGTTGACTATTACGGTGTTCTCCATTCAGTTGTCAAATTAATATATGGAGAAGGCATGACCGTGCACTTGTTTAAGTGTAGATGGTTTGATACTGACCCTCAGAACACAAGGACCGATCAATACGGCATTTTTACTTTGAATACTGCTACAAGCTGGTATGAAGATGATCCGTTTATTTTGGCAACGGCGGTGAAACAATTGTTCTATCTTGATGATCTTGTGCATAAAAGCGTGTGGAAAGTGGTTAACCATGTTCTTCCACAAAACATATACAGTGCCTCAACCCTTGGTGTGACCTCGGATAATGAAGAAGTTAGTGCATACCAAGAGCCGAACGCAACTGGTATTCCTGAAACCTCAACAATTCGCCTTAATAATGTGACACAGGGCAGTGTGGTACGAATTCCTCAACCGAATCTTATTGATGTTAATCAAAATGAAGACAATGAAGACTCAAGTGACGAGGGCATACATATCTTACCTGAAATTAACTCGGAAACAGAGTCAGACTCAAGCGATGATTCTGACTATGCACCTTAGTGTACGTACGTATGTATGTTATTTTGAGTTTGAACGTGCAATGTAAATTAAATGAATTATATTTAGATGATCGACTTTAAATTGCGTCGATTAAATTTCTCAAACCGACGATATTCGAATTAATATCGTATTAATTATTAATTATTAAATATTAATAAATATTAATTAATAAACATATATATATATAGCCAAAAAAAATTAAATGCGCGCATGTCATTTTAATTTAATTAGGCTTTTAATATAATTTAAGTTTTTTTAATAATAATTTCGTATTAATATATAATAAGTACACTATATATAACCGGCATTTATGAAAAAAATTAAAAAAACTATAACCGACGACATTCATAGGATGTATCGTCGGTTATAGTTTCTGCATTACTATGGCCGACGATAATACTTATATCGTCGGCTATAGTTGGCGTTATATCCCAGAACTGGCACCGTTTCGGGCAGTTTCGTTTCTGCATTCATTTTCTCTCCTCAGATCGCGATCAAGCAAGAGGAAGACCAAACCATTTGTGCCGCAAGCAAGAGGAAGAGGAAGGATCTCTCAAGCCCTCCATCATCAACATCCCTAAACCCTAAACCAAAAACAGGTTCTAATTCCCTAAATCCCCAATTTCAAAATTTTTAGGTTAGATTTTTATTTGTTTAGTTTGTTTATCGATAATGTGGATGTTGTGTTGATTGTGTGAATATATATTGGATTTTTTTTAATTTTGTTGATTGTGGGAATTATTGTTAATTTTTTGGATTGTTGGAATTATTGTGGGAATTTTTGTTAATATTGTGGGAATTATTGTTAATATTGTGGTCATTTTTGTGTTGATTTTTTGGATTGTTGGAATTATTTGGATTATATTGAGAATTATTGTTGAATTTTTGGATTGTTGGATTAATTAGAATAATTGGTTTATATATTTTTTAGTGTTGATTTTTTAGTTATATTGGATATTATTGGATATATTTTGTGTTGGTTTATATATTTTTTAGTGTTGATTTTTTAGTTATATTGGCCTATTTAATTATATTGGATATTATTGAATATATTTTTTAGTGTTGATTTTTTGGATTGTTGGAATTATTGGATTATATTGGGAATTATTGTTGATTTTTTGAAATTTTAATTAGAATTATTGGATTATATATATGGATGAGCTTAATTAATTATTGGATATTATTGGATATTATTGATTTTAGCAACGATGAATTTGTTAAATTGCGGTGTTTCCCGAGGGGGGTCGAACTCGAGGGGAGGTCGAGGGGGGGAGGGAGATCAGGACGTGGGGATGAGGGCACTGGAAGTCGGTCTGCATTAGGATCCACCAGCGTCGGCAACACTTACAGTCTTCCGCAGACCTCTCGACATCGTGCACTGATGGGCAAGGGACAACCTCAGCAGCAGCAGCTCGAGCCTGCTCGATCCTCAGGCGCGAGGAGGCTTCATGAGGTCAGTCGCACGCCTTCAACGGATAGTGCGACTCAATCCTCGGTCCGAATGCCGGAGATTCATCGCGAGGACCCTTCCCCCTCCATCCACCAGACAGCTCCTCATTCTTCCGAGGAGGCTGGTGGAGCTGTCTGGTGGATCGACTCAGTCCTCGGCGAGGATGAGACTATGCCCGCCGTCTACCTTATTCTTACCGTTGGAAATCCCGACGATACCTCTCGTCGATTCCGACGGGATGCCTGTTCCGGGACAGCTAGGGTTCATTACCCCGGACCAGGTATATGCGTATGTACCCTTCCCGGAACCTCTCTGGAGTGTGAGGATTCCGGGACAACGCACCGACGAATCAGGTAAATATTAATTAGTGATATCTTTTTACTTAGTAATATTTAAATTCAATTAGGTGTTGATGTTATAAAAATCGTCTACATATATATGTGATAGGCGAGATCGTGCCCGGTGATAAACCAAAGAGAACCAGAGGCCCCGTCGTCGGCAAGTTACTGGACGACGCCATTCAGGCTAGCGGTGGTGGCCAAGTTATTATTCCGACCGGGGATAGAGGGCAGGTGATCGAGGGAAAGGTCACTCGAAAGTACGCGGGGATGGCGGGCAGCCTCATACGGGATAAAGTCCCAATGTTGTGGCCAGATTGGAATTCAGTGCCGCAATCCGTCAAATATGAGCTGAATAATGCGTTGTCGGTGAGTTAAATTGTATATTCATTATGTAAATTTTCTAAATAAATTTTTAATATTATTGATATATATATATATGCATTGCAGAGGTGGTTCCGCGTGGATGCAGACATTAGACCCACGTGGGCGGATGAAGTGCATGGGAGCAAGTTTGCAGACCGGCATTTGTTTCAATTTTTTGGTTTCTTTTGATTATGTTCATACAATGTTGTAAGTTACTAACGATTGATTTTATTAATATATATAGGTACAAGGAGTGGAAGGGTGAGCTGAAGAAGCATTGGAAAAAGTACGGCGACGATCGTTCGGGTACCCCTAGCGAGTTTCGTTATAGGGAGTACGAGTGGCGATGGCTTGTGGTTCACTTCAACAACCCGAAATTGAAGGTACGCAACATTCGATCGATAAAATTTTTGTTTTATCGTACTTCCCTCAAATTATTTGGCTAATATTTTTTTGATGTTGAATTAATCGAGCAGGCTCTTTCTGAAGTCAACACAAGGAACCGGGCAAAAAACACCAAAAATCATCATGCCGGTTCCAGATCATACTCGGGTTGGATCGAGGAGGCGGCCAACCACCCAGAAGAGAATCCCTTTGTCTATACGATGCAGCACGCGTATCCGCAGTCCCCCGAATATGCTGTAAGTGTCCTTATAACAAAATAAACTTATTTCTAATTTTTTTAGATTGTTTTTTTTAATTAATATTTTATTGTTCTTTGTCAATTAGGCGAGAATTCAGGAGGCGATTCCGGAGGTGTTGACTCAAGTGGCGAGAGAGCTCTATCCCAACACCCCCGATGCGGAACTCCCGATTGATCAGATTCATCGATCTGATCCGATCGTCAGGGCCAGGATCATGTCTACTGCGATCCCTCCAGGGAAGAACACATTCTACTGCAGGGGTTCCGGAAATTGGGGTCAAGGGCTGCTGAAGAACACCCCTGAATTCTCTCGCGGATCGGGATCATCATCATCTTCCAAGACTAATGAGCTACACGACCAGCTTCAACGGCAAGCAATTGAGATGGAAGCTCAACGGCGTCGGATGGAGGAGATGGAGCAGGCGCGAGCCGCAGAGCAGAATCGGTTGGCCGAACAGCAGCAGCAGATGGGGACATGGATGCAGCACTGTTATGCACAGTTGCAGGCATCTGGAATCCATATAGCTTCCCCGCCTATTTTCGGTGCGCCACAGCCACAGCCTCAGCCTCAGCCTCAGCTGCAACCTCAGCCAGACCAGGACCAACCATCTGATGACAATCCGTTTGATCACATAGACTTAGGACACCCGTAGATTTGAACAATGGTCGGTTTTTTATTTTAATTATTTACTACGTACGCATATGTATACAGATTTGAATGATTTCGGTTTTTTTTTTATTTATTTACTACTATAATTTCAAAGGTTGTTGATTTTCAATTTGAACAATATTTGTGATTTTTTGGGAATGCAGGTTTTGGGATAAAACCTAGAACCTGCAAAAACAATTTATTATTAATAACTATAACCGACGATATGTGTCAACATCGTCGGCTATATTTTTCAACATAGTCAACCATTTTGACCATGGAGAAAACTATAACCGACGATGACGTCGTCGGTTATAGTTCAAAACTATGCTCGACTATAATTTCTCGTTGCCTTTAGTCTCTTTTTTTTCCAACGAAAAACCTAATTCATCGTCGGTTATAGTATCACCGACGGTGCATTACCGACGAGAGTATAACCGACGATGCCTCGTCGGGTATAGGCTATACCCGACGATAAAGAGGAACATTCCGACGACACCTCATCGTCGGGTATATATAGTAATTCTTCTGGTGGTGTTAGGCAAGGTTGGTAGAATGGGCGCAGGAGGAATTGGCCAACAGTCAGCTTGCACACCTGGATTTGCCGCCCGAAGACCTGCCTCCTCTATCGATGGAGAGCCAAATTGCAATCGCCGATGAGGTATACAGTCGTAGAGCTGGAAGGGAGGTTAGGGGGATGGGACCTAAGATGATTCGAGATTTGTCCTCCGACTCATCTACAGGAGGTTCGGCGAGGAAATGTACTCAGGCTGAGGCCGTCCAAGCAGCCTTTGAAGAGGCTCAACTCGCACGGGAGGAAAATCAATTTATACGTCAAAGGCTTAATCACCAAGAAGCGTAGATAGCCCAACTCATCGCCCTCATGCAAAATCAGGCTCGACAACAGTGTCAACCTCCTCCGAACCCATACCCCGACGACGACGACCCGGCTGGAGGCGGGGGACTCGGCGGCGCATCTGCTCCTCCAGTATTTTAGTACTTTCTGTAGTTTATTATATCGTTTTTTTTTTTTCAGATTCCGAACGATATTTAATTTCATGTATGTACAAATTAATTTTTATTATTTAAGTAATTTATTAACAATTTATTATATTTAATTAATTTTAACATATTTAATTATTTAAATGAGATTGGAGTATTTTAATTAAATTACTAATATTTTACTACAAATTAAAATTTAATTTAAAAAAAAAAAAATAATCACTTAATTTGACCACGGAGAATTGATCTCCGTGGTCTAAGTGTGTACTTAGACCACGGAGAAAGCCCAATAACTCCGCGGTCTAAGTTCTCACTTGGACCACGAAGATCAATTCTCCGTGGTCTAAGTGAGAACTTAGACCGCGGAGAAAATCGACATTTTCCGCGGTCTAAGTCGCACTTGGACCGCGGAGATCTCCTTCTCCGTCGTCCAAGTACTTGGACGACAACACTTGGAGTACAGAGCATACTCCACGGAAGTTTCGTCGTCTAAGTATGCTCTGTCGTCTAAGTACTTAGACGACGGAAAACCTCACCTAGACAACGGAAAAGGTCCGCGGTTTAGGTGAGTTTTTCTTGTAGTGTGTGTTAGATTTTGGCTCTAGCAACTCCAACAATTTCATCAAAATAGAGAAAAAAACAAAATTTTGGAGAATATTGAATATTTTTCACTTCAAACAGTTTGCTTATCTCATTCCTTAAAATAAACAAAGGTACAAGAGAGGACAAAACATTCACGAGTCTCAATGTCTTCCAAAACTCTCCTAAATACATTTTTGTGAGTTTCAATAAAAAAATATATTTTATTGTTTATTATAGAAAAATGTAGTTATAATAAATGTATAAATATGTAATATAGGGAAGTTGTTAGCGTTGAAGTATAATTTTTTTTTTTACTTTTATTTTTCTAAATTATAAAAAATTGAGAAAACTTTCACAATGTTATAAGATTTAGACCAAAATATATATGACTAGTTTGATTGTGATTTTCTTGTATACGTTGCAGATTAGAGGAAGACAGACACTGATTTTTCTAGTGGTTATTATAATCATCCCCTCAGTCCAGTATGAACAGTTTAACCTGGGGTAGTTCACTTATCTTCAAGACTTCAACTTTTGAGCATTTATATACCAGAGTAATTACAAGCCCCTTCCATTTAGATCGTTTCATCTCCAGCCATGATTCCCATTGAAGAAACTCTCAAACTCCTGCGCAGTTTCCTCACTGCCTTCATATAATGGGGTTTGTGACTCCTTCAATAATCTATTGTATTTTTCATAATCATCGTCTACCATGTCATTGAAGTTCATGCCCGAATTATCTTCCACTAATTGTTGGGGTGCATCTGCATGGTATCCAGGATAATAGGGATATGCATCATGTAGAATCTCCAACTGCGGGTTCACTGAAGGACCGGCACCACTAGAAGGACCGACTCTGGATTGAAGCCACTGTCTTCGTTGACTGAGCATTGTCGGTTCAGCAGAAACTTCCCCGTGAAGGTGCCAGACAGTATAATCCGGACTCAAACCACTGTGTGATAAGTGATGATACATGACATCCATAGTAACCTTGAACGGACCGTTCTTATAACGTTTGCACGGGCAGAAGTGATAATCGGCTCCGTTACTATGTCGCCGGGCAAAATTCATGAACTCGAATATGCCTGTGATGTACCTTGGATCAGCATGATGATATGTCATCCAAGTTTTGTCTGGGTGTCCGTCCATGTTTCCTGTCAACATAAACAATCAATATAAACAAAGTTACCACGCCACAGTTGCGATTCAACCAAAACCCCACACTTCTTCGCCTTATGCCTCCGGGTTGGGTCCTATCCCCTTCAGGGGAACACGACATTTGTCAACGCTTTTGCACCCATGCATTTCAGCTCCAGTTTAGGGAAATTTCGGCAGCATCTCCCTACAGTTCCCCGAGTGCACACATATCTAAACAACCTAATTTGCACTCGGGGAACATTGAAAGGAGACACTGTCGAAACCATATCCCAAAACTGAAACTGAAATCATACGAATAGCAAAAGGATCAACAAAGTCATGTTCACCTAAAGTGTCAAAAAATGGGACAATTCGAGAATCAACAACTCAACTCGATCAACTAGATGAGTTGTTGATTCTCAAACGGGAGTTCTAAGTTGATAAACACCACAATTATATATAACCATACGCTCGATTTCATGATTAACACTAATAACACTACTAATTAAGGCTCGAATACACCTAATCTACACTAATCATCAATTAATTTCACTAAATTTAACCAAATTTCAAACATTAATCATGAACCCATAACATGATTTATCACAATTCAATGATTCAAACACTAAAACTACAACATAAGACCAAATTCAATTCAATTTCAAAATTTCACATCACCTTCATTTTCACTTCTAATCATCAATACATTTCACTAAACTTAACCAAATTTCAAACATTATTCATGAACCCATAACATGATTTACCACAATTCAATGATTCAAACACTAAAACTACAACATAACACCAAATTCAATTCAACTTCAAACATTTCACCAAAACTTCAATTTCACTTCTAATTTAACATATTATGGTCATAAAGAGGGTTAAAGAGATACAAATCAAACTAACCTTACTCAAGAATCAAATCAATGGCAAGAACAACCTTCTTTCTCAATTTCCTCAAATTTCTCCCAACATCGCACAAGAACAGCTCCAGAATGCGAATGAACTGTTTTTCTAAAATTCTAACTTTATGAACGGTTTGACTTCAAGAAGAAGAGTAGATCCAGATTTAAAAAAAACGAGGCGACGTAGATTGAGCAATCTACGTCGCCTCGATTTTCTTCGAAGCGACCAAACTCATCTTCGTCGCTTCGAATAAAATCGAGGCGACGTAGATTGCTCAATCTACGTCGCCTAGATTTTATTCGAAGCGACGAAGATTAATTTGGTCGCTTCGAATGAAAAAGTAGTCGCCTTATTTTATTGAAGCGACTAAGATAAATCTACGTCGCCTCAGTTTGTTTAAGCGACGTACTTTTTATCAAAGGCAATATACGTCGCCTCATTGAAAATCGGAGCGACGTAGAAATGTAACTACGTCTCTCCGATTCTCTCCTCCAGTAGTGTGCATGGCCTCCAAGACGAACATGTTGAAGGCAAAGATGAGCGTTGATAACAAACCCGACCTCTTCCATCTCCCAAACCACATCATATTGGAGATCCTCGGCAGAATCCCGATAATATCTCTCATGCATTGCCGCTGTGTCTGCCACTCCTGGCGTCGTTCACTCTCCGATTCCCACATGACCAAGTACCTTTCATCTCAAGCACCCACCTGCATTTTGCTCCAAAACAGCAGTACCATAAACCCTAACGCACCTAGCCTCTTCTTGATCGATCTAGACAAAGCCTCTGACCCTAACGATGTTCTAATCAAGCTTCCCAACAACCCTAACGTCCCAAATCGTGGCGTACAAGTCGTTGGCTCATGCAGTGGCCTCCTCTACATGGACGATAATCTCAACTGTGGTCGACTCTACATCTCCAACCCTGTTATCAATGAGTCCATATCTCTTCCAACACTTGGTATGGAATTGGATTATCAGTTTGTTTCGGGGTTCGGGTTTTGCCCTAGTACTGAGGTTTATAACGTAGTTGTTGTCACATCTCCAAGTGAAGAAGAATCTGATCAGGGAGAGGTAATGGTTTTGAGTGTCGGTAATTCTAGGATTTGGAGAAGCATTGGGAAATGGAAGTACCAGTTTGCGTACCAACCATATGGGGTGTATCTGAATGGGTTACTTCATTGGATTGTTCAGACTAGTGACGGTTCCATTTCCATTTGTGCCTTTGATATCGAAGCCGAGAGCTTCCGAGAGTTGCTACTGCCGCTAGGGTTTTCTCCTCCACGAAAATGTACCTATAACATTGGAATTCTGAAAGGTTGTCTCTCTTTGTTTGTTAAGTCCTGAATTAAGATCAATGTGTGGATGATGAAAGATTATGGCGTGGAGGAGTCTTGGACCAAAGAGCTTGTAATCAAAGGAAGATCACGTTCTTTCTCGGCTGCTGCTCATCAAGTGTTGAAGTTTACGAAAAAGGGACAGGTCTTGCTGTTACACAAGAGTATATGCTTTTACTCCTGAAGTAAAGAGGATTGCTCCTGTTGAGATTGATGGGATACCATATATGGTCGAGGCGTTTCTGCATACTCCGAGCTTCATTTCTCTCTTCTTTTTTTTGAAATGGATACTTCATTCATAAAACAAATCAAGCTAATACAACAAACTCGAGCCTAGCCACACCAGAGGCTAAAAAACCTAAGATAACAAACAAAAGCTAATAACTTAAAGCAATAAACAGATCAACATAGCTGCTTCAAAGAGTTCCACCAATATCCAGAAATAGATATATACTGGTATAGGGCCACTTAGAAGAGATACCACAAAATCAGCTCATTGAGGACAGGGACAGCTGTCGTTTAGTAGAACTCCAAACAGAGAAGGAGGTGGCGCATTTCCCCATCTCAAAAGAACCACCCTCTCGTTATTGAGCCTAGATGCACCATGAGCTACACCATTGGCTTTTCGGGGTACCCATTCCCATTTGACATTGTGAAAAGAAACTGCCAAACTCCTAATTTCACAAATGATCAGGTAAATCTTCCAGCTGCCTCTCACACTATGCTTCTTCAAAATATTGATGACCACATGTGCATCAGATTCTATGACAATATTTTCCAGCTTCAATTCTGATGCAAGAGCAATACCACACTCCACTGCCTTTGCTTCCCCAAGAACAACAAAATTTCATCTGAACTGTTGAGATAAACCTCCAACAACACGTTTAGCTGATCATAACCCCAATGCCAGCCATCAAGGTATTCACATTCCACCCCGCATCATAGTTCACTTTATAATACCCCAAAGGAGGTCTAGACTAGCACACATCCCTCCTAGTTCCATTAGTCTCAGTCGAAGTATGCACTTGGACGACGCAAATACACGTTTGCGTCGTCTAAGTGAAAACTTCATAATTTCACATCTAAGACAACGACAATTAATGTAGACCATATCCAAATGCATATTTCTTTCCGTCAAGACCATAGAGTAAATAATTCTTGAAGTGTGAGCGTCGACAGTTCCAAAATAGGAGTTACGGATTTTCGTGTATCCACGTTTCCGGTTTATAAAAATTTCAGTTTTGCGGTTGACTGTGCCAATGAAACCCTTAACGAACTTACTATTTAGTGGAAATTATTCTACGTACTTATATTTTGTATTATAGCGAATGTATCCAACGGTTGTTTTGTCCAAATTCAATTTCGTTAATATCGATGTGCAATGAGCCTATATTTAATAACACTTAAGTTATACAGATTAGTAGATACTTAACAAGTTTCAAGACGTAAGAATATTTATCGTCTTAAATTCCATTGTTTATATATACGATTCTTTAATCGATATTTTACGACTATTTCACTCGAATAACAGTTTGTAAAAATTATTTTTAAGAAAATTTGACCTAGACGACGGAGATAGACCATCTCCGTCATCCAGCTGACCACTGGGACGAACACTACAAGAAAAAGTGACTTAGACGACGGAGCATTTCCGTCGTCTAAGTGACAGTCTCCGTCGTCTAAGTACTTGGACGACGGAAAATCCGTCGTCCAAGGTACGTGCTCCAAGTGCTGTCGTCTAAGTACTTAGACGACGGAGAATTTAATCTCCGTCGTCCAAGTTCACTTGGACCACGGAGAACGTCCGTGGCCCAGGTGGTGACTTAGACGACGGAGATTAATGTCTCCGTCGTCTATGTCACTTGGACCACGGAGAACGTCCGTGGCCCAGGTGGTGACTTAGACGACGGAGATTAATGTCTCCGTCGTCTAGGTGACTACCTGGGCCACGGACAAGCTAACAACGTCCGTGGCCCAGGTAGGAACTTAGACGACGGAGACATTAATCTCCGTCGTCTAAGTCACAACCTGGGCCACGGAGATTGTTAGCTTCTCCGTGGCCCAGGTAGTCACCTAGACGACGGAGACATTAATCTCCGTCGTCTAAGTCACCACCTGGGCCACGGACAAGCTAAAAACGTCCGTGGCCCATGTGGGGACTTAGACGACGGAGATTAATGTCTCCGTCGTCTAAGTGAAAAATTAATTTTTTTAAAAAAATTAAATTCAAAAATATTATTAATATTAATTGAAAAAAAATTAATTAAATTAATTAAATACACTAAATTAATAAAATAATTAAAATTTATTTGTACATACATAATCGAAAAAACCCATAATTAAAAATGAAAATATTATTCGTAATGCGGAAATTAAGAAACGAAATAATAAACTACTAGCTAGCTAAAACACTGGAGGAGCAGATGCGCCGCCTCGTCTTCCGCCTCCAGCCGGGTCGTCGTCGTCGGGGAATGGGTTCGGAGGAGGTTGACATTGTCTTTGAGCTTGTTGCATAAGGGCGATGAGTTGGGCTATTCGCTCGTCTTGCTGGTCCATTCTTTGGCGCATGGCAATATTCTCCTCCCGTGCGATTCGAGCCTCTTCATAGGCTGCCGCAGCTTGAGAACTTCTCCGCCGCCCCGAACCTCCCGTAGATGATGACTCAGAGGTCGACAAATCTCGAACCACCTTAGGCCCGAAGTGCCTAACCTCCTTGCCAGCTCTACGACCGTAGACCTCATCCGCAATTGCTATTTGGCTCTCCACAGATAGAGGAGGCAGGTCTTCTAGCGGCACATCTGGGAACGCAAGCTGAGTGTTAGCCAATTCTTCCTGCGCACGCTCTATCACTCTTGCCTACAAAAGAATAATAAATTTATTATAATGAAATAATATTTAAATAATAATTACTATAATTATTAGCGCACACACATATATATATATATGACTTACGCCGCGTTGACTCGCTTCATTATCGAGCCCAGGCGTCACGTACGCGCTTACGCTTGCATCGAGATAAGGGTGTTTGGAGCCCTTATCCCTGTGCTCCTTGGCAATTTGAATGAGTTGCTTGGCGCCGGAAGTATGGTGCTTGTCCTTCTTCCCCCGGTTGGCTTTGTTGACACCGGAGAATTTCTGTTAGACAACATAATGAAATCATTAAAAAATTTATAAGTAACTAAAATTTAGAGTATTCAATTATCTTAATTGAAATAAAAAAAGTAAATTAACACCTGAAATTGCTCATCGGCAAAGTGGTTACACAACCACTCCCACTCATCTTCTCTATCCCCACGCAGCTCTTCGGGGGGAGGCACGGGACCGTTAGTTCGGAAGTACTGATGGAGCCTGTACTTCCAATCTTTGAAGATGTTGTTGGCGGTTTGGTTGATATGCCT
The DNA here is from genome assembly GCA_946800695.1 of Geum urbanum. Lineage (NCBI taxonomy): Eukaryota > Viridiplantae > Streptophyta > Magnoliopsida > Rosales > Rosaceae > Geum > Geum urbanum. Next base: position 23,875,629 of record OX327012.1, read on the forward strand.
CAACATCGCCGGATCCGGATCCACCGCAAATTGTTCCTATCAGAAATAAATTGGAAATTATAATCGTATATATTATAAAATTATATATAACTAATATTAAAAATAGTATATAATAACTAAAATTGTACGTATTACGTACCGAAAGATCCTTAAAGACTTTCGCCTTCTCCGAATCCGGCACCTCCCTCCAAGTAGGGGCAGTGATACGAACCCGGTTACGAACAATCGACCCAATGCTATGAGCCGAGAGACTTGCTAGCTGAGGTGTGGGAGGGCCACCGGTGAATTCGTCGTAGGGCAAGGCGATCTTGCTCCCGGTCGCCTTGCAAATTTTCTCCGCCTTTCCACCTTTAACGAGACCCCAAGTCTTTTTCGGTTGGGGGTCAGTGGGGGCCCTCCTTTGCTTACGGCGGGCGCTGTACATGATAGAATCGGCCGTCGAAGACGCCTGAGTACTTCCCGTTGAAGCGGTACCGGGCGTCGGAGTTGAAAAGGGGTCGACGTCATCACCGCTTGAGAGAAATGGGGCAGAGGGAATTTCCCCAGAAGGCCCCGGATTGAGGGCGTCGTCCTGCGGTTGAACCCAACCGACTTGGGCCGCCAACATTTGGAGCATCTCATCTTCTGACTCCTGTTGGGCTTTCTTCTTGCCGGATGTGGTCTTTGGCGGAGCCATTTAAACCTAAGAGTACGGTGTTAAAATACGCGTACCTACTTACCATAATAATTACAACTTAAAAATTTACGCTAATTAATTAAGTACGTTTAAGATTTAAATAGAGTACACTAGCTTGGCATTTTCGGTCGTTCAATGGACGTGCGACCCGCGCGATAAAGTGTAAATTTTCAATTAATCAGCATTGGTTAAATAGAAAAACATGGCCAGTTAGGGATAGAGATAACGCGAGAGGCAGGACTAATTTCGACAAAAGTCTTTCTTAGTCCAAATCCTGTCACCAGTCATAACCCGTTTCTAGACACCATGTCCGACATTCGGCCAATTTTTCGAAAATTTACACTCCCTCAAATCCTTTGCAAACTCCGCCCTCAACCTCGTGTCCATAACTTCACTTAGGTTATGGTGTGCGGTGATGAAATCCACACATCACGAGGGGTTAAGGAGATAAGCAAGGAAAAGAGGCGCCATCTATTCCAAAGAGTGCGACTTAATTACACCAAGCCTATGTACTAAATTTAAATCGAACACGTACTACTAATTAATTTAATCTCATATTTATTTAATTATGCAACTAATTAATAAATAATTACAATAATATTTATTCATTTCATAAATTATCAAGTAATTACAATTATTCATTTAATTATTATTAATATATAACAATAATTTACCATTTAATTAATTAATAACAATATGTAATCATTTATTTAATTAATAACAATAATTAATCTAAATATAATTAATAACAATAAATTTACAATTATTCATTTAATTAGTATTAATAGCAATAATTAATAAATAACATTAAAATAATCATTTAAGAAATATTTAAAACTAATTAATTAAAAAAAAATTATTTTAATAAGGGAAAAATAGAAATTTACCGAATCGGAGTTTTTCGAGAGTTTTCTGCGAAAATCGCCGGAGTTGTGTCGTCGGAGAGGAGGAACCACGCCGGAAATAATGTCGTCGGAGCGTCGCCGGAGGAGAATCGCCGGAATGAGAGAGAGAGAGGAGATGGAGGAGAGAAAGTTGTAAGGGATGAGGAAAAGAAGATGAGGCTCGGCCTATTTATAGAGTTTCACTTAGACGACGGAGCACTATTCTCCGTCGTCTAAGTGCACTTAGACGACGGAAACAGTGTTTTCCGTCGTCTAAGTGAAGAGTCAAAATTTTTCGAACCGGCGCCAAATAAATGGGCGGGCCGTTTCACCGCCATAAATGTTGACTTAGACGACGGAAACAGTCTTTTCCGTCGTCTAAGTGGAATTTCAAGCGGCGCCGAAAATTGAGGCGGCAAATCGAACCGCCATGTTATTTCGACTTGGACGACGGATATGTCGTTTTCCGTCGTCCAAGTGTTCACTTGGACGACGGAAAACGACATATCCGTCGTCCAAGTCAATATTTACATAGAAAAATAATAAAAATTTTATTCGAACCGCCATGGTAATTTGAACCTAGACGACGGATACGGTCATTTTCCGTCGTCCAGGTGAACACTTGGACGACGGAAAATGACCGTATCCGTCGTCTAGGTTCAAATTATGCAAAAAAAAATATTTAAATTAATTCGCTAGGAATTTAGCGATCTGTCATTCGAGTGAAATAGTCGTACAATATCGTTGAACGCATCGTATATATAAACAGATAAATTTGAACCGCCGAATAATTTTACGTTTTGAAAGTTGTTAAGTATCGACTAATCTTTAAGACTTTAGTGTTCACTTGTAGTTGCTGATTTGCAGCAGAGTACTAACGAAATTGAATTTGGACAAAACAACCGTTGGATATGTTCGTCGTAACATAATATATAATTACTATAAAGGACCAGGAAATAATAAGTTCGGGAAGGGTTTCATCGGCACAGTCAACCGCAAAACCGAGAATTTCACAAACCGGAAACGTGGATACAGGACATTTCGCAACTCCGATTTTCGAACCGTCGAAGCTCACACACCAAGAATATACTACTCTAAAGTCTTGACGAAAAGAATATGCATTCGAAAATGGTCTAGATGGTCGTTGTCTTAGAAAAAATTACGAAATTTACACCTGGACGACGGATACGACATTCTCCGTCGTCCAAGTACACACCTGGACGACGGAGACGCTAATATCCGTCGTCCAGGTGTGTACTTGGACGACGGAGAATGTCGTATCCGTCGTCCAGGTGAATATACCCTGAATTCAGGGGTTAGGGGTCCTTAGGGTTTAGGGTATAGGGTTTGTCACTTGGACGACGGATACAGTCATTCTCCGTCGTCCAAGTGTGTACCTAGACGACGGATAATGACTGTCTCCGTCGTCCAAGTGTAAAACCCTGAATTCAGAGGTTAGGGCCGTAGGGTTTAGGGTTTAGGTCTTCCCCGGTCATTTGTATGTTCGTTCAATTATTCTCATTCAAGAATATAATTAAAAAAATGATCGATCGATCCGATCATGCTACATTTAGTGTCGAGGATTTAGGGTTTGAAGGGCTGCTTGAGCGAAATGTAGAGCAGCTTCAGCTTACTTTTAATAAGATCAGAGAATACACCGATGAAGTTGAAAGCAAAGAGAGGGGCCGGGACTACGTACAAAATTTGTGCTCTCAATAATACTATCACAAGTCAATATATATAATCATATATAGGGACCCATAATTAATCCAATTTATACATAAATAGTATTTAAAAACAATAAAACCAACCAAAGCTGGACGAGGAATCTTAAAGTCTCGACATAATAGAAATCTTTCACCTTTTTACGATGCATCGATCGATCATATATATATTACAATAATAAATTAGGGTTTACCAATTAATGATCCTTGTCGTGTGACCGTACTCTTCGTCATAATCGTCATCATCATCATCACCGTTATCCGATTGCTCATCCTCCTCATCGTACTCAACATCGTCCGAGGAATAACCAGAGTTGTCGTCATCATCCTCATCCTGCACGTCTTCTTCATCTACCTCAATAATCTCTTCTTCAGTTAGATCTGTACAACCATCAGGCATGGGTAACCGTTCACCGTCTTGAACCAGGTCCATTATGTCGGAGCGGATGACAGAAATATTAGGCTCTTGATAGGCAGGAATGTCTCTATCTGGTTCAGCAGCATCTTCAGTCGTCGCCGGTGTCCCTTCAATTGTCTCTGTATTCCAAACTCCTCGATGAGAGATCTGGTTCACTATTTTCCACCCGTCACCAGCTTTCGGATCGTCGAGATAGAACACCTGCCTAACTAAGGTGGCGAGAGCGAAAGGCTCATCCTCATACCAGCTTGAGTTTGTATCGACTGATAAAAGTCCCAGGTCTTCCTTTGTACGCTTGAACCATCTGCACTTGAATAGGAAAACGTTGACATCATTCCCGTAACATAGCTGAACCACATATACGATCATTCCGTAATATAGATCAGGGTCTTTCCCAACCGCTATCCCACTGTTTTGTGTTCTTCTTCCTTCATCTCGCGCCAATGAATGGAACTTCACACCGTTCACAAAACATCCCGGATAAATATAGTGTTTAATCGGCTTCCCTGCTAGCAAGTGCTTTGGCCAAGACCACCACCCCCCGTGGTTTTCGGATTTTTGCATATCAATCATCTGCGAAAATGGAAAAATGTAAGGGTTTACTTTCTACAAATTAAACATGCATGATCTCAATATGTATATAAATCACTAAATACGTACCCATTGGAAGAAATAATCGGGGAACTTTTTCTTAACCATTTTCTCAATCCACGCCGAACTCTTGTCTGGATATAACGCCTGAAGCCTCTCCCTATATGACATCATGTACGGCTCAACTTCATCACAGTCTCGTAACACTACCCAATGTGCCTCAATAAGTTCTTCCCGTGTTAACGTTTCCTTTAATACTCCTCTAAACGGTCGGACGACATTGGTGACGACAGAAAGATTGATGCGGGCACTGGGATCGGAGGCAGTTGGAGGTGGTGGATCTTTGAGGTACCTGTTGCAGTAAGTAACGCACTCATGCATTAGGTATGTCTCTGCTATGGAGCCATCCGGGGCCGACCTGTTTTTGACGAATGACTTATACTGTCCAAGCTGTCTACAAAATTAATCAAACGTACAATAAAAATAAGTACATGCATATAGCTAGCTAGTAATCTCCAGTGGAACAAATTATGAATCGAAAAACCTGTATAATTAATTAGTTGTACGTACCTTTCTTGAGGATACATCCAAGTGTACTGGACCGGACCAGAAATGAGAACCTGCTCGGGCAGGTGGATCATTAGGTGAATCATTATGTCGAAGAAAGCAGGAGGAAAAATCCTCTCTAGTTTGCAAATGATGTGCACAATTTGTTGTTGCAATTCCACGACATCTGACTTCTTTAATTCTCTGGCGCATAACCTCAGCCACCATCTGCACAATGCCACTATTGGTTCTACGACGTCGCGAGGCAAATATGGTCGAATTACCACTGGAATCAGACGTTGCAGCATAACGTGATAGTCATGTGTCTTTAGACCAACAAACTTGTGTTGCACCTCGTCCACTGCTCCAGTTATAGTAGCTGCATACGTGGCCGGATAACGAACGCCCTTAAACCAGTGAAATACAGAACGTCTAAGTGTCGGCTTCACTGTGTACGGTGCAGCTGGCATCTTGTTGTACACTCCTTTCCTATCCCTCCTCAACCACAAGGGACGACGTAGATTCATTGATTCCAAATCTTTGCGCGCTTTGGGAGTATCTTTAGTCTTGAACTTAATACCGAGAATTGTTCCCACCATGCTGTCGCACACATTCTTTTCTATGTGCATCGCGTCCAAGTTGTTCCTCAGCTTCAACTTCGACCAGTAAGGGAGTTCAAAGAATATACTCTTGTGATCCCAATAGCTCAGATCATGTGGAGGAATTGGATTGCATTTCTTTACATCCGCGTCGTTAGTCAACACACCAAAGTCGAAATAGCTCAACCTCTCTAAAATCTCTTCGCCCGACCAACTACGGGGTTTAGGATTGTTCTCTACCGTCCCGTCGAAATGAGCTTCATCCTGTCGCCAAGGGTGGTCGTGAGGGAGCCATCTACGGTGACCCAAGTAACACACCTTCCCTGCGTGCCAACTAGAGTTCACGTCGTCCAAACATATAGGACATCCATTATATCCTTTTGTCCTGCACGCTGCCAACATCCCATACGCTGGAAAATCGCTGATCGTCCACATTACGGCAGCCCTCATCGTGAACATCGTGTTAGTGAATTTGTCATAAGTTGGGACTCCATTTTCCCACAACAGTTTCAGCTCGTCGATCAAAGGTCTGAGGTAGACATCTAAGCACTTCGATGGAGATTTAGGACCTGGAATTAATACGGTAAGGAAATTAAATTCCTTGTTCATGCACATCCACGGAGGCAAGTTGTACGGCATCAGAATAACTGGCCAAGTGCTGACGGCGGAGCTATTACTTCCCCAAGGATTGAATCCGTCTGTAGATAGGCCGACTCTAACATTTCTAACCTCTGAAGCAAAGTCTCCAAATTCTCTGTCGAAATGTTTGAAACCCTCCCCATCTGCGGCGTGTCGCAGGACATCGTCATCTATTCGCTTTTCTGCGTACCATCGCATCGCCTCTGCTGTGTGTAGAGACATGTACAGGCGCTGCAATCTGGGAATCAAGGGAAAATATCGAACAACTTTCACAGGAATTCTCTTTTTCGAACTCTTCCTATTCAACTGGAATCTGCAGTGGCCACATACGGGACAATATTCCAACTCTTTATACTCTTTGTAAAATAGCACACAATCATTCGGACATGCGTCAATTATCCTGTACTTTAGGCCGAGGCTGCTCAGGATATTTCTAACCTTATAATGAGATTTAGGAAGATTGTGATCATCAGGAAGCAACTTACATATTTGCTCCTGAATTTCGTCAAAAGCACTCACTGACATTTTGTGCTTCACTTTTATCTTCATTTGCTCCATCACATATTGCAACACATTCTCTCGACATCCAGGGAACACCGGGGTCTGCGCTTCAAGTAGCATCCGGTTGTACTTTTCCATCTCACTGGTGTCAGTGGCCAAGCTAGCTGCGGGGAATGTGTCATCATGCTCATTGGTGGTACTGTAACCTCCGTCTTGGTGTTGGTGTCCGCCATGACTACATCCCGGAAACGCATCATGGACCAAATCTGCAGTTGGGTTGCAAGCTGGGGGTCCGGCACCACTGCCGCTGGATGAGGCACCATGGTAACTGTACCCTGAGCTGAAGTCTGCTGCGCTGAACTCTACTGCTTCACCATGCTCGCTCCATGTAGTGTAACTCCACATCATACCATTTTCGTACAGGTGTTGCACCATAACATTAACCTCCGCATACTAACAATTAAGACATTTCTGGCACGGACACCTGAAACGCTTCTTTCCATGACCATGTTCTATCGCAAAATTCACAAATTCGCTAATTCCATCCATATACCGGACATCACATCTATTCTTTAACTTCATCCAACTCTTTTCCATACTGCTACAAAATATTATAATTAAATAATTATTACATATATATATATTAGTCCATTAATTTACCATTAATTATACGTACTCGATCTACATCGATCCATCAAATTACGTACGTAATTTAATCTGTATATATAGCTAATTAACATTCATGCATGTATGTACGTACGTACGGTTTCCCTAAATATATATATATATATTTAATCATGCAAATTTTAACTGCCTACGTACGTACGTACGTACCTGCTCGCCTTCTCGATATCTGCAGTTAATTAAGCTAGCTAGTGATCGAACACCGGAGATCCTTTAATTTCTAGCCCCGGCCTAGCCTAATCCGGCCTTCTCCTTCTCCTTCGATCTCAAAAATTCCCCACGGGAGAAAATATAATGGAATGATCGAAGCTAAGAGAGTTTGGCATGGCCTATATATATATATAATGCTTCACTTAGACGACGGAGGTGTCGGTACGTCGTCTAAGTGGAACTTACACCACGACGTGTCGGTCCGTTGTCCAGGTGATCACTTCTCCGAGGTCCAAGTAAAACTTAGACGACGGAGATGTAATTCTCCGTCGTCTAAGTTTTACTTGGACCTCGGAGAAATCTCCGAGGTCTAAATGTTACTTAGACGACGGAGATGTAATTCTACGTCGTCCAAGTGATAACCTGGACGACGGATACGTCTCCGAGGTCCAGGTACTTACCTAGATGACGGAGAAATTTCACATCCGTCGTCTAAGTTACACTTAGACCTCGGAGATTTCTCCGTGGTCCAAGTAACACTTAGACGACGGAGAATTACATCTCCGTCGTCTAAGTGTTACTTGGACCACGGAGAAATCTCCGAGGTCTAAGTGTAACTTAGACGACGGAACTAATACTGTTCCGTCGTCTAAGTCCTCTTTTCTTGTAGTGGAAGGAAATAGACCATATACGTCATCTAGGTTCAAAATTTAGGCGGTACAAATTTCACCGCCATTTTTTTGGGGAACGGTTCAAATTTCACTTGGACGATAGAGATGACTTTTTCCGTCGTCTAAGTGAAATTTGAAACGTTCCCCAAAATTAAGGCGATTAACTCCCACCCGCCAATGCAAATTTATAGGGTGTTGTTTCCAAAATTTGAGTCGGTTCACCTAAACGACGGAAATAGTTGTTTCCGTCATCCAGGTGCACTTAGACGACAAATATAATGCCTTCGTCATCTAAGTGAAACTCTATATAAATGAACCATTCGATCATTTTTCCTCATCTCATTCTCAATCCTCTTCTCCTCTCTCTCACTCTCTCTCAAAATTCGGCGACTCCGACGACTCCCTCCCTCAGGCGACTCCGCTCTCCCGCAACTCCTCTCTCCGGTAATTTCTCTAGTCGGACCGATGATGATGACGCCTCTTCCAGTCCAACATCGATGTCAGAAAGTGCTCAGGTGTCGGCCTCCTCTGACTCTATCCTCTATGCTCAGGCCCCGTCAGACGAAAAGGTCTCGAGGACTCGGAAATGGCGAAAAATTCGAGAAGTTGTTCAAGGTGACCGGGCAAAAGATCCAGTTGTCGTACGATGATTTCCCCGATGGCCCTCCCACCTCTCAGCTAGCTAGTCTCTCCTCGCACAGCATCGGGGCAATCCTTCGCAACAAGGTTCGTATGGTTGCACCTACCTAGAAGGAGTTTCCGGACGAGGAGAAGGGGAAAGTGTTTAAAGAACTTTCGGTACGTAATACAATTTTAAATTTATTTTCTAATAACCAAAAAAAATTATAATTTCATAATATATACAGTTATAATTTTTTATTCTTTTCTTGTAGAAACAATATGAGGTGGATTGCACACCGGAGATGCTTAGGCACATCAACAGCACCGCCAACGCCATCTACCGTACGTGGTTGAAAGTATAAACTTCATAAGTATTACCAAGAATTCGGCCGCTCGCCTACCCCCATAGAGCTGCGTGGGAATAGGGAAGATGAGTGGGACTGGTTGATCAACTACTTCAAAGAAGAATTTTATCAGGTTCGTATTTTTTTATTTAAATTGACGAAATTGAATTATTATTTTTTTAATGATTTATGTTGTCCAACATAAAACCTCGAACATCAACAAGTCCAACCGGGAGAAGAAAGACAAACATCATACCTCCAGCTCTAAGCAGATGATACAAATCGCCAAGGAGCACAGAGATAAGGGCTCCAAACACCCTTATCTGGATGCTAGCGTCACCGCTTACGTGACACCTGGGCTGGACAATGAGGCGAGTCAATACGGCGTAAGTGCCGTATATATTTCTTCTTAATTAGCATAATTATTATTTATTATTTATTAAACTGTCGTACAAATTTATAATTATTTAATTATTATTATTATTTTCAGACAAGGTTGGTAGAACGAGCGCAGGAGAAATTGGCCAACATGCTGCTTGCACACCCGGATTTTCCGCCGGAAGACCTACCTCCTCTATCGATAGAGAGCCAAATTGAAATCGTCGATGAGGTATACGGTCGTCGAGCTGGCAAGGAGCTTAGGGGGTTGGGACGCAAGGTGCAGTGAGATTTGTCTTCTGACTCATCTACGGAATGTTCGGCGAGGAAAGGTGCTCGGGATGCGTCGGTCCAAGCAGCCCTTGATGAGGCTCGACTCGCATGGGAGGAAACGCAATCTATGCGTCAGGAAATGCTATCTATGCATCAGAGGGTTGATGAGCAACAAGTGAAGATAGCCCACCTCATCTCCCTCACGCAAAACCAGGTTCAACAACAGTTCAACCTTCTTCGAACCCATACCCCGACGACGACGACACGGCTGGAGGTAAGGGACTCGGCGGCGCGTCTGCTCCGATCCTCCTATATTTAGTAGTTTGCATTCTATATAGTTTATGATATCGTATTTTCCAAACGATTTAATTTGATGTACGTACAAATTTTAATTATTTAAATGACAATTTAGTATTTTAATTAATTTATTAATATTTTACTTTAAATTTAAATTTAAATTAAAAATAAATAAATATTCGCTTAGACTACAAAGTATATACGTTTTTGTAGTCTAAGTATTCACTTAGACTACAAAACCATTTATTCTTCGTAGTCTAAGTGATCACTTAGACTACGGAATATATGCAAATGCGTGGTCTAAGTGATCACTTAGACTACGGAATATATACAGATACGTGGTCTAAGTGATCACTTAGACTACGAAGTTGTTGCGTTGTCTAAGTGATCACTCAGACCACCTAACAATTCCCTAGTCTAAGTGATCACTTTGACGACGGAATTGTTGCGTCGTCCGAGTGTAACTTAGACCACGGAATTGTTACGTCGTCTATGTTGTACTTGGACGACGCAACTGTTATTTGCGTCATCTAATCATAGCTGGGACGACGTAAAATCTCCGTCGTCTAAGTCACCTCCTGGACGACGGAAAAGTCTATTTTCGTCGTCCAAGTTCTTAGACGATGGCACTTGGACAACGGACCAAAGACGATGGAGATTCCGTAGTCTAAGTACTTAGACTACGGAAAAACGCACCTAGACCACGAAAATGGTCCGTGGTCTAGGTGCGTTTTTCTTGTAGTGTATCCAAACTATTTCATAGCTCCAAAAAATCTTCCAAACCAAGCTCTTGAAGATTCTTTCAAGTCATACAAAGATTTTTTCAGTTGACACACATTTCCAACATCACCTGGCCCACAATTGACACCTGGAGGAATATCCATGTACACTTCTTCTTTCAGATCTCCATTCAAGAAAACATTCTTCACATCAAATTGATGTAATGGCCAATCATGTCAAGATGCTAAGACAATGAGAATGCGTACAGTACTGATTTTTGCCACCAGGGTAAATGTCTCCTGATAATCCACTATATACCGCTGGGTGTAGCCTTTCGCAACCAGACGTGCTTTATATCGATCAATGTTTCCATCTGCCTTCAACTTCATTGTATACACCCATCTACATCCAATTATTTTCTTTCCAGGTAATACAGGAATAGTCTCCCATGTTCCATTATTTTGTAAGGCTTCCAATTCTTCATTCATAGCCTGCTTCTACTTTGGATCCGCCAAGGCATCTTGCACAATACTGGGAATAAATATTGTAGATAATTGATTAACAACAAGTGCATGTGATCTAAAAAACCTATGGTGAGATACAAAGCTAACAATAGGATATTTGGCTTTGACTTCTCTGGTTGGTTCATATTATTTCTTTGGAACCTCTTTTGTTTCCCGTTGAGACCTCATAGGCATACTAACTTCTACACTACCCAATTCGGTGTTATCAGTATGTACATCAGGTGAGACATTCTGGGAAGACTCTTCAGTTAATTGAGTAGAATGGGGGTCTTCATGAGATTGGACTTCACTTTATGGTATTTCATATTCAGAATTCGACGGGTCGAGTATGTTGCTTGACGGGTCAAAAGCAGCATTCTATCCCATTCCGGTTTTATTTTTCGACGAGTCAAGAATATCGTTCGACCGGTCGAAATACACCTTCTGTCCAGTTTCAGTGCCATCCTTCGATGGGTCGAGGATGTTGCTTGACGGGTTGAAGGACAACTTATGGCCGGTCTCGGTTTCGTTGTTCGACGGGTTCAGGAGAGAGTTTGACCAGTTGAACTGGGCTTCTGTAGATTCGGTCTTATTTCCAGCTTCAAGTCTCCTTTCCAAACTCTCCAATTCTTCAAATTCTTCCACATTCAGAGGATTTCCTTTAGATATATTTCTCTCCCTCTGAAGGAAAGACTTTGAAACTCCCCCTGAGTAATAAGATTCAAATTCACAGAACGAAACATCCAGATAATCATGCATCTTGTTCAAAACTGGATCATAACAAGGATAACCTCTTTGGAACTCACCATATCCAACAAAAACACACTTCACAACACAAGGATTAAGCTTCCCCCACAATTGTTTGTTGATGTGAATATCCACAGTACACCCAAACACTCTTGGCTCCAAATTTGGTAAAGATGGCACATTCAACAATTGATACAACTTCTGATAAGGATTCTGAAACTCAATCACACAAGAAGGTGTGCGATTGATTAAGTATGCAACAAAATACATAGCTTCTCCCCATAGATTACGAGGGGCATTCATACCATACAATGAAGCACGAACAACTTCCATCAACTATCGGTTTTTTCTTTCAACTTGTCCATTCTGTTGAGGAGTATATGCAATAGATGTTTGGTGCCTAATCTCATGAGTGCCCAAGTATGCTGACATTTCACGATTCACATATTCTTCACCATTGTCAGATTGAAGTACCCAGATCTGTTGTTGGTACTAGGTTGCCACCATCTTGTGAAATTCAGTAAATCTGGTAAACACGTCACTTTTATACTTCATCAAGAAGACCCATGTCATTTTGGTGCATTCATGAATAAAAGTTATAAAGTAACGATATCTAGAAAGAAAAAAATTCTTGCAGGACCCCAAACATCATAATGAATTTTCATGAAAGGATCTGAACATTTATGCAAACTTAGAGAAAAGTAATACAATGGCTCTTGGCCAGTTCACAAATATCACACTTGAAATCTGACCCTTCAACAACTGAAAACAGTTGAGGTTGTAACTTCTTAAGATATCCAAAATTCAGATGGCCTAAGCGACGATACCATAACCATACTGCTTCTTTGGCTTTATTCAAACTTCTGGTACTGTTTGCTTGACTCAACTGCTTGTGCCCACTGCTTGTCAACTCCATGTAGTACAATTTTCCCCTTCTAACACCATAACTAAGAGTCATTCTTATCAGAATGTCCTAAAAAATACAGAAATCGGGATAAAATGTTACATAGCAAGAGAGGGATTTAGTGATTAGACTTACATATAATAGGTTATATGCTAGAGAGGGAACACCAAAGATAAAATCAAGGGTTAATTCATTAGAGAGTTGCACAGATCCTTCACCAAGAACGGGAGAAGGAGAACCATCAGCAACAGAAACAATATGTTCAGGTGAAGTTTTAAGGGTATCAACAACACTAGAATTATTTTTCATATGATCAGTTGCACCAATATCAATTATCCAAGATCTATACGTAGATAATGTGGTGAGAGAAGATGTCTTACTCCTTTAAATGTTTTAACGATGAGTGCAAATGGTTGTTGTTCAGATGATTCTGTGGTGGTTCCATCTGTTTTAGGGATGTTCTTACAAGGCTTTTTGGAGAACTCCCACAATTTAGGATACCCAATAAGTTTATAGCGCCTCTCTTTTGTATGACCAATCTCCTTGCAATGGGTACATGTGAAATTGGGGAATTTGGCTGGAGGTTTTCCACCAGAACGAGAAGGACCAGAGAATTCAGAAGGAGGACCCTGGCGTCGTTGAGAATTTACAGCGTTGACAGTAAAAGATGGTAGAGTGGAAGTGACCATAACAGATGCTTCAGATGGAATTACAGAGAGCGCGGCCCAGTTGCTTTGAAACCGTCTTACATGAGCATATGTCTACTCAAGATCCAACTTTTGTTCTTTCCTCAGGAGTTCTTCACATACTTGATTAAATTCAGCATCAAATCAGATCAGAAACATATAAACTCGTTGGCAGGTCATACATGAAGATTCATTCACAACTCCATCAACAGTGTCCTGAGAGTGTACCATACGTTGATCCATCTCATCCAATCATTCTACAAGTTCATTGTAGTACATTGAAAGAGGTCTCCCATTCTGCTTCGTTGTATAACATAGGCGATGAAGCTCAAAAATCTAGATTTCATCTGATTCATCATAGTATGTTTTGTACAAGGCATCCCAAATTGCTTTAGCTGTGGGCAATCAGAGGTACCGATTCTTCAATCCAGGGGACATATTCTCAACAAGCCAACACTTCACTTTATCATTGTCAGCAGCCCATGATTTGTATGTTGCGGAGGAAACGACATGTGGATTTTATGTGAGGATATCAAGCTTGTTGCGTCCCTTAGTACGAATTTTCATGAAACCAGACCAACTAGAATAGTTGGATTCAGTTAAGATATAGAGCTCGCCGATAGAGAAAGCAGAGTTGTCTTAGATGGTGTTGTGGTAGTGATTATAGATGGGTTGGACGACTTCTCCTACATTGTTGTCGACGATTGCTCATGCATCTTCAGAAAATATGTTTTGCTCACCCTCCATTTCTTCCAGTGTTCAAAGTACAAGTACAGATTCAGGTGCAGCGGAAAATTTTTGGTGGTGATTTAGGTTTTCAATTCAATTCAATTCAATTCAAGGTTTTCAAATTTTAGTTGGCTCTGATGCCAAGTAGATAAGTATTTTAAGGAGAATTAAATGATTTCATTCATCCCAATTTTCGGGTTAATATAACTTTACAAGTAGTTTCCCAAAAGGAAAATACATTTACACAATCCTATCATATCTACAGAAGTTAATTCTAATCACAATAGGAATATTCTTTCCAACATGGAAGAGTATTAGTTGAGAAGAAAATGCTAGATTTCATCTTGTTTACATCCTGATCATAAGCCACACAGTATTCCTTAAGCAACTCAAGGAACATATTGCAGTTTTGGAGAGTGGCTCTCAAAAAATAGAGAGCGTCTGCAAAATAAAGATGGGAGATGGTAGGACATGTATCACTCAAAATTATCCCAACAAGTACCTTCTTCCCAATGGCCTCTTTCACTCTCAATGATAACACCTCACTAACAATCAAAAACAAATAGGGTGATAAAGGGTCACCCTGCCCTAATCCTCTCTCTGGATTGAAAAAACTCCCTGGACTGCCATTAAGGACCACATAATAGGATACAGCTGTAACACAACTTATAATCAACCTTACCTATCTCCAATCAAAACCAAACCTAAGCAAGCCATTCTCCAAAAAATCTCACCTCACTCTATCATAGGCTTTTACCATATCAACTTTGAGTGCCAATTCATTTTCCCCCCTCCCTTCATTTCTCTTGTTGACACTATAAGGGCTTAGAGAAAGTCTTGTGGAGATGTCAAAACTATTTGACCAAACTTAAATTTGAAGTATGAGATGACAATTAGTCATTTTTGACATATTTTAGCTTCAACCGATATATTAAATAAATATACTATTTTATTCAAGAGATGGGATTTAGAGATGAGAGGAAGAGAAAAAGTAAGGAGAGTGAATAGAAAGAGAGAAAAAGAATAGTAAATAAACATTTGACATATTCATTTGTTCATGTCAAATTTGAGTAGAGTTTTTATATATGTCATTCATGTAGACTCCAAGTAAGATTTTGACATACCCATTAGAGAAGATAAAATTAAGTAAATGTCAAAACTAAACTTCCACCTAGACTTTGACATATTCATTAGACTTGCTCTTAAGAGGCGAATTGGAGGTGTTGCATCTCATATGTAGTTAGCTATTCTCTTTTGGCTTAATTTCTGCAATTTCTAACTCACTTTTGAGTTCTGAACATATATATGATGCTTGATTAGTGTAATGTATGTTAACATTTCGGATCAATTGCAGTGATGCGTGATATTACTTGATCATATTAAGTTTAGTTTCCAGTTTCCTTTTCCACAAAATTGTATTCAGTAACCGTATACCTATAACAGTAAAAAAAAAACTGTATGGCTGTAACAAGTCTCTGTTAATTACAAAGAAGCAACTTCAATTGTGACCCTGTATGATCTCTAACAAAAGTACATAACAAACCCTCAAGCTGGGGGTTGCTTGGATTCTGAAACTCGGTGCAGTAGTGTAATGCCTCAAAGGGTTAAAGGTGTGATATGACCAAAACATGCATCAAATAAACACTTAACACATAATTCAACCATATGCAATTTAAACCTTTTTTGTGTAGATGTAGCATTGATAAGTAGGGTATCGTTCTAAACCGGAGATTGAAGGGTGCATGTAATTCTTGTGTAGTAAAAAAGGGGGTATAAAAGAGTTGTTTAATTACTTAAATTTTCTATCTAATTACTACCTAAAATGTCGAAACATATAGCAAGAAATCCTAAGCGATTGACTAAGCGTTTCATCTTTAGATCCAACCAAAGTATTAAGAATGACACACAACATGCAATCAAGACTCAAAACTCATAAACACATGGAAGATAAATTAAACTCAAAAATAGTATAAAACCAAAATAAACATGTATTCTTCACAAACAAAATAAAACAAATACAAGGAGAGTTACGGAGCAAAGGTTCCATGTTTACACCTTTTGATTTCCTATAAGCCCTGCAAAATCTCGAGTGGATGGAGCCTAAGGTGGAAGCTACACACCTTCTAAAGGGACTAAGCGTATTTAAAAGGAATATGATGGAAATTTTAGAGTGGTGGTGATGTAACTTCGGCCTAGCACTTGGAGAACTTCGTGGTGGAGCTTCTTTGTGTATTTTGGCAGCAAAATGACATAGAATAAGTGATGATCTGCTTTGAGGCCGAGCTCCCCTTATATAGGAGAAGAGTAGGTTGTTTCCTACCATAACAAGAAGTCTACATTAATTTCGGCGAAATCTGACCTCCTGTAGTAAAACGTGATTTTCCAGAGTTATACATATCCGAATTGCATTATTCTTGCGGCATTGGAAAGATCATTCTGAGGGCTATAAAATATCTTCCTTGATCACCTCAATCGGAGTTGATCCGCGATTTCTACAGCCTGTAGAAGTATGCTGTCCTGTAACTTCATATTTCCTTCCTTTTGGAGTATTAGGAATCTCAATCTCATCAAATTTTGGATTTCTTGCTCCCCAATTCTTGCCCGAAAATAACATTTATTTTCACATATTTTGGGCTTCAAATCATATCCATGTCATCTTGGAATATTTTTCACAAATTTGGTCAAATGGTCATTTATTAATTCAGCAAGGATGTGCTTTTCTGGATTGCACAGGAAACATATCTTCTTCTTTATCATTTCCATTTGTTCTTCTTCAAGATCCATGGAATTTCGGCAACATTTCTTTACGTGATTTTACATGCTTGTAGGCTCCTCTACTCCGTCTCTTTTAATAAAAAACTTAAAAACAACAAAATAAGTCAAAATTAATACAACTAAGCAATTAACAAAGTAAAAATGTAGATAAAATGTATTAATTAATACGCCTAAAATACGTAGATCAAAATCATGATTTTGGCTGTCGGATATGGGGTATGTTCTCTATTCAACACTACAGGGGAAAGTTTGTCCAAATTCCATCATCTTGATTGTAGCTACATCTGACCAAAAAATGTGCAACAGTTCGTCATTTTAGAAGACCAATGGAACAAATCTAACTTTTTGCTGAAACATGAACAAGTTCAAAGATGAGTGATTCTGGCTCTTTCTACTTATATAGAATTATAGAGCATAGCCGAAGTGAGAGATGTTAGTGTTCCACGTATATAGAATTATAAAGCATAGCCGAAGTGAGAGATGTTAGTGTTCCACGTATATAGAATTATAAAAGCATAGCCGAAGTGAGAGATGTTCGTGTTCCAAGGCCGTAGGCAATATAGTTCTTTTACCAATACAGCTCCTTTCATCCTCATCCCACCAAATCTTAGTACCTTTCTATAACGCCCATAAAAGACTTCCTAAATTTGACACACAGCAGATATTAATAAGCAATGCCATTCACCACTATAATGAAGCGTCTATAGTTATTGTACTATAGTTTCTAAATTATGTAATAAACCAGTATTGTGATCTCGAACAGACGATTTGCAGTAAAACTCAGTACTTTGGTATAACTCAGAGATAAGTTCTATTACAGAGGTAACTCAAAATTGTTTGAACACGAAAGCTCTTCATGATTAGACTACAAATTTTCTATATGGGCCTACACAAAATCTCCTGAATTATAGAATTTCTAAATGGGTTTTCAGCATACAGTACAAACAAGGTCACCTGAAGGTTTTCCCAATGAACCCAATACCAAGTAACACCTTCGTCAACTAGGATGCTTGTCCTGCTTCGCCATAAAAGAATTAAGCAGATTGACAATGGGCATTACAACAAGAAAGAAGAGAATCAAATCATTAGACATAGTGGCGCAAACTTACCATTTGGATCCTCTGATGGCAACTTCATAGAAAAATCAGTTGAGAATCCCAACTTGACCATTACTTCTTCCAAACGTTTCATATCTGTCAGATAGAGATGTCCAATCTACACACAATCAGTGCCCCTTCATGTTAGTAAGCCAGAAGATAGTTCCAGAATAACGAATTGTAACATATTTTTAAGATGTTAGACCTAAGTAGGCATGTTGAATAGTAGATGAACATATCCATTACCAATATACAGGATGTTTTCAATATACACTAGAACTTTGCCCCCCTTCCCACTAATAGCATCCTCCTGCCTACGCAGAAGGGGCAATCAGGGATTGAATCCCACCGACTGTATATTAATGGAAAAAGAATCACATGTGGGTTGTTTTATTGTTACCTGTTTTCCCTTATGGGGTTAAATAGAAAAAACTGAAGAAAAAAAATGCACCGACTGGAACCAAACAGTTGGCAATAAATATAACTGTTTCAATACTCCCACTGGAATCTACAATCCCCCTTTTTTTCTTTCTTTTTACCAATAAATCTTTTTTTTGCAAAATTGGATGAGAACAAATGAAGAACTACAAATTTCAATAAAATAATCCTAATCCTAAAGTTAGTAAAAAGTCCCACGGCAGCACAACAAGGTGGTAACTGACCAATGTTTCCAGTGAAGATGCTCTGTTATAGACCGCTGCACCAGCACGCTTCTTTGTTCGTGTTTTAGCTGAAGTGATGTTCTTTCCCCACCGAAGGATATTCCTGAAGCAAAACATCAATTGACATACTTTAATGTAAATATTTTTTATAACCCACGACATGATCAAGAAATACTGTAGAAGGAAATCTTAACTGCTTGCAAAAGAATAGAGTTTCATAACATAGCATAACAAATAAAATATCAATAAATTGATCCCAGAGCTCACCTCTCTTCTTCCGTTAAAAAATCTTCCTTTAAAAGTCTCAGGAGCAGAGCATCCTGAAATGCACATAAACTGTTTTGTCATTGTGAATTAACAAGGCAAAGTTTGTCTCAGTCATTACATATATGAATCACACCAATAAGTCCTCTTTCTTGTATAGGATTATACGTATAATCCTCTTTTCTGTTCTGGATATAACGTAAATTCCGAAGAAAATCAATCCTCTAACAAGTATGTGAAGAGTAGCCATGTATACAAACAGCCAAAGAGTAGCCAAGTATGTAAAAAGGTTCAATATTGAGAAAACAGTATGTGTACATAAGGAAATTGGTATGAAGACAGCTGATACAAAAGTACAGCGTAAAAATGTGTCAAAAAGACTTGAAGTAGTAGCCTGAAATAGAAGGAATCACAGCATATTAAAAGCACTAATATTGTTCTTATCACATTATGTGCAGAAAAAAGCACTCATATCCTTCTTAGGTAACAAACTCATTGCAGCTCCATAATATTCCTTAGCAAACTTATCAGGAAAAATGAGAGAAAAGATTCCAATGTAACTATGAGATCCCGATTTTTTTATATTATTTACATTATTAACGAATAATTTGAGTTTGATTCAATGATCACGGTAAACTATTTTTACCGTCGGTAACCAATGAGGTGTCTCGATTTGACTTTTTATCTAATTGTCGAAGTCGGTTGACTTTAGGTGAAAATTGTAGTATTTGTTGAGAAGAGTTTGTAGACGTGAGGATCGTCGGAATCAGAATTACGATGTAAAAGTTATGATCAACGGAAGTTTGTCGAAAATTAATTACCAAGTTACCGTTTTTGGAAACATATATAAATGGGAGGTTTCTATATCGGGTAAGTCATAAGTTTGGTAGGGGTTGACTTTCGGTCAACCCTCCCTCCCGAAGAGAGAGACAGAGGAACCGAAGCGGTATGGCGGTTGGCCAACGATGGAGCGCCGTCCGGCCACCTCCGACCTCGGGATTAGGTGGGTTCAATGCAGCTTGGTGTTCCCAACCCATCGCTGGATTGGATCGACAGCAATTTGGCCGGAAAAGAGAGAATTGAACGGTAAGGAATTTTAGGGTTCGGGTTTTACTCCGTCATCGTCGCTGACAAGGTTTCCGGCGACAATCTATATGTCAAATGATTGGGTTTACATGATGGATTGAATTGGTATATGTGTTGTTGATTTTGGGTGCAGGTATAGCCCAGAACGGTCTCCACCGAGCCCCGCAATTTTCGATTGAATTGGGCGGTGAGGTGAGAGGGGTTTTGTTCCCCTCCCCCTCAGAGTCGATTGGAACTGGTCACGAGTTCAGGGGTGGCTCGACACTGGAGTTATGCGTCGGAGAAGATTTCCGGCGAGTTTTGGATTATGTGGCTTTCAAACCGGATTTCAGTCACTGGCTGGCCGAGTTGGCCATGGCCATAGTGTAGAAAAGTATTGGGCTTGTCGGTAGCTTTCTAACGGTGTGCTTTTCTATGCCATTGGCACCGGTGGTGGTGCGTGAGCGACACGAGCCGCTGCCAATGGAAGCGCGTGGCCGGAATTTCTTATCGGAAAATATCTTTCCGAAACGTATCGAGTTATATGTCGTCCCTGTGGATGGGCGGTGGTGATGGGGTTCTCCACTAGTAGCGGTGCGGTCGACGGAGAAATTAGTTCTGTTGTATGTAATTACGATAGTTTCGTCGTAATAAGTTATCGTATCTGTTCTTCGACTGATTTAATCAAATTGAGTTATCTGATCGAGTACTTACTCGATTTATCCGATTAGATTAATCGTTTTTCTCATAAATGGTATTAGAGCATGGTTCAACTCTCAGACTTCGTTTTCGTTGTGTCTAGTGTTAGACAGTTAGTTGTGAACATGAGCCTAGAAAAATGTGTAAATTTATATTATTATGATCGTCGTGAAGACGAATAAATGGTGGTCCTAGACGTGAAGTGGTTACGCATTTGCCGATGCGGGACCTGAGGTAAGTGGTTCCATACTACCTCTTGTAGATACAGTGTAATTATCGATATTTATTTATCGATATATTTTATTGATATTCGTTTATCGATATGTTATCAATATTCAATTATATTTTTTTATATCAGTTTATCGATTTATATTTTTGAATATATATTGATAATGTATATTGTGTTTCAACAAACGATATTTGAAACTTGAAAATCGAGACAGTTACAGAGTTGTAACGAAACGACAACATGAATTGTCAAACGAAATGGAAACGTGATATTACAACGATTAACGAAAATAAAAAGTGTATTATTTTATTGTACTTGTGATTATTTGTAAAATATGTACAATATACGAATTGACTATTTGCATATTGATGCAAAACGATTGATGATCATGATTTATGATCAGTTTGACTTGCTTAGAATCCAACAGGATTCATCAGAAATTACTGAATTGGAATTGTTGCAATTTCAATTATTGCATCGATGCACTGCCTCTCGGTTGATCCCGGAGATGCTCTGGGATGGGCAGGAGCCTGACCCGAGGATTTACTGCACTGTCTCTCAGCTGATCCCCGAGATGCTCCGGGAGGGCCAGGTGCCTGACCCGAGGATTTACTGCACTGCCTCTCGGCTAATCCCCGAGATGCTTTGGGAGGGCCAGGAACCTAACCCGAGATTTACAGCACTACCTCTCAGTTGATCTCCGAGATGCTCCAGGAGAGTCAGGAGCCTGACCCGAGGATTTACTGCACTGCCTCTCGGTTGATCCCCAAGATGCTCTGGAAGGGCTAGGAGCCTGACCCAAGGATTTACTGCATTGTGCCTTGGATGATCCCCGAGATGCTCCGGAAGGGCCAGGAGCCTGACCCGAAGATTTACTGCATTGCTTCTCGATTGATCCCCGAGATGCTCCAGGAGGGCTAAGGATCTGACCCGAGAATTTATAGAGCACCCAGGAGGGCCAAGAACCTGACCTATGCAGTATTAAGACTTGAGGTCGAATGACCCGAGTGGAGCCTCCACATATTTTATATTACCCCAGGAGTATTTGGGTGATTATATTTTTAGATTTGCATTATTTTTATGTACATTTATAGAAGTGAATGATTTAGGTGCAAATTTTTCGCGGTTTATCCTTCTTGATTAGTACTATAATCATCAGTTTGATACCTAAGCTTTGTGTATATAGTTGTGACAATGTTGAGAGAAATTTGGATGAGCATTGATGGCTCGTGGTATAGGTTGTGAATTGTGATTATAGAAGTATATTTGGACATTTGCAGGTTTTTTGGGTTTCCTAATTATAGAGAAGACTGCTCAATTTTTTGCAGAAATATTCTGCGATTTTATTTTCGTAATTTCGAGGACGAAATTATTTTAACAGGGGTAGATTGTGAAATCATCATTTAGGCTTGTCGTTCCAATGGGCAGGCGGTGGTGACGGGGTTCTCCACCAGTGGCGGTGCGCGTGACGGAAAAATTAGTTTTGTTGTATGTCGTTACGACAGTTTCGTTGTGACAAGTTATCGTATCTGTTCTTTGACTGATTTAATCGAATTGAGTTATCTGATCGAGTACTTACTTGATTTATCCGATTAGTTTAATCATTTTCCTCACAGTAACAAATAGAACAAAAGAGGAAAACAGATTGATATCTTTAGCTGACAAAAACAATAGAGTACCCCGATGAGATATTGAACCTATAGTCATGAAATCGACTTGATCATCAGATTTAGATTATAAGTTCATAAACTTTGACCATTCCTAATTTAGGTGGGAAAGTTTTTACTGTGTCTTTGATTCAAGATAATAATAGGGATCTTGAACTAAAAAATAGATGTTATAAGCTACAGACTGGTATAATACCTGTGCTTCACAGCGTACAACAGCCATCACACGATCATTATATTCTTCAACACTCAAGGGGGGAAACAAGAAATGCCTCCGAGAGTATAGCTGCGTCAGAAATAATGTTACTTAGCAAATGTTGAGCTTCAGAAGCGAAGTAACAATATCAGTAATTCACTCAAACCAGCATACAACTCATTGGCATTTTGATAACAGTATTTAATACTATTCGAGACCTATTCCACTATACAGTTCACCTTGAGGTGCAAGTTTAGATGGTTTTTGGTGTCCTTTTTGTTTTTATGTTGTTCTTCTTTATTTAGAACTGTGATCATATTATTTCAGATATGATAACCTTGCTTCTTAGTAGACTTCTACTCTTCTCTAATGGTTTTGATGAAATGCTGATTCACAATTTCACATCCTAAGCAAATATCCTCAGGACTGATGGTGGTGCTTCCTATCAGCAATTGAGCACACACACTAACGCCTTACTCTAATTCAATCCAAAATATACCAAGACTTAATTGATATATTTTCTGAAATTTGCAGCCATGGTTCACCGGCTTTTACAAATTGCAGCTCCGCCCATGAAAAAGAATTGCATAAGTGTATATCTTGTAATGAAGTGAATTTACACAGCAACCACTCCTATCTTCAGCATCGTGGATACCAATTGTGCATAGTTGCTTAGAGTAATCAAAATGACACAAATAACATAAAAATGAGAAACACACCTCATAAATGCAGTCACCAAGGTAGGCTAATGAAGCTGCATTGAGTATTGTTTGAGGCTTCTGTACTTTCGGCAGACTAGGTTTCTGTGTCTTTGAAGAACTAGGCTTCTGTATCTTTGGTGGACTAGGCAACCATCTCTCATATCCCATATATAAATCATCCATTCCTACTCTCTCCTCTGCAAGATAAGATCCCTCATTAACACCATTACCACAATCCTTCACATTTCAACACAAACGAGTGAAACAGAACAAAACCCAATTCATATATCAAGAGTGTGTAAATCAGATTACCATTAGTTGGGCGTTTCAGCAGTTCAAAGACATGTTCTGTGGCACGGGTAGTTGAGTTGGTTAGAGTGACAAATGATGATGGGGCTTCGGTTGCGGTGGCAACACTAGTGTTGTTGGAGCTTTCTTTAGTCTTTCTTGGGGCGTTGCGGTTGTATGGGAGTCGTTGCTGTGTATCCCATGAAGCTGCTACTCTCACTACTCTCAAGCTCATTGGGGATAAAGCATGCATACTACTACGATTAATTGGAAAAGCCAAAATTGTTAGCGACCTGTTATTCACATGCCCAAATCCAAGAAATGAGTGAGCATGTGGATGACATAGAGGAGTAGGTAGAGGTGGTTTACCTGAGTTCGAGGCTGGTTTGGGAGCTCTTGTGCCGCAAAAGGGGAAATAGCTGAGACTCGGAGAGAGCGCGTCTTATCCTACAGCGTTTTTTTTTTCTCTCTCTCTCTTCTTTTGATCATAAGTCAAGAAAAACAAGTCAAAGGCAGAAGGAAAACAAGACTTTAGTCCATCCGGTACAAAAGATTTTTTTTTAAGGCAAATTAGAACTATTCTATTATTGGAGTAATAGACAGAATTTACAATGATCGCCCTGTAATAGACTACAACAATATTGATCACTGTTTGAGCTAGTTTAGATTACCTTCATACTACTATCATATGATGCTCATAATACTGGTAATACAAACCAAGTCAAGATATGGACAGAATAACACGAATTTACTCTAAAACTGCCCGACCAACCACGCAAAAGGGACATGACCCCCTTTTGTGCACTATACAATAATCTTCCTGGATCCCAAGTTATATTGCCCAACCATATCGGGCATGTAAAACATAGTCCAAATGAAGGCCTTTGACCTAG
Source organism: Geum urbanum (assembly GCA_946800695.1). Taxonomy (NCBI): domain Eukaryota; kingdom Viridiplantae; phylum Streptophyta; class Magnoliopsida; order Rosales; family Rosaceae; genus Geum; species Geum urbanum. The sequence goes on from OX327012.1 coordinate 23,900,450, forward strand.
ACAGAAACACCAGGCCCGACCCACAAAAAAAAAAACAGCCCAAGCATGAACACCAGCCCACCAACCCGCCGCCTCCACGCATCCACTGCATCCATACCAGTCGACCGAAATCGTCGACCATCACTGAGCAGCCTACCTCCTCGCCTGCCACTCCAATCTGTGAAGATAAACTGAAGCAAAATGAAGCTTTGAGCCCCAAACGAACCAGCGAAGACACGCGGCTTCTCCTCGACCCAACCACCAAATTTACTACTCCGATGTAAAAAATCTAGTTGATGAACAATCAAAGATCTGCCACTATCCCAAACCATGCGGCAAGCCAACAAGTTTTGTCGACCATCGCAAAAGTCACAAGAAGATCTCCATCTACGAAGCAATTGAAATGTCAAGAAACGCCACCCAATTTTGTTGGATAAGGTGTTTGGTAGGTTCTCCTACACCGTGGTGGAGAAGGTGATCACAAGCTTGTCTCTAGATGACGAGAGTGATCTGCACTCATGGCCGGCTCGGCTGACAACAAACGACAATGGGTGGTGGTTTGGCCATGGTGCATTCCATTATGGATTTGGGTGGACTGAAGATGGTTGAAGATCGTGGGTGTGAAAGATAGTTTTGCACAATCCGAAAGCTACACCTTTCTAAACCTGCAAACATGTTAAGCACGGTTGATACCATGCCTAGATCTCCGATGCCTAAGTAAAATATTGATTAAGTCAAGTGAATGATGTATTCTTAAGGCTAAGAATATGTTACATGTGCCACTATGGAATTGCCTATATTTATATTAATTCTCTCGGGTTTAAGCATAAGCCATGTAGAAATGAATCACATGTAATCGAGTATGAGAGATACTATTGAGGACTCTATCTCCTACCCAAATGCAATTGAATGATCAAGAGTTTGATTCCTTAATAATTTGATTGCCTTCTACTTCTTAAGGATTAAAGTTATGCATGTGATTCTCTTCATCAGTTGTGTGCTAAGTGTTGGAGGGCTAGCATTGCTGACAAGAGGAAATTCATTGTTCACTTGGGACAAGTTGTGTCTTCCTTAGGAAGCTGAAGATATGGGTTTTAAGAATCTGCATGCTCATAATTTGACTCTTTTGGCAAAATAGAGTTGGTGATTGCAGGGATTGCTTTAGAATTATATCAGACTCTCTTATTGGTTGGATTTACACGGTTAGGTAATACTCTTCTGGTTCTTGGGAAAGTTCATTTATCACACTGGCTTACCTAATATTGGAGAGGTATATTTGAAGCTAGTAATTAAGCATCTATGGCTTGTGATTTAAACAGTGGTAAGCGTGGCATTTGGGCTCTCAATCCTACACTGATATTGTCTCAACTTGAACTAACTTTAAAGTGTTAGGTTTTATCTCAAAACGCCTAAGTTGATATTGGGAGTAATCCATCCACTTATAACTTGTATTTTATTTGCCACTTTTCTCACGTGCAACCTACTTATGCATGTGTGACAAATCCAAGTCCCACACCAGAATCAAATGATCCTCTTGGACGAAACGGTAGACAAATCGACAAATCTGGGATGACGTCGATCCTACACCAGTATTGTCCTAACTTGAACCACATTTAAGGTGTTGGGTTTTATCCCAAACAACCTTGATTGATAAGTGGAATAATCCATCCACTTATAACTTGTATGTTATTTGCCCCTTTTCTGATGTGGAATGTACCATCTCCAATAGTGTGGTGTCATGAAAGATCGACAATGATAGTAGAGAAAGAGTTTGGAAAGGTGCATGGGCGGCCTCATGCATAGTTTGTTTAAGACTATCTCTCCTTGTCTATTTGATCAATTACTTTTGTTAAGGACTTATTCTTAATTACCTGTTGGTGAATGAAATGAAGCTTTGGTAAGACAAAGTGTCTTACATGATGAGGTCGAGTTGATTATATGACTACATGAGAAGTTTGAGAGATGTTGAGTGACAAGAAAGTATGGTTCTATGGTAAGAAAGGACAATTATTGAAGTCGAGGGCTAATAGGGTGGCAGTGAAAGGTAGTGGAGGGACTGCTACATAATGTAGCTTCACCTTCTAATTCTCATGCTCCATTGTTGTCATGGAAGAAGCAAGATGCAGAATTACCAGTTCAAAGGAAAATCCAAATTTATATGTAAAAGGCTTGTAAAGGTTTTTTTTTTACCTACTGCGATGGTTCTTTGGAAATAGAATGTGCTTATTGATGATGGTTGTTGTTTGTGTGAGGGTCGAGAATGATCCACTGAACACGTTAGTAATAATTGTCCGTTTGTGCATTTTTAGTTATTGTTGGTTCTGGAGGTATATGGTTATTGTAAATGTACTTCCTCTTTATTTTTTCAATGTGTGGATGTACTTCCTCTTTCTCATTTCAATGTGTGGTTTGAGAAATATCTTTAATCTTTTTCGACACTGCAATGCACTTTTTTTAGTATTTTTGATGTGGTCAGTTTGGAAAAAGAGAGACCAACGAGTGTGGTTGAATGGGGATTTGGGTGCATTAATTGAGAGTCTTCCTTGTTACTCTATGCATTTCAGGTTTACTTAGAGGTTCATCCTCCTCGATAACCGAAGAGGAGTTGAACTTTGTAGGTATGAATGGTGCCAAGTATTACGTGGTTAAAGGTTAATTTTGATGGATCTTTTGATATTAACAAAATGAAGGATGAAGTCGTACACGTAGGAGCCAAAATTGGCCACATAGATGCTTGAGGGTGTTCCCCCAAGGACGTTTCTTAGTTCGATGTACAATAAGATTGGATCTTTGGGCCTGGGCCTTTATGATGAGAGATTTGGACTATATTCGAGTATTTTATGGACGATTGAAATTATCTCGAACTATCTAGAAGAGTGTAGAAGCCTCTAGAACAAATGGAGGTGAGGTGTCATAATCTCTTAGCACGATTGAGAAAGCATAAGATGATAGAATGCATGAGGATTCTGGAAAACCTTGAGGAGTCCCGTTTCTAGAAGACCTAGAGGGATCCCTGAGGTTTCTAGGAAACCTGGGGGAATTTTAGAGACCTTGAAAAATCCCTGAGGAATGATGAATGTTAACATGCGAACTAGAGGGATTGTACCAAAGAGCTTGTGGTAATCTGAAAATATGATTAGCCTTAGATACAGAAATCTATTCCTTAACTGATTCCTCATATCCGAAAGTATGTAGTCATATTCCTATATGGACTATGTTTAGACCTTGAACGATCACTATATATATATGAGTCTATAGCTTAGCGAAGGTAAGGGGAACGAAGGACATCAACCTTAATATATGCTTATGCTTGGTTATATATGGACTTTAGTATCAAAGAGTCTAAGACCAGTACCACCCATACTTGGACTTGAATTGGTTTGCAAGCTTTCGAGGAGGAATGCTTAGGGGAAGCTACAAGACGAAGTCTCACATCATCAACAAATCTCAAAAGAGAGGTCTCAACCTCCAACGATCGTGGATGCTGATTATCCAAGCTGAATACTCAAGGCGAGGAAGATCAGCTCACATGATCTGGTGCATTCATTAACTAAAAAGGCACAAGTTTGAGGGTATCCAATATCTTCTCTCAAAACTTAGTGCTCTCGTTGAGAGAACTCCTACATGGATCATTCTATGATCATTCAATGATCCTTTCATGAACGAATTCTCTAAGAATTTAGAATTTATCACGTTTTCACCAAAACCCTACACTACCAGAATAACTGCTTTAGGCAACGATCTCAAATCGTTGCCTAAAGTTAGAAAATCGTTGCCTATAAGTATAGGCAACGAAAATTCGTTGCCTATACCGTCGTTGCCTTTTCATCGTTGACTATACTATAGGCAACGAAAAACCAAACTCATTCGTTGCCTATAGTTCGGGGTTTAGGGGTTAGGGTTTTCAAGTATACGCAACGACTAGGGGTAAATCGTTGCCTATAGTTTCACTATAGGCAACGACTTCTTTGCCTAAAACCCACCGACAGGTCAACTTTGACCACCTTTCAAACTATAGGCAACGGCGACCTCGTTGCCTATACTTAAGAATTTCGTTGCCTATAATTAAGAATTTCGTTGCCTATAGTCAAGAACGTCGTTGCCTATAGTTTGAATTGTTGTATTTCTGGCAAACTATAGGCAACGAAATTGGTCCATTTCGTTGCCTATAGTTTGTGTAATTTTTAAAAAAAAATACTTGATTCTGGATTGGGCCCAATTCCAGAATCTGCAACATTTACATGAGTTCAAACCACAACAGCGTACACATTCCAACATAAATCAAAAACTAGCTACGTGCTACTGATCAAAGTTAACACAATTGAGGAACTCCTCGTGTGAACCCTCCTGGTGCTGCTGGTCGTCACCCCCGTAAAACTGATGAAGCTGCGGCTGCTCGTCACCCCCGTAAAACTGATGTTGCGGCGGCGGCTGCTCGGCACCCCCAAAAAACTGATGCTGCTGCGGCGGCTGCTGGTGGTCCCCATATAACGGCGGCTGCTGGTGACCCCCAAAATACTGCGGCTGTGTTGTAGGCGTGAACAGATTTGGCTGAGTCTGTGGGTGCGGCTGCGAAGCCCCCCGAGGTTGCTGAGATTGATAGAATGCCCACATTTGGTCGTGCTGCTCCTTCTCACGGGCTCTTTCCTGCTCCATGGCTTCCCTGGCACGCCTCATCTCCTCCAACTCCTCCTGCTGCCTCCGAATCTGCTCCTCCTGCCTCCGAATCTGCTCTTATAGGCCGGACGACCTAGAACTGCTGGACCCACTGGAGAATTCTGGAGTCATCTTCAAGACTCCATTTCCTCTGTAACCCATCCCTTGGCCCAAAACTTGTTCTTTCCAACGGGAATCGCATCTGACACGCACCTCGCCGCATTAATGGGCGTCATGTGGTCAACCTGAGATGCATACTGGGTCACCTCCTCCTCCATGCACCCCTGATGCAGCTCTCGAGCTACTTTAGCACGCACCTTCGGGATCGACTCAACCAATCTCTCCTAATAGACAATGCAAAATCGGTGACGCATTAATAATTGAGTAAAATACAAGAATTAATTAAACATGAGATGTATCAAATATGGACAAATATTTATTAGATACTTACAACATATTCAGGGTTATTCGGATACCCATGTCGGATGGAATACACGAGAGGATCGGTCTGTGGTTCCAACCTTGCCCCACGTCGAGTCCATCTCTCATACGTTCGGGAACCGCAATGATGTGGGTTCACGTTCTGCGCTCGGTTTTTAGCATTTTCTTTCGAAATGTGCTTGTAGAATAAGAAAATGTGCACAATTATTAGCCAATTATATATATAGCATAAATTAGAGAATATCCTCGCAACATTAATTTTTTTGATTAAAATCCAACCCATTTATTTTTCACATATTTAGTCCTCTGACCTAGAATTGTTTCCTTTAATTTCTAGGTTTTTTCATGTTATTCTGCATGGAAATAATTTAATATTTGTTATTTTTGGTTTTAATTTCTAGCCTCTCAATCACTAATACAGTTCACTATCTTTACTTCGTATAAACAATGTAAGTTGTATAATTTAATTTACCTACACAATATATTAGAGATTTACCTACATATTAAATTAATAACATAGATAGAGATTTACCTACTACCTCTTGCGTATATAAAATAATATATCATAAAATGTAGGTAAATTAATTATAATAATATTAGTTTAGATTTAGGTACGCAAATCAATTCTTGTGCATACCACAAGCTTGGGATGCTTCCAGTGGGCTATAAGCCAGTTCCACTCGTACTCCCGGTATCTGAACTCACTTGGAGTGCCATTTCGGCCTTTATCTATGTTCTCCTGCCAGAACGTCTTCAAGTGGGACTTCCACTCTCGATACCTATATTGATGCAACAAAAATATCATATAACCAACACTTTATATTCACAAATCTAACGTATTCAGGATACTTAGCCTTATATAAATCCAAAATCACATCACCTAGACGCGAGCTTTCGTTCACACCACCTCCCGGGCTGCTTCAGCCGATCGTCAATAATAAACCATTGTTACAATACACGTATACATAATTAGCCTCATAAATATGTATGTTTGGTGGCTTATAATAATAAGAACGTCTATTTTTATGACAAATTAATGTAAATTTAACTCACCGACAGTGCATTATGCACTCGGGCCTTCACTTGAGCATCAAGTGAACCCCACGAGTCCCACAACATCGGGACGAAATCACGTATGACAAATCCTGCTTGGCTAGCATACATCCCTTTGTCAGAATACTCGATAGCCGAGCCATCATCCTCATAATCAATATGAGCCCGATTGTCACCAACTCGATCTTCAATACCCTTCCCGGTTGTGGTACCTCTGCTCGCTTTAGCTTTAGGGTTGACGACGGTGCCTAAGACACGGTACAAAAGAAGGAAATTAAGAAATAGAACCTAATTTAATGTACTGTATCGACTAAAAGAACATAAACTTACCATTCTCGTAAGTGAGCTGACCCTTAACCCTCACACTCAACAGAGGTTGAGAGAACGGCTCATATGTGTATGCTTCCTCAGGCGTCGTGAACGGGTTCTCATCATATATGGCCACGTTGTTAGGGTCGAGCTGAGGTATCTTCGGAATAACCGTAGGGAAGAACAAGTCCCTGGGCAGGCATAAGTGCACAGAATCCGTGCGGGATGCACTGCCGGATGGCCCAGATGATCCGGAATTAGGTTGTGGCGTCGCCGGATTGGGGGGAAGAGGTGGCATACGCGGTTGGTCCTGCTGGTTTGGCCATAGTACCCTCGTACTATTTGGGCGTTCGCTGCTGACTGAGTGACGACCGGATTCCGTGGTGGAGTTTCGGCTGCTGTTGCGGGAGGGTCGTTCATGAGACACCGAGTGACGTGGACCTTGGGGATCCTGGGATGCTGTATATAGTTGGAGGTGACGATTGGAATGTACATAGACGGTCTCAAGACTGTCCGGTACGGTGCTTCCAGAACTCTGACCAACGGACCTAGACCCACTCCTGGGTCCTTGAGGGTTCAACCCGGAGGACATTTGAGGTGTCGCTCCTTGAGGTGACGAGGAGGAAGCTCCTTTCTGTTTCCCACTTTTCCCGGGAATCAATCTTTTGAACACGGACATTTTTATTAATGTCTGCAACAAAATAACATAATGAATAGCTTACAATTGAGGCAACACTAACCTAAATTTAAATTTTGTCTAACTAAAATGAACAACCCAAACTAAAATCACACTTATTCCCAATTCTAATTACCTAAACTAAATAACCAAACTAAAATCACACTTATTCCCAATTCTAATTACATAAACTAAATAACCAAACTAAATCCTCTAATCCACAATATAATCCCAACCTAATTAAATCAACAATCCAACATAACATAACCTTAATTACCAAAATCCAACCTAAATAAAACCTAAATTCAACAATACAAACTAAATCACAACACAAATCCAACTAAAATCAACCTAACCTAAATCCAACACAACCTAACCTAAATCACAACACAAATCCAACACAAATCCTACTAAAATCAACCTAACAAACAACCAAACAGAAATCCAACACAACCTAACCTAAATCACAACACAAATCCAACACAAATCCAACTAAAATCAACCTAAATCACGTTGTTTATATATTCAAGTAAGGAGAGAGGGAGAGAATGCAAATACTATTCGGGCGAGGGCAGAAATCCGGCGAGGTTGCGGCGGCGCTGTTGCGGAGAGAATGCGAACCGTACTGCTGTTGCGGCGGCGCTGGTCGCGACTGGGGGATTTATTCCACCTATTATAGGGAACGAATGGCATAATCGTTGCCTATACTATAGGCAATGAAATGGACTTATAGGCAACGAGTCTATCGTTGCTTTAACTTTAGGCAACGAGAGGTATACTTTAGGCAACGATTTATGTCGTTGCCTATACTATAGGCAACGAAATCAATATTAAAGGCAACGAAATTGTCGTTGCCTATACTATAGGCAACGAAATCATTATTAAAGGCAACGAAATTGTCGTTGCCTATACTATAGGCAACGAAATCATTATTATAGGCAACGAACTTCAATTTATAAGCAACGAAATTCACATGTTTTCCACAACATACATGAAAATAACCGTTAAACTAATCCAGAAAATTACACAAGTAAACTTCGATTCGATCAACACATATATATATATATATATACATTTAGGAGTTAATCAACTCAATACAAGCTCGAAGACTATACTCAATTACATCTCTAACTAAGGCTGATAATCAGAATCAGAATCATCGCTAGAGTCTGACGCGGTTTTATAGTTGAAGTCTGGTAATAGGTGTCGCTCCTCGTCCTCGTCACTCGAGTCTTCATCAAAGTCATTTGGATTAACATTTAGAAGTGCTGCTCCAGAATTTTGAACCACAATACCAGGTCGAACATTATTAAGGCGAATTGTATCGGATTCCGGAATGTCAATTCCATTTCCCTCTTGGTATGCTGCAACTTCTTCGTCATCTTCATTCTCACCAAGTGTGGCAGCACTGTACACATTCCTAGCTTGCACATGGTTTACTACTTTCCACGGGGGTCTGTTCATAAGATCGTCAAGGTAAAACACTTGTTTGACCGATGTGGCAAGAACGAAAGGATCCTCCTCATACCAGCTTGTGGCAGTATTCACGGAAATGTATCTATACTGATCGATGCGAACGTTCTCCGGACGAGTATCAAACCATCTGTACTTAAACAAGTAAACTTTCATGCGCTCACCATACATGAGTTCAACCACTGAATGGAGTACACCGTAGTAGTCAAGGTCGTTATCCCCACCATGCACCATTACCCCACAATTCTGTGTCTTCACCCTGTTGTCTCTTTCTTGACACATAAATTTCACGTCATTGACCCTACACATCGCGTAAACTTTTGATGATATAGGTTTCATAGCCAAGAGCCTCAATGCGTGTGACCATTGTGGGTAACCATCATCTTCTACATAGTTCATCTGAAACAAATAACTGTCAACATTAGATACGACATTTCATATAAATAAGCGTCACAATTTGCTTTTACACGTCATATATATTATGACTAAATGAATATATACTCACCCATGTGCCAAAAAAATTTGCAAAGGTCCGGTTGTGGTACGCAACATCCCCGCGAACCTATGGACTTCCAAGGTGTGTGTCTTTCCAATATTTAACTTCTTGACAATTAATGAGTACACACCAGTGTGCAATGTCTAACTCATATGGTGTCAACTCCCACTCCCCGTGCAACCTACTCTGTGGGTAAACATCATTAGAGACTACAGAAAGGTTGAACTGGGGTTCATCTACCGACATATTCGAATGTGGGTCCTCAAGCGCTCCCAAATACAGTTTGACGTACGTTACGCACTCGTGCGCAAGATATGCTTCGGCGATACACCCTTCAGGTGCAGATGTATTATGTACATACCCTTTGTAGTCTCCCAGTTGTCTACAAAGATGAAAACAGCTTGTTATTATTGTTGTACGTAGAACAAGAATAAATTAATATATAAAGACTTAATTAGCAAACATCATACAAATGCAAGGTATATACCTCTCCATTGGATACATCCAAGTGTAGTGAACGGGACCGGTGAGCATCAATTGCTCGGGAAGATGCATCATCAAGTGAGGCATGATGTCGAAGAAATTTGGGGGGAAAATCCTCTCCAACTTGCATATGATAAAAATGATGTCCTTTCGCATTTCTTCGAGGTCTGACATTTTCACTTCTCTAGTGCATAACTTTTGAAAGAACCTTGACAGCGCCACTAACGGCTCTACCACCTCATCATCAAAGTACCCTCGAATCATAATAGGGAAGAGGCGTTGAAGTAGTACATGGCAGTCATGACTCTTTAATCCATAAATCTTATTGTCCCTGTAGTTAACACACCGACTTATATTTCCAGCAAACCCATAAGGATACTGGACGTTAGCCATCCACACAAAAATTTCATGCTTCTCGTCACGCGTGACCGTGTAAGGAGCTTGGGGCATCTTTCTCCCCTTCTTTTTCAACCACAGATGTTCCCGCAGTTTCATTTTTTCCAAATCAACGCGAGCTTTAGGGCCATCTTTGGTTTTACCTTGCCAATTTAGAACGGTGCCCACCACACTTTCACACACATTCTTCTCTATGTGCATGACATCTAGATAGTTCCTGATAGGCAACATCCGCCAGTACGGGAGTTCCCAGAAGATGCTCTTGTGTGTCCAGAACTTATACCTGTCGGGTATCTTCGGTATAGTCGTAACAACCTCAGGATGATTGCTCAATGGCCCAAAATTATACTCATTCAGGACTTCTAAGATTTCATCTCCAGTCCATCCCATGGGTTGCAGACCTTCTTCTACAGTGCCGTCAAAAGCCTGGGCGTCCTGGCGAAATGGGTGATGTCGTGGAAGCCAACATCGGTGACGCATATGGACAATCTTCGAGCAATGAGCTTGTCCAAACATGGCAGTCATGCACTCTGGACAGGCCCTGTACCCCTTGGTTGGGTTTCCCGACAACATCCCTCGACCTGGAAAATCACTGATTGTGCCCACAAGCATAGCACGGATTCGGAACATCTCATTTTTGAACCTGTCGTAAGTGGGATGACCAACTGTACTCAAGTGCTGAAGCTCCATAATCAATGGTCTCATGTACACATCCAGACACTTTCCTGGATAACCCGGCCCTGGAATCAACATAGTCAGCATATTATATTCTTTCTTCATGCACATCCACGGAGGAAGGTTGTACGGTACCAATATAACGGGCCATATGCTGTACTTCTGACTCATGTTGCCGAAGGGGTTGAATCCGTCAGTCGATAGCCCCAGCCAAACATTTCGGACTTCAGCTGCAAAATCAGAAAACACATTTACCAGGTGCTTCCAAGCCTGACCATCAGTAGGGTGTCTAAGGATATCATCGTCAGGCGAAGTCCTCTCAGCCCACCATCTCATAGCTTTCGCCGTGAATGCACACATGAACAACCTTTCCAGCCTATCAATAAGTGGGAAATACCGAAGTATCTTCACTGCTTTCTTGTTTCCTGCAGGAGTGTACTTCCACCTTTCCGTACCACACACCGGACAGTAATCAAGCTTTGATAGATCCTTCCCATCATCGTCTACACCCCAAAAGAGAACGCAATCATACATGCATGCGTGAATCTTGGTGTAGGAAAGTCCAAGATCTTTGAGGACATGTCGTATCTTACGATGAGTGGGGGGAAGACGATGACCGGGGGGCAGCAGATCACCAGTCAACTGAAGCCACCTATCGACCGCTGCCACGGTGCTCTTGGTCTCCACTTTTAGCTGCATCACTGCCATCACACTTTCAAGGACTGTCTTAGGACATCCGTGGTACAACGGAGTTTGATGCATCTGAATCAGGTTGTGGTACTTGTCCATACCACGTGTGTTGACATAAACTCTAGGTAATGGCTGGAGTGGCTCAATGTGAGGGAAATTCTCAACTTCTGGAGGAACATATACGGGTGCTTGAGAATCATGAAATACACCGCTCTCATGAGGAAACATATCGTCGATGAACCTCCTGGTGGGATCATAATTGGATGAACTCGCAGTATCAGCAAATTGTCCATGATCATGCGGATCGGCTGCTGATGCTTCACCGTGATAAATCCAACGGGTGTACTTATTCCAAAATCCGTTTCTATGAAGGTGTCGCTCAACTGTAGCAATGGGACAACGATTGCCGCGACACCGACATTGTTTACATGGACAATAATGCACTGGCAACTCTCCACAATTAGCCGCCACAAATTCCAGAAATCTCCTAATTCCCTGCCCATATCTTGCATCAGTTCTATCCAGCCTCATCCAACTCTTGTCCATCCTGAAATGCACTGGCGATTCCAGAACGTTTCAGATTTTTCCACCGATTTTGATTTAAATGGAGGAGCTGCTGGCTAGATCTGATATAATAATAATTATAGGCAACGAATTACTATTTCGTTGCCTATATTGTTTTTCGTTGCCTATTAAACTATAGGCAACGATTTTTTCGTTGCCTATAACCATACTTTAGGCAACGATTTGAATAGGCAACGATTTTTTTCGTTGCCTATAAACCAGACATTAGGCAACGATTTCAATTCAACAGGCAACGAACTCGTTGCCTATAGTTCACAATAGGCAACGAAAACCCTTGTCGTTGCCTATTGTGAACTATAGGCAACGAATTTACCATCTCGTTGCGCATTGTTTTAAAATTCGTTGCCTAAAGTGTTTATGTTGGTAGTGCTAAAACCCTAAAAAATTCGACAAAAAACGATGTACAAGATTCCCCGAAAAACAGATGTTCGTCAGTATTGTGTAAATGGTAAATCCAATCTCAGATGACGAATCATACATCATTGGAAAGCTATGGATTTCTAGTTTTCAATGTAATAAATTTTGCCTCAATCAAAGTTTGGAGCAAGAAGATATGGCCAAAATACAAGTTGGTGGTCGAATCTGACAAAAACAACGCTGTTACCATTGGTCTGTTTTTCGGGCCGATTTTGGCCACAAAAATTCGATACACAAGAGGAGTATGATATATGGTTGGAAATCTCTTAGGGTTCCAATGCCATATTAATCACTTCCATCGAAGATCTCTATAAAGAGATTTGACAATAATTCTACGGCATATTAGAACGAAAAAGTTGGCAGAAAATCTTTCGTGAACGAGATACCAAAGAAAGCAACACCAACAAGAATGAGTAGGTCATCGAAGTGACTTGGATGGATTAGCAGGGGGTTATGACACCCATGGACAATCTTGCAATTCCGTAGAACCCTAAAACACAGAGGAATTCCAGAAAATTGAGGTCATTAACTAGTTTTTTGCAAAGAAAATCTTGGGAAAGAAGTAGTGCTCTAGAAGGGAAATAGTTTTCAACGATGATGACCGACTACTGAAAAAGCATCCGAAAATAATAGCCTAAGCACAGAAGCAACATTTTTTCACAAAAAAAAATATAGCTCTCTCCTAGTCAGGGGCATGGACAATTTTTTCACTGGGAGAAGACAGTTGTCCTAGGTGTTCAACGAGAACAACCACTTTTTTCAGCAAGTTGTTATTTTCTGCAGTAGCAACAGCCACCCACAAGAACTTATCTCCCTAGCAAGTGTATGATGACGGAAAGTAGGGGGATACACACTCAAAGAATTTGAGACCTTGAGGGACATACACTCGACCTCGGGGAAATTTTAAGGTGGTTTTGATGAAAACAAGGGCACACCGATGGAAAATTGGTTGGTATGTCCTCAAGGTCTTGAAGGGTTTACAAGCCTAACTCTTATTACTCTTAAACTTGGAATATCATGTACGTATAGGAAGGATGAAGTCACAATCAATATCTGAACTCTCTTCCATATTCATGAGTACGATTGAATTGCACAAAGAAAGTTAGAGGAGAAGTTATAAGAGAAGTTCTATAACAGACGACATGTTGTAGTCTACAGCGAGTCATGAAGTAACACGTCAGATCCGACGATTTCTCAAAGGTAATCCAACACTCAATGAGGAGCATCATGGATGAATGACCATCTTTATACAACATGAATGGTGGATATTTGAGGATCACGAAACAAACATCTCCAAGAAACATCAGAAAACTGAAGAGTAAATAGAAAGATGTGGTTTAGAGGCAGAAAGTTGCGCAACCAATATCTTGTAAAACAATGCACGAGTATTCCTCAAGCCTCAAGATAATATCCAACACCTGGGAGTTTGAAGACGAATACGAGTGTTGGAGATAGTTTGGAGTGAATAAAAAAAAGACAAAGAAGCATTTTGAGCTGAAATTTGGAAATCTGCCTATGCAGATCAATTGACTTCGACAGAGAATTGGGAACAGCTCGAGACGAACCAGATTATGATTTTGATATGCTTGGAAAGCCCAAGGTTTCTAGTTTTCATAACATCTACTGAGATTATGATTACGATGTTTCTAAAAGAAGTTATGAATGAATTAGTACCAGGTGGTCAGTCTGCTCAGAAATCTGACTTTTTGCCTCACTTCAAAGAGGAGCTTGAGGATGACCTAGGGGAGTAGTGTAACTGGGAACGACCATTGGATTTAGAAAAACATGGAAAAAGGTAGAGGTCCACCCTCATTAAGCGGGATCAAAAAACTCAAGAAGGCCAACCAAGATCCGTATCTCAACAATACTCCACCACATCAAAAAAAGGTTCGTATTTGAAGAGGGCTCTCTTACTTTTGGATTAATCCACTAACAACTCGAGTGATTTATGTGCCTACTACAAGAGGAGCAGTCATGAGACAATAGATTTCTGATTCCTGAAGCGTCACTTTGTCGAGCTACTTGACTAAGAGTATTGATAAAAGTATTTGACCGATGAGTACAGGAAAAAGCTAGAAGATTCGTTGGAACCTCAAGGTGGAGCGAAGTATTCCAAGAATGATGGGAACCTACCACCACTATCCAAGGGCTAAGAGAAGAAGTGTCTAGTGCTAAAATGTATCATTGGAACTCCGGAATACCATGAGAGAATGATTTTTTCTGGCATCAATTGTATAATGGCAGGGTGCAGGAACTGGAGCATTCTCAAGCCTAGAATTCTCAGGGATGTGTCAAGAAAGCTCAAGGCATGTCGATACCCGAGGGAAGATAACAAAGACTGAGAAAGAAGACGTCAATCACTCGATAAAGAGGTTATTCCCAGGTCTCCACCAATGGATGATTTTGCAATGTTGTACATCATTTAATTGGTGCCAGAATCCTTGAGGACTGAAAAATCCTCTGATCCATGACCAGAGAGCTCGAGGACAGCAAGCCAAGAAGGATTTCCAAATGGGGAACTCGAGGAACGTTGGTCCTTAGTAGCAAGCAGCAGAAGGAGGTCTGAAACAAAGCATAGAAGGGAATCCCCTTGACCAGAAGCTAGACCTTCAAGGTTTCCATGAGAAGCAACTTTGGAGCTCGTGGAGAGCTAGAGGAAAAAGAGTTGAAAATCATGTATGCACTTGTAAGCAGCAGGAGGTCACTGGGAAAAATATGATTGGTACCTTCAAAATGGAAAACCCACGGTCTCGAGCTTGTCGTGAAAAATGGGAGTAGTTTTCCCAAGAGCTCTAGGTTAGATATTGAAATCTTGCGGCATTGTTCTTCTTAGCTAAAATACTATTGGGGGTAAGGTTACCACACCTACACACTCGAGCATTAAAGGAGACCATGAGGAAGCTCACCAAAATTATGAAGGAGGCCACAAGGGTATACACCAGAATCCTGAAGGCTTGAGGGATGTACACTCAGGGTTAAGAAGACGCTAGTTGGACACTTCAATCTTGAAATTTTGTTGGACAATTATTGAAATAAGAATCGAAAGCACAGGAAGTTGTGCACGAAGAGAATTCAAGCTTAGTGCATTGAGTATTCTCTAAGACTTGAACAGTCTAACAGAATATTGGGGGCAAAGAGTATCCAACCAACTATCATATTTTTCAATGCAAAATTCAGAGGATACGCAAGCTTGAAGGATTGATCAACCAGCTTGAGGAATCGATTAGAAACCTCAGGGGTTATGAGCTTTCGAACAAAAAGCTTAAGTGATCGATTAGAGACCTTGAGGGTCATGAGATTTCTAATGGAAAGTTAAGGGGACAATTAGTGACCTTGATGGCCAGAGGATTTCGGAGTTTGCGGTGTTGAGTGGAAAGCTCGAGGACCAAAGGCCTTCAGATAGAGAGCTTGAGGAGTCGAGCAGAAACATTAAGGCTATCACAGTCCTCCATGAAACATCATGTCTAATGAGGATCATGCCATCAAACATGACCAAAGTTAGTATTCCCTTTGAATCTTGGTTCATTATGTAGATTATCGAACCAAACATAAGGACCATGTGGATAATGATGGAGCATATGGGCTCAGAACTATAGCAAGGTCGGGATTATGATGATTTATGTTAAGTACAATGGTTTTCTTGAGCCATGATGATTTGTTTGGTTTATTTATCTGTACGATTTACATGAAGCCCCCTGTGGTCTATCTTGACTTTGAGAAGCAGGAAAAACTTCATGCTCAACACCAGTCTGGAAACCTCGAAGCTTTTATATAGACTTTGAGGGTTTTCAAGAAAGTTTATCAGTTTTTTTTGGAGATCTTGAGGAAACCAAAAAAATTGAAGGAAATCTTTAGGGTTCGGTTTTGTAGGTTCTCATGTCACGTGGAGAAGATGATGCTAACTGAGGGGACGCTTTTCTCACAAAGCCATAAAGAGTCCTCGAGCATTCAATATGTAATTGCTGGGGGATAATGATGGGCATTAGATTTGGCCATCCTGGAAATCTAGAGTATTCCGAGTGAATCCATTGATATGGAGTTCTCAACAATGTAATTCATCGAGGTTTCCTCAAGATCATAACATTCCCTCGAGGTTTCCACGACAATAGGACATCATATCCTTTAGAGAGAAGGAATCAACCGTACAAGCTCCATGAACTATACTTGAATTATTTTCTTCCCTCTAAATGATGGATTTCATAGTTTATGTATGATTTATTCGATGGATTAATTATGTATAATCAAGTATGAATGGCTTGTTTTTGCAGAAAGTATTTTGCAAATGTTCGATTCAAGGACACCTCATCCATAGCGGTGAAGCGGGCAAGCGTCTAGAAGGGGCACACACTCTTCTTAACCAATTCGGTTTTTGATAAAATTATTTTATGAATTGCCAGGTGTAATGAGCCATGTTGAGAACTTCCTTGCTTATTCAATCACATTGTACGATTATATGATTATTCAATAAAAGCTTATGTTTCAGTGCATTGCTTTGTGTTGTGTTGTTTATGATTTGTTTATTTGATCTTGAGGGACTTGGTTTCTAGAAGCGTGAGCTTAAATGAGGCAAACGACATTGGCTCCCATGGATGAGCTTCTCCCATACAATCTCATTAAACCTTCTAGGCAATTCAATCCTAAAGGAAGAAGAGTTAGGGGTATCGTAGCAGTTCCTCATAGTTAAGTCAAAACACTCAGAGAAAAACTCATGAGCTTAGGCGCTTCTGGGACGATAGTCATCGAACCTAGTATGAGTAAAGAAAATGCCAATACCCAGCTAGGGGAAGACTTCGCCAAATTCTGGCATCTAACTCCTAGTGTATTCATATGGTGACGTCTTAGAGATAAGCTAATTACGATTTAAGTTTTGTGGGAGTTTGTCGTAGCACTCGATCAAGTTTTCTGGGTAGGAAAGCTCAGGGGATCCTACCAGACAAAAAAACTTGGCTACAACGAGGCTCCAGAGTACGATAACCATTGACAAGGTTGAGACTAAGCTAGTAGCCTGTTGTGGGGAACCGTCTCAAAATCGTGAGCATTTCCTGGAGACCTCAGCAAATAACATAAGCTTTCCATAAGCCTCATTCGTGAACACTTGTACGATCCATGGGGTTAAGAGGCACACTGCGGCCATAACTACTCAGAGGTAATCCCAGTTATTTGAAATAATTGGACGATTTGTTAGAGAAAGGTTTTTTGATTGTTTGAGAAAAATGTGCTAGTCGTTTAAGGAAAATGCGTTTGGAAAAATGTTGAAGTATACCATTCATAAATACCTTAGAAAGGTTGAGGGAAAAAAATATTTCCCAAAATCTCGAGGAAAATAGATGAAATGCTTTGAAACCCAAGGGTTTCTCAAGAAACAAAGTTGTTTTCCAGAAAAGCTACAGTTTTCTATAAAGCCTTAAGCTTTTCGTGAAAACTGGGGGTGGTTTCTTGAAATCTTGAAGAAGGTACCAAAAAGCTGGAGAAAGGTGTCAGTGAGCTGGTGCAGATTGCCATCATGCATTGTGAACTATCTATTCTGGAATGTGAGGTTGATAAGTGGACGAAGAAAGGATTATTTGCTCATGCATGTTTCATGAATCATGAGAGCACGAGGAAAGATGTCAATTTCGATTCTTAGGCGAAAAGTGCATACCTAAGATGATTCTACGAAGCAAGGTAGAAGATTATCATGTTTGAAAGAAAGCACTTGTTTCCCCTAAGGTTTCTAAGTATGCAGTATGCAGAAACCTTGAGGGTTTTTCAGAAACCTTGAGGGGTTTTCCAGAAATTTCATCAACGACCTTTTGTTGAGTTTTCTCTATGGGAACCTAGTTATTACGAGTTATTTGGTTTTGCAAGTTGTGGGAAGACTCCCAAGAAGTTTATATAAGTGGATTTTTAAATAATCCTGAGCTCATCATCGCAGAAAGCTAAAGGATTTTAGTTCAGTAAAGTTGCTCAACTGATTATCTTCCTTTTTGTGAACAATTCATCTATTAGAATACTATGGGAAACCCGTGGGAACAAGAATAGCTCGTGTAAAGAATAAGAAATCTCTCAGTGGATTTTTCTTTTTTGGAATAATAGGGGCTGAGGTATATGTTTCTTTTTGAGTTTGATTAAATATGTTGAATAATATTGCTTGAATATTTTTGTAGGCTAAATTAGTTGGAGTGTGAAGCCACACTAATTGACGTAAGGTCTGCTTGGTATGCCTTGGGAGTATTTGTAGGATCTAAATTTGGCCGCATAAATGCTTGAAGGTATTTCCCCAAGGACGTCTCGTGGTTCGATATACGATAAGATTGGGCATTTGGGCCTGGGACTTTATGATGAAATATTTGGGCTATATTCGATTATTTTATAGACAATTGAAATTATCTCAAACTATCTAGAAGAGCGTAGAAACCTTTAGAACAAATGGATGCGAGGTGTCATAATCTTTTAGTATGATTGAGAAATGATAAGATGATAGAATGCACGAGGATTCTGGAAAAACTTGAGGAGTCCAGTTTCTGGGAGACCTAGAGGGATCCCAGAGGTTTCTAAGAAACCTAGAGGGATCCCAGAGGTTTCTAAGAAACCTAGGGGAATTTCGGAGACCTTGAGGAACGATGAATGTTAAGACACGATCTAGAGGGATTGCACCAAAGGGCTTGTGGTAATCTAAAATATGATCAACCCTTGATACGAAGATCTATTACTTAACAAATTCCTCCTATCCAAAAGTATGTAGTCCTATTCATATATGGACTATGTTTAGACCTTGAACGATCACTATATATATGAGGCCATAGCATAGGGAAGGTACGTGGAACGAAGGATGTCAACCCTAATATACGCTTACGCTTGGTTCTATACTGACTTAAGTATCGAAGGGTCCAAGCGTGGTACCACACATGCTTGGAATTGTTTTGCAGACTTTCGAGGATGAATGCTCATGGTGAGCTATACGACGGAGTCTCACATCATCAATAAACTTCAGAAGGGAGGTCCCAACCTTCAATGATCGTGGATGCCGATTATACAAGCTGAATACTCAAGGCGAGGAAGATCAGCTCCCATGATTTGGTGCTTTCATTAACCAAAAAGGCATGAGTTTGAGTGCATCCAAAATCTGCCATCATAGTATGATGTTAGTGTTTGAGATGCCTTAAGAGATTTGGTTTTTGGTGTGTGTCAATTAGTGGAGAATGAGGCTTCTTCATTAATGGTTAAAGCTCTTGCAGTGCAAGCTGCTTGTGAACTAGTACAATGATACGAGGATGATGAGGATGATGATTCGGCTTTGGGATTAGTTGTAGACTTGTAGGTGATATTTATGCTTTCCTTTTACAGTTTGAGAATGTATCTTATGTTTATGTGATTTGAATTAAACTTCGTAATATGTAGACTCTTGGTTGGGCAATCACTTAAAGTGACCTCTTAATCAACCATTTTTTATGTACAAAGTTCCTTCAAGAGTAGTTTTATTAAATGGCATGGTCATAGTCGTACAAGAGGGCACCCAGAGTGAATTCCAGAGCGTGTACATCATTCCTAATTAAAGGAAACATATGCTGGCCTCATGCAGATAATAGCAATATTATGCTCTTTAAAAGAAGAAAGATCTAGCCTCACACTACTAGTGGCTATAACTAAACTAAAACAAATAAGGAACAAGTTAGCTGATTATTTTACAGCAATTAGGCACATGGCAGTACAATAGAACAAATATAGAAATTATAAGTTGAAGATGAGCCTCATCTAATTAAGATAGCTTGTCTTGCTCGCCAATGCTCAACTGTGGTACTGATACAGAAAAATCTAGATGAGATGCATAGAAACAATAGCGACAACCTGTCACCATCTGGTGAAAGTAGTCTTCGAGCCAACTAAATTGATAGTGCTCGCCAATGCACTTAATTATGGTGCTTACATATCAATAAACCTAATAACGTCCATTGAAATCATATGGTTTTCAACGAAAGAAAACAACAAAGATAGAACATTAGAAAGCATAAAACTTGATCGTCGCCAAGAATATTATGGGGGCCTCAAACAAAATTTCGACTTTGCCAGCGATTCCAAATTAGCTCTTCCGGATCCCAAAGACAGATTCAAATTCCAATCGCAGTATGAGCCCCGTCCCAGCCCCAGAAAAGCAGCCCAGATAATAAGCCCCAAAGTGAGCCCAAGTCATGAGTCACAGCCCAAAAAAATCAAATGTCAATGCCCAAGACTTCATTTCCCAGTCAACCGTGCAGCCCTTTTCGGCAGTTTTACCTCGATACACCAACTTAGTACCATCCTCGCGCCACTCACCATTGCTGTCGTTGATGTTCAGACCAGCCAGCCCAAGCTCTATGGGGCACACGCCCTAATCCCCAGCGATCAGTGTTTGAGATGGGATCCCATCCGCAAGCAATGACTCCCAGAGGATCTCGAATTCCGACGTCCTCCATCTCTCGAGGCACAAAACCCTCTTCCTTCTAGCGAGCACGTTTCGGCTGGAGGCTCCACCTAAGCCCGTCCACTGCCTCGCCACCACCACAAAATGACACGATGTCTCTTGCACCTGGGATCCAGCCTGGCGAAGCAAGAGTCATCACACAGGATTGTAGAGCATACAGTCTCTCAAGGAGAGACCCAATATGCGACACCATTGGAGAACGCCCTAGGGACAACTTCGGACAGCCCACACGTCGCTAAGATCTCGTGGTGAAGTCAGAGATTCGCTGCCGTCAAAGCAGCTTTGGCAAACCCTGGTAAAGCCATTTCTTCTTAATCAACCATGAGAGATGAAGAAACGTTAAAATAGATTGAGAACAAAAACACCGACACAACATGATTGTGTGAGAAAAATCAAGAACACCAACACCATCACTAACTTGAGATCCCAGCCCACAACCAACAAGAAACTCGTCCAGTTGCTCCCATCACTCACGCAGTCAAGCTAATTATGAAGTCAAAGATCTATGTTGACGATCAAGGAGCTGCTATTCAAGGTCAGTGACTTCTACCGCTGAAGAATAGTGCAATGGGTTTTTATTTTCAAGTTCGGTTTTGAAAAATCTTTGCACCAAGGTAAGTGACTTTCAGCAAAGAAGGTCGTACTTGTAACTTTGGTAATGAACAAACTTTGTAAAACGAGTGATGTGCATCAGAGATTGCCACGAGAAAATCTGGTGGGATAACGCACGGTGCCTCAGCAGTATGTCGTTGGGATTGTACTGCACTCGACTGGGAGACCGTGGTTGGAATGAGAGGAGTAATCTTAGACCCTCAATCTAAACCAATGGTTTTGGGTATTCCCACATGCTTTTTTGCTCAAAAGAACGGATGACCATGTGAATGTTTCAATATTTTGATCATTATATCTCGATATGGGTGACCCATACGATAATACCAAAGCTTATATGAGGCTGAGTCATACACAATAGTATGAGTGATTGCATTGGATTCAATGATCTGAACTGTAGTAAGATAAAAACCACAACGAATGCTCATATACTTCTCCAGAATGTACTTTCTCTGCCACATTCTACGGAGGTTACACATGAGAGCTATTTTCCATTCTCACAGTATGTTTCCAAGTGAAAATCATTGGCGTGAATGTCCTTTAAAACTTAGCAAAGTTTGTCTGGCCTTTGGCACGTATAACACATCAGTATGTGACATAAATTCTAGTACCATATGACACTAAGATCCATAAACAATTGCCTATTATGCATAATAGTGTGGGTAGTACCACTATTTACTACACTCTTAATCTCGTCTTCAGATATCTACAAAAGAATGTAAATTAATCAGTCTTTGAACCCAAAACATGACGAATACTTTAATTGAATACTTAAAGATTTTCAAAGGGTTGTGACCCTTATAGAGAGTGCTTGACATGGCATGACAAAAATGATGTACAAACAACATTAAAACAACACCAATTCTGGTCACAAATCTCGACAGGTCGAAGGAATCAAAATCATGTTCAAGGTGCCAGTCTCAACAGGTTTAGGCGTTCTCTCGACGGGTCAAGAGTACCCAAATTCGAGTCTAGGTCCTAGCTTTGACGGGTTTAGAATATTTCTCGATGGGAAAAATGATCCAGGGTATCAGTCTTGACTGGTCCAAATATCTCAAAATTGGATAGAGGACCATTCTTTGACGGTCAAAGAAAACTAGGCAGAAATTTCAATGTGTCGAAAACATGCAAAAAATGATACAGGGTATATGTCTCGACATGTCGAGACGTCTGGAATCAGAACATCCCCACTTTGTTTTCTCATTTTTCTGGTATTTTGGTGTCATATTTCCATGGAATATTGTATATTTCATGCATTAAGAAGTAAAATACTATTTCTTAACACTTTCATATACCAAAACTAGAGAAATTTTATTAATTTGCCAACTCAATTACATCAAATATGTCTTATTCCAACAACGACTAAAACAAAGTCACAAAACATGACTAAATAAGCCAAAACAAAATAAACTTGATTACATAGCAGAAATAACAACTCAATACATAGACTAATCAAAATTCGGAGTCTCAAGGTCTCCTTCTTGTCATCTGCTACAATCAGATTGACATCATAGTCTTCTTCCATCTCATGATCTCCCCCAGCAAAGTTAGCATATTGTTCCAAGTATTGTTTGTGCCACTTGTAGATATTTTAAATTTCCTTACTAGCATGATATTGCTTGTGCATTTTCTTTGTTGACCCACATTTGAAGTGTGGATACTTGCCATATGGAGTAAAGTGTGAAGCATTTTCTTCATGCTTGGAACCTAAATCAGACTGGTTCTTGTTGGAAATACTAGGGCTGGTATCCTAGTGTTTCCAAGTCAAATTTTGACTTTGGCCTCTACTACGACCTCTTCCACGTCTTTCTCTCCCACCATGGTTGTAAGGCTCATAATTGTTATTCATCTTTTTCTTACGTGTCTTTCCACCAGTATTGTAATTCTCAGGAGTCTTCTTGTTCCTAGCGGGCCTAGAGTTGTTGTTGAGAATTATCTCATGATGTCTTTCCTTCTTTGCTAGGATATTCATGAGATTATTGAATGTTGTGATTCTTCCTTGCTTGTACTAAAGCCGGTACTGATAAGCCAAAATACTCATGGAAGATCAGAAGGTGTTCAAAGACTTCTCGTGCTTGTACTAATCATGTCCTGATTAGTCTTGTCAACTCTATAGAAAAACAGCTCAGACTATATCTCTAACATAGCTTGGTTGTAGGAATAAACTTTTGGATAATGTAACGAACAGATGGTTTCCCAACACTCTGTCAATTCTAGAAGTTGTGCGTCATGTACCTTATTGAAGCGTTGCTTCAAATACCGTTTCTTGATAATTTGATGGATATGATGCCTCCATAACATGAGGGCTTGAGCTTTAACTCCTGGAGTGGGTTGAAGTGCATTCACACCAGTTGGTGGGTGAATGGTGCTAGTGAAATCATTTTCGATGAAAATATTCTCTACATCAGAGACGCAACGATGATACTCTTTTTCATTGGCATTAAAGATGTTAAATTCTGGCCTAGCTGAATCAGTTGAAGTCATCTACAAAAGAGACAAATGAGATAATTAGTAACGATCAAAACTACGATCACTAATATTAAGTTTAGGGAATAAGAATGTGATCCAAAATGTATAGTCACAAAATTTGATGAACGGTGGCTTCATACATACCAAGAAACCGTGACAATCAAAATCAGTCACAAATATTGATTTTCCTTTCTTTTTCTTTATAGCGTGACTCCCCCAGAACCACCATTAATCAAACTTTTTGATTGAAGGGATGATGAAATCCCCTTCTCTCGACATATAATTTCACAAATATATATCAAAGTAATAATCAACCTAAATCTAGTCCTAGATTTATGGTGTTGTGAAAATTAAGTTTTGCAGGAGCACTAGAACTAGACAAAGGAACACTACTATATACCTCAGGTGATAACAGGCCAGGAGAGATCGTTGATGGAGAGGGAGAGACTGAACTTGCATGTACACCTTCAACAACTAGTGGCTGATTACTCACTAATTTTTCTCCTTTCGACATGTCAGACACTTATTCGACATGTTAAACACATTCAGAACTCAAAACAGTCACATATGTCTGGGAATTTTCGACGGGTTGAGGATTTCCTTGGCGGGTCGAAGACTGCCTTCTACCTGGTCCGGGGAACCATTTTTGACGAGTCGAGGAATTCCCTCGATGGGTCAAAAACTGCTTCCGGCTGGGACACTTTTAATTGAAATACAATCTTATGGTTCTCCAAATTGGTCTTCATAAAACGCATTCTTCTCTTCCTCACGAAGAGTTGCCGAAGGAGAGAAATAACACAAGTCTTTACTAAAAGTGAAATCCATGGTGACATAGTACTTCAGAGATGGAGGATGATATCATTTGTATCCTTTCTAGTGAGTACCATAGCCAACAAATACACACTTAAGAGCACGAGCCTCCAACTAAGACCTCTAATTCTTACGAAGATGAACATATGCCACACACCCAAAGACACGAGCAGGAAGTTTGTTAAGAGATGGGATGTCAACGAATTTAGACAATACCTGAAAGAGAACCAGATTCTGAAGAGCTGCAGATGGTAGACGATTGATGAGATGAGAGACACATAACACAGCTTCTCCCCACACATACTTGGGCATATTGGCACCAAGTAAGAGAGCCCGTCCCTTGTCCAAGAGGTTGTCCAAGAGGTGACGATTTTTCCTTTCTAAAACTCTATTTTGCTCTGGTGTCTGAGGACAAGTAGTCTAATGAACAATTCTATGTTGTTGAAAATAGTCTTTAAAAGAGTGGTTGACAAACTCTCCTCCATTGTTAGATCAAAATATTTTCACACAAGCTTCATACTGAGTTCAGATGAGACTATGAAAAGCAGTGAAGGAAGAAAACACAACATCTTTCTTTTTTAGCAAAACAATCTATGTTATTCTTGTAAAGTCATCAATAAACAAAACAAAGTATTTCATTCCTAACAGGGTTGAACTTTTTGAAGGGCCCCATACATCAGAATGAATCAACTCAAACAGTGCTGAACTAGAAAACAGACTAGGAGAATAACTAGACTTGTGAATCTTAGCAAAAACACAAGTTTCACAATGGAGACTAGACTCTTTTATTCCCAAAAACAAAGATGGTATAGATTTTTTCATGACCCCAAAAGATGGATGACCCAATCGACGATGACATAGCCAAATTTTCTTTACTTGATCAGAACTGAATGTCAATGCAACATTTGGTGACAACACTCTTGTCTCCCCATTGTACATGTAATCCAAGTGAAACAGTCTCCCTCTCGGATCCTATTATTGCCTGAGATGACAGATCCTAAAAGTTGGCATACATAGAAAAAAAGGTTACAGAGCATTTGTTTTGTGAGTTTAATTCAGGGACAGATAATAAGTGATGAGATAGAGAAGGAACATAGAAGACATTATGTAGCACAGTAGTAGGAGTAACTCGGATTGACCATATACCTAAAACTGGGAAAGACACACCATTTGCATTAGACACTTCAGCTATGGGAGATGAAGACAGACTCGAAAACAAGGATTATCAAATGTCATATGATCAAATGCACCAGAATTAATTATTCACGTATCACCACCAGTAAGGTTAGAGACTTTTAACGCAATACAAATTTTACCTCTGCTTTTATGAGAACAAATACCTATAGTGAGATCTTGCCACTCTACTCCGTAGAAATTAGGTTCTTGAACTAGTTGAACTGTAACCTTGCTACTTCGATTCTTGTCATAGGTGGCACCTTGACTTGTTTTCTGAGGACATGATCTCTTGTAGTGTTCAAACTCCTTGCAATAGAAGCACTGCACCTTACTTAGATCTGGTCCACGAGTAGGTCGAATCTGCAGCTGATTATCTTGGTTTTTGGGCTTCCAACCTTGTTGAGGTTTCTATTGCACTACAAGACTTGATACCACAGTGTGGACCTCCTTGGGTTGATTGGACTCATCTTTACGAATATAGGCATATGCTTATTCCAGAGTTGATGGCGTGGCTTTTCATAGTAGCTCTCCTTTAACAGTGGCAAATTTTGAATCCAGCCCTTTCAGAAAGATGTGGACATGCATTTTATCAGTGGTCCTATTGTGTGAAGCAATTTCAGATCACACACCATAAAGTTTGTATCCCTTTCATCTAGCTCTTGCCAGATAGCTTTCAGGTTTACGTAGTATTCTGCAAGAGGTAGACCATTTTGTGTGGTTGCAAAGGCTTGGCAAGTCAACTCATATACTTTGGAAAAATCATTCCCATCATAATATTTGGTTGCAACATCATCCCAAATGGCCTTTGGAAGATGACTTCTAAGTGAACGAACTATACCCAATATTAACCGCTGCCTTTTAGATAAAACTCAATATCTTAAAGGTGGTTCAAGTTTGGACAATATCAGTTATATTGAGGGTCCATGTGTCACGTTTGCCGCACTTTAACTTGGCATCAGAGCCTTAGTTGATCTTGGTAATCTGACCTGACCTGAAATTTTGTTGCCTGATCTGAACCTAAGCCCTTGTTCGACTTGTCGAAATCTTTCTTCGACCGGTCAAAATCTAACGATCTGAACTTGTTCTCCTATCAATTTTGTTATCTGATCTGACATCTAAACCTGTTTTGCAATGGATCTTACACTTTTTAAATAACTTGAAGTTACTCATGAACAATTGATGACTCTTCAGACTAGAAACACAGGATGTGGAGTTCAACTGGATGACACAAATTATTAGTTGTGGCGAAGATTGATGAAGATGTATCTTGGTGGTGGTGGAAAGTGGCCATATGTGGCGGGTAATCTATAACAACCTGCATAAGCTGGCAAAGAACAAACTTTGTGTGATACTTTGAATTCCAACATGATGATGACTCTCTTGAAATCTATGACAAAACCAGTTATGATGTTGTTCTCTGGCTACTCGTCTCCAAAAGGTCTCGCTTAATATTGGGTATGGTCCATTCACTTATAAGTCATCTTCTACTTGACTCTTTTCAATGTGGGATATTTCCTCTCCAACATTCCATGTATGTATCAGAGCCATTTTCAACAAGGAGTAAACAAATGGTTTACATGTATCAATGACATTTTCAACATACAATTTACCTCAAGCCCTCAAGGCTACTTTGTTGAGATTATATGAAAAATATTGTTTTGGAATATGTGCAGTAAAGCATTCTTACGAATTGCTATTCCCTTCAGTGAGTATGAAGCTTCAATATGACATGTTGCTTTTGAAAATTGTAATTTTGGAGCATCATCTCTTCACACTATTTATGAGAAGTCCAAAAACTTTCAAGCCGAAATCTTCTGGAACAACAAATCTAGGAGAAACTGCGTACACCTAACAGAACAGCAAATCTACATAGAAAGACCCTTATGTAGTTTAGGGCACAAAGAAAATTTAAGGCAATCAATTAACTATAAGTTGAGTGTTGAGACAGCAGTAGAGTACAGAGAAAATTGAATAAAGCTATGATAGCGCGCCACCCATGATTAGTCAGTGTCCGAGTTGCAAGTTTTTGAGAGGTCCTTGTATCTTGTCACATGAATTAGTGTTGGATGTTGTCCAAAAAACATTGTAACATAAGGTTATTGAAAAAAAAACCCTTTCTATATAAAGGGTGTGTTCAGAGGAAATATCTACAACACATCTCTTACTTCTACAACACATTTTTTAGGCCAGTACAGGAGTATGTTTCTTTGCTGGATAATTATGCTCACTCAAAAAAGATTCTTTAGGACACCTAGGTCTCTCCTGGGGAGCCAAGGTATGTCATTCCCAAAATCTTTAGGCTTAGCTAAGAAAGACATAAATGAGCTTTAAGAGCCAAACATGAAGGATTAGAATGATTGCTTTACTATAGTTGTGTAGCAGACGAAAGAAGCTTAAAGAAACTCATGAACCCTCCTGAGAAGGAAGAGGACCATGCCATCTGCATTCAAATTGTCTTACCAAAGAATCGTTAATCTCCTGCAGAAGACAAGGACTGTAGGGATTCAAATTGTTATGCCTTAGCACCAGGGGCGAATCCAGAATTTTGGAATCTTGTGGGCTGTACTATGCAACGCATAATATTTTTTTAGGTTTATAACTCCCTTAGGGATCAACAATGTTGTCGTTCACAGAATTTTCAATTACACTCCTACTCCTGCCCCCATTCTCACTTCTTGATGATTTGTCATTTGTGAACCATGAAAATAGAATTTTATACCGCTTAGGTTTACAATGATTAGTCATTGTACTAAATAAAAGACAAAAATATTTATCGGCTGAAAAAGAAAATAATATATTTTTTTGTCATTTGTATATATAAGAGTCTAAAACTTCACACGGTTAGTGAAACCATTCCATCATCAATGAAGCACATAATCAACATAAAGATAATCAGAGGCGGATGACGTACACAGATTACTAGATTAGGATGTATATACAAGATAATGATCAATATAACAATGACCAATCTGCAAATTCCAACATCACAGAAAAATTGAATACAACCAGTTGAATACAGCAAATTGAATCAAACATCTCTGATTTCATTATACTATTCTAGTAAGTTTCATTCCAAAAACCAAATTGAATACAACAAAATCATGCTAATTAGTTTCAAATTGAACCCAGAAAATCATGTACCCAAATTGTTGACAAATCAAGAAGCACAAATTCACTTTTACTTACATCATCTGTGTTTGGGTGTTTCTCTACTATCAATTATACAGATACCCAGAGTGATGAGGACTTGAGATCGGCGAGAGATTCTGGACTCAAGAGCGGAGATTTGCGAGAGATTTTGAGGGCTGGAGTGCAAAGTCGCTACTGTGAGGATATGAAGTAGGCGAAGAGAGGAAACATGATTAATTTGGGCTGGAGATTAGCTTTTCTTTTGGACTTTGTCACAAAACTCAATGGGCTACAACGTACACAACCCTTGTTGTAGGTTCGCCCCTGCTTAACACCACAAGAAGAGAAAAATCTGATTTCTAGAGCCCAGGCAGTCAAAAAAGATGTGCTAAATTGACAATACATTCAAACAGATGCACTAAGTGTACAAGTCAAAAAAGTTCACCTAGTTTGGTAAGTGGCAGTAGAACAAAAGACTAAAGCATAAATGGTGGCAAAAAGTATTCTATAGAGTCCAGAAAGTGAATAAAGAGGTGCGTGCTAAATTCACAACACAATCAGAAAGTTCACCTTGCTTGGTAAGCAGAGAAGTAGAACAATCTTGTCAGACAGCCAAGCAACCGCCACATACTCAGGTGAACTGAGCTGAGAACAGAGGCAGATCTAAGGGATCGCCAACCCAACAACCGCTGGGCAAGTTTTCTATATACCATGTGTAAATTTCATTTTTGCTGGACAAAAATATCTGTAAAAATTACAGTATGAAGGGAGGAGGAAGAGGAAGTGAGTAGTTTCATCCTTCTGGGTTCGAACCGATTCATTTGAGGAAGACGAAGTGAGTTGTTTTGTTTAAGGAAAAGTTACTACCACTAGATTTCCTCCATGTGGCATGTTGCCTAATATATATTTTTATAATTAAAATGATAGATGTAAAGGCTATTTTATAAAAGATAGATCGTAGGTGTGAAAATAAGACATGTATATATTCGAGAGAAAAAAAATAAATTGACTTAGTAATTAACATAGTATTGCAATTAACTCATTAACACTAAAATCAAACCACTTCTCCCTCCACTAGCCTATACATCTATAATCAATTGAATAGCTATATATACATCAATTGAGCATGTCTATGGTCACTTGTAAATTTGTTGTAAAACTTCATCAAGATTCATCGAAATTTCTATCGGCTATTCACAAAAAAGTTTTATGTAATTTTAAAGTATGTTTGATTTAACTTAAAAAAACTCAAACCCACGAGTTAGTATATTAAAAAAAAAATTTACAGGGTTGGATTCCTGTCTGCTTAAAAGTCAAGGATTCATAGGTACGTCCCTATAGAACAGATCCTGTTCAAATAAAGTCGTGAACGTACCTCTCGGGTTCACATTGATAGAGCACCTCATCTATTCAATATTATACATGTGGGACAAGTGCACGTCTGGCTACACCGTAATGTTAACTCATGAAGTGCATATATAGTCTCGAACCAAAGCTCAGCAACTCTCATTTAAAACCAGAAAAGGTTGAGGAGTTTGCTATGCATTGATCCCATGGCTACTTTTGTAATTTCATGCTCTATTTGCGTCCATAACAAACTTGACTTAGGTAAGGCCGTAAGTTGACTACTTTCAACGCAAACGTGAACCTTAGCAAGCGACCAGACACGAGAACCATTCCCAAATCAGGTCCATTATTGCTTGGCGAAAACTACATTCATGACATGAATTGTTAACACAAAAACAACACGAGTAACACAAAATCGATATGTTGGATATCGAGTGAGAATTTACATGGATAAAGGAAGAGGATGAAGTAGCCCCTGAATAAATTTCAGACGACTTGGACATCGTGCAGTACAGTAGGCCTGCAATATGGAAGGAGTAGTGCAACAGTGGTTTACAGTTCAATAGAAAATTGCACAACTCGAATATTTGGTACTGAACCCAACCGATAACCTGTGATAATTAAGCTTGATATAAGACCAATATAGTGAAATTGATAATGCAAATCCTCATGTAGATTTCAGTTGTTTTTTGCATGAGGATGTGCTGAGCATGGTACTCAAGGGAGATAGCAACGATGAAAATGAATTGATCGATATAGTCAGGATGACACAGAAATCAACATTCTATTTCATGTTTTTTCTTCTTTACTAAAAATACATTGGTAAATCAAATTCCAGGTCATTCTTGAACAGCCAAATGACAACACTATTTGGGTCCAAGATAAAATATTTTGTTATTGGGATTCAGATGCCGGATTAAGCAAGTGACCCGAGTAGTAGTCTTTAATTAAATTGTTATGGACTGAAAGAGAGAAGGAGGCCGATTCCTACGGCCCATCAATTAATAATTATAGACCTTTCCTATAGAAAGAAGGATTTCTGGAAAAACTTATCATTAAGGTTTTAGACTTTAAGATAAGGTACAAGACGTGGGATACTGAACAGTTAGAGTTGCTTAGCAAGTCTCACTACCGCTAGAAACACTATAGCCGACGAGATAAAAATCTCGTCGGCTATAATGAAAAAAAATAATTTTTTTTTTATTTTTTAAATTTTTTTTTTAAAAACTCGTCGGCTATAGTACTATAGCCGACGATAATAGGTAAAAACCTCGTCGGCTATACTATTACCGACAGGTTTTAGCCAGCGACTTTAGCCGACAAACCTTAAATATCGTCGGCTATAGTGGGCTGGCTAAAACCTGTCGGTAATAGTATAGCCGATGAAGTTTTTACCCATTATCGTCGGCTATAGTACTATAGCCGACGAGTTTTTAAAAAAAATTTTAAAAAAATTATTTTTTCCACTATAGCCGACGAGATTTTTATCTCGTCAGCTATAGTTTTAAAAAAATCGTCGGTTATAGTGTTTCCAGCGGTAGTGTCTAACTGTGAGGAGTTTCAGTTGAACTGAAATACGAGCACTTGTCTCCTATATATAGAGGAGAATAAAACCAAAGAAAGGATCCTCGATCATACACATTTTTCTATCAACAAACTACCTTCTCATCTCGAGAAATCCTTGCAACCAGTGATCAAGAGATCATTCACCCGAAGAAGCATGAGTATCTTGCGATTCATGAACGCAAAACACCACAACCAGCGATTGATAGATTCGTCACCCGAAGAGCGTGAGAGTCTTGAGATTTAAGAACGCAACACCTTATGTTCTCAACACATTGTCAAGGAGATTGCTCTGCTTTACACAACAAGTCCTAAATTCATTTAGGCAAAAATGATCCATTCAAGAGGGGTTGGTGCTCTCCCCGTCTCAATCGCTTTAAAGAAGTTAGGTAGCAGTTGACCTACAAATCGACGATTATGTCATATGACGGTGGCACGCCAGCGCATGAAGCACAAGATCGAGAAAAGAGACGGTTTGAAAACTTCTCAGGACCTTGGGAAATTTTGGTGCCAAACATTTTGGCGTGCCCAATGGGACTCACTTTTGTGTCTCTAAGCTACAATTGGGAATGCTTATAAAAAGGGATACCCTTAGTATCATAAACATCCACAATCGAAGTACCGGGAACACGCTTCTTCTAAGTGTTGTTCGCTTACCGAGAAGGCGGTTGAAATCATCTTCAGAGTCAAACATGGTTCATCAATGGACTACAACTTCCTAAGTGAAGAAGAGATTAACCATCTAAAATACGAAGATTACAGACCGTACGTTGCCACGCGAGACGATCGGTTTGGAGAGTATTTCATCTCTATCGAGCAATAGATAGAGGAACAAGCAAAGTTTCTCGCCACCAATGTCGAGAAAACAGATAAGGCGACAATCGAGATCAAGACTCTAAGGGCCGAGTACAATAGAGGCCTAGAGGAGCTGTCGACTTTGAAAGCTCAGATAGCCACCCTGGTGGAAGGGCAAGAAAGAAGGCACACAAAGATTTTGCGTGTCCTGGAGGTGAATCAAGCCAGGGCAGTGGCCAAATTTTATAAGAGGACAGATAGAGACATCTCAGAGCTAACTAAGTCCATCTCTGACCTAACCAGGAATAACAGGCAGACTGAAGCTTTTCCAGCTGCCTCAGAGGATCGTTTAAAGAGGTTTATGGAGGAATGCGATATACACATCGCCATAGCACATGAGCTATATGAGACTCCCTACCCCCTTATGGAGAGAGGTGTCGTTAATGTCTAGCAGTGGCTACGACACTATACACCAATAAACTTCTAGACTTTCATAAGGGACGATGATGCGAATACGGTGACACATTTAGCTTACTTTACCTTGCAGTTAGGACCATTTGCAGAAAACCCAGAGTTAAAGTTAAGGGTCTTCGGTTCGTCTTTATCCGGGTCAGTGCTTGTTTGGTATACGGGTTTGAAAAGAGGTTCATAACAGAGTGGCCAACGATGGAGGCATTGTTCATCGACCATTTTGGGATGACTAGGCCAGAGACAAGCATCAGTAAGCTGGTAGCAATCAGCCAGTCGTCGTCAGAGAGCCCAGTGGCTTTCCTTCACCGTTTTCGGTCTGAGTATAATTTGTGCAAAGCCCCATTGGGGAAGGACATAATTGTTGAGATGGACATTAACGACTTAGAAGATCAATATCACAAATTGTTCTTCAATCACAAACATCTCACCTTGAATGAGCTGATTGTTATAGTGACAAAGGCTCACAATACCATGCAAGAAAAGGACAACAAGCTAACTCCTCAAAAGGGACTTATGCACCAAGATCTTATGTGAGGCATAAGAACTGTGGCTTATATTGAAGACCCAGAAGATGAGGGGTCAAATTCTGAAGATGATCAGGTACATGCAGTAGAGCTGGCATCAAATAAGGTCTTGAAACCTCGTAAGCTGTAGCAGAACAAAGGTCCCATGAAGCTCTCGACAATGAATTTTATCAAGCCAAAGGTCCCATGAAGCTCTCGACAATGAATTTTATCAAGCCAGAGTTCGAGATATACAATTATGATGCCAATATGGCTCATGAGATTTTAGATGAGCTCTTCAGTCTGCGAGCCATCAAAACAGACTTCGGTCCGATTCCTATTGCCGAGCAGCTGAAAGGGAAAAAGTATAAGTTCCATGGTATGTGGAACCACATGACCAAGGACTGCATGAAACTGAAGGATCAGATCTAGAAGTGAATTAATAAAGGCAAGCTAGGCTTGGAAGCACCACCTAGGACGGTCTTGTTAGTGGATTCCCAGCCATTCCCTGATCCTTAGGTTAATATGGTGTAGATTGAGTGGCCATCGATAGAGAACTTTGTGGCAGAGTCAGAGGGCCTCGTAGACGAAAATGTACCAATTCACCCACGCTATACCTTCCAGTAGGACAAAATGGATGAAATCCTAGACGAGCTGTTAAGGAATAAGCTCATCAACTTTTGGCCAATAACCAAGTTGAGGGAGCTAGATTACATTATGCCGGGTGAGCATTTTTGTAGATACCACAATCAGTTCGGACACAAGATATCTTCGTGTTATGCTTTGAAGGATATGGTACAGAGACTACTCGACTATAAAGTTATTGGATTCAGCCAAGAGAGTGTCATAGATTGGAACCCACCGATTTTGCCACCTTTCCACATAAAACTATATCCGAGCATTTTGATTCCCTCAAACAACGCACCTAAGCCTAAGCAGCGAGAGAGGAGGTCAAAAGATAGAAGCTAAAGCGTCAACTCACTTATGATGTATCTAGGCGAGCTAAAATCTTTGAATACCAAGTCCGAGCGAAGATAGCGATGGTCTTAGATAACTGGGGATCTCCCATGCCAAAGCCTGAAGAAGTAAAAGACCTCCCTTATTGTCGTTTCCATAACACATGGGGATCACATTCCAAAGATTTGTGTATTAGGCTGATGCATAGGATTCAACAATGGATAGATGAAAAGGAAATAAAGATTGAAATGGCCGCACCAAACCCCGAACCTGAGGAGGACATTGTTGTTGGTATGCTGGAATTAACAAGGGGTAACCCAAGCAAAAGGAAACCCAACTCTTGACCTTCATACCAATGGCGTTGGTAGTTCTAGAAAGTAGCCGGAAACAATAGTGAAAGGGAAGGGAAATGTAGACCCGAAGGTAGAGTCGCCAGTGACTTTATGTGCTCACTATAAATTCCACTGTGGACTTAAGATCAGATATAAAGAGTTGAAGAAAGCAGTCATAGTCTATCCTGAATTGATTTCAACACCTGAGCATTATCAGCCGAATAGTCCAAGGGAGATTAACCAAAGAGATTCACAGGCTTTCAGGCGAAGGCGAGCAGCAGAGAAGTTCACCAAACCAGAAATATCTGGAGTAGCTGCAGCCGACTCGCTCGCTAATCTGTATGTCCCATGAGCTTCAAGGAATATTACTAAAGAAAACGTGTGGTATGTGAAGGAGAAAGGAAAGACTGTGGAAGTAACTCCCAGTAGGAGACGAAATTTGCAACGACGCTTTGGAGAAACCAAGAAAGTATTGGAAGCTTTGGATCTGGGTTGGTACAGCCAGAGCAATTAGCATATTCTCCAAAAAAGCTGCAAAGACGGTTGAACGCTTTAGCAGCTAACCCCTTGGCCGGTGGTCTTCGGCAAGAAGTCTTGTGAACCCAAAGTCTGAGCAGCCAAGCCAAATGTCTTTGATCGCAACTCATATTTGTGGGCCAGAGAGAAGACACCAGCTGTGATGACCCGGACCAGAATCAGAAGTATAATCAGCTTGATTCGTGAGTTACAGCGCAGTCGCGGATTTTCGACAGATATTGGAATCGCCAGAGTTCTTAACGACTAAATTATTGGCCGAGAATTGGAGCTGGGTCTCTTCTCGAGAGTTGTTGTATGTGTGATTACGAGTTCGTGGGCGGTTCCGGATCGTTATTTGGACGACCGAAGAATTAGTTATGAATATTTGAAGTTCAGATTTTAATGGTGGGCTACTTAACGACTAAATTACCGGTCGAGAATTTGGTTTCGGCTTCTTCACGGAAGTTGCTCAGAATTTAATTTCGAGTTCGTGGGAACTTTCGGAGCATGATTTGGAGTTACGAGGAATTAGTTGCGAATTTTGCCGGTTGTTGATTGTTTGGTTAATTTAATTATGTGTTGGTTCGAAGGGTTGACTTTTTATCCGATTGGCCGATATGTTTGACTTTGGGTAATATTGGAAGAATGTGTCGAGACGAGTTCGTGGCCGCGAGAATTATCGGTATCGGAATCACAACGAGAAAGTTACGCGCGTTTAAAGTTCGTCGAATTGGATAAACATGAAGTTTCCGTTTTGGGAAAGGCTATATATAGTAACCTGCTATTCTGGGTAAGGGGATGACTTTCTATTTTGGGGTTTGACCGAGTTGACCGAGTCAACTCGGTGGAGGAGGTTTCACGTCGATACCCACGGTGGCTTGCGGTGGCGATCAATTCCGGCCACCCCGTGGGACGGGGTTGGTCCCTTTAGACGCGCCTTGGTCCCTTGAGTGTGATTCCGGCCTTCTTTCACGGCAAGGCTCGCCGGAATTGGAAGAGAAATCCGGCCAAAATGGAGGGAAAACTTTGTATTTCGGGTTCTTGAATTTGGACCGAATTGAGCTGCAACTTTGAGTGGGCTTTGAAGCTCTCATCCCCTTGATACTCCCCTGTAAGTTTCGTGTTTCAATTCGATGTGTACATGGAGAATTTTGGAGTTGAAGATTTGGTACCAATTCGGGTTTTCATGAAATTGAGCTAGTTAGAGTTTGAATTGGACTTTGTTGCAGTTATGAAAGTTGCTCAGTTGGTGATTTTGAGTGGAATAAGGGTGGCTCCGCCGTGAAACTCTCCGGTCAACAGTGGCGCCGCCGTGGACGGCGGTCAACGGTCAGAATTGACTTTTTTTGACTTTTTGACTTTCGACAAGTCGCATGTCATTTGACTCGAAATCGCGCCCCGATCGCAGTGGGGAGGTTCGTTTGAAAGGACCCAACCCCGATTTAGCTCCCTAAACCGGAATCAAACCCCTTCGAAAACACGAACCAACAAAAATTTTCTGAAATTTGGGCAGAGTTTCATTACTAGCGTGGAATTACCATTACCTGCACGCGTAAAATACACTCCATCCTATGCCACAAAAATCAAACCGTGGGCACCAATCCCATCCGGATTTCTCAATATCATAACAGTAAAGTAAACAATACATATAATAATGCTTTACTGTAATCCAGTTTTAAAATCGTATATCATATTCCACAGAAAACTCAGAGCGACATCTAACACATAACCATATACGTATACCACAGTAGGTAGAACAATAAACCTACTGGAAGAAATAAGACCGCTCGAGCACTATGCCTCCGACCACGACGTGCGACACCAGAGCCTGAACTGCAAACTGGGCACGGAAACCGAAAGGCCCAGGTGAAAGACAATAAACACGTTAGAGTGAGTGGACGAAAATAAATGTCTTTCACCAGATAATAAATATGTTATAAAAGCATATGCGAGTCCAGGTAAATATAAACAACATAGTACACGAGGTAAAACTCATACTCCTCCAGTGTACTGAGCATGCAAGTAAAATCCCACGGGGTCACTTATGGACTCCTCCGTGCTAGTACAGTCCGAATCACGAGGTCCTTAGTCCCCGTGATTCTAAGCCAGAAATGGCCTCGGTTCCGGGGAAACGCCCCTCACCGGTCAGGTCGGGATAACGACGTCCCTCCTGGCGGCCTACCATCGGGGATCAGCCGAGAGGCAAAGTGTATCGATACAACAACGTAACCAAGACTGTACTCTGTGAAAACCAAATCATAACAATTCGATGCAAATGCATGAAACAATATAAAAGTGTATGCATATTCGTATACGTATATTCGTATAAACATATTCGTATAATCGTAAACACATGCTTATATAATCATAATCTCGTATGAAATCTCATGCTCGTAAAACCATAATCACGCTGCATGCTCAAGTTCATAAATCACATAAAAGACTCGCAAGATTTCCGTGAAAATAAATTGTCCACTCACAGACTGGCGTAACGCGTATCGCGTTAACCCGTGATCCGGCGGAATGTCCCTCGCCAAACAAACGATCACGAACCCCTCGTTTTACGTTCGGACGCTCAACTCGAAAAACGAACCTCCCCACTGCGATCGGGGCGCGATTTCGAGTCAAATGACATGCAACTTGCCGGAAGTCAAAAAGTCAACTCTGACCGTTGACCGCCGCGTTGACCGCCGCCTACGGCGGCACCACCGCCGACCGGAGAATTTCAAGGCGGAGCCACCCCTATTCCACTCCAAATCGTCCACTGAGCAACTTTGTCAAATGGTAGCTTCAAGAGGATGAGAGCTACAAAGCCCACTAAAAAATTTAGCTCGAATCGGTTCAAATCACCAAACCCGAATACCTCAATTTTCCTTGTATTTTGGCCGGAAATATCTCCTAATACCGGCCACCTCGCCGTGAAAGGCGACCGGAAGTGAAACCGTGAGGCCGAGGCGCACCCAACGGGTCCTCCCCCGTGGCCGAAGACGGCCGGACAACCTCGCCGCCGACAACCCACCGTGGCCACCGTCGAGCATCTCACCTCCTCCATCGGTCAAACAAGTCAAACCAAGTCAATAATTCATTTCAGCTTTGACTTTCCCAAAGGATTAAGTCCTCAATTTAAGGCTTTCCCAATTTAGAAACTCATAATTATCCATTTCGGCAAACTTTAAATACCCATAACTTTCGCGTCGTAACTCCGATTCCAATAATTCTCGCGGCCACGAACTCGACTCGACATAATCTTCCATAACCACCTGAAGTCAAGCACATAAGCCAAACGGATAAAAAGTCAACCATAACAAGCATCACACATTAAATCGACTAAACCATCCACAAACGGAAATAATCACAACTAAATCTTCGTAACCCAAAATCATACTCCGGAAGTTCCCACAAACTCAAAATTAAATTCCAAACAACTTCCGTGAAGAAACCGAAACCAAATTCCGATCCGATAATTTAGTCGTTAAGTGGCCCACCATTTAAATCTGAACTTCAAATATTCATAATTAATTCCTCGGTCGTCCAAATAACAATCCGGAACCGCCCACGAACTCGTAATCACACGTACAACGACTCTTGAGAAGAGACCCAGCACCAATTCTCGGCCAATCATTTAGTCGTTAACAAAACTGGCGGTTCAACACTGTCGTATCTCTGCGACTATGCGACCTAACTGCTGATTCTGTTTCGGGTCGTCACAAATCCACCCCCCTTAGAAAAATTTCGACCTCGAAATTTCCAAGTCTGTCGACTACAAGGTAGGAGCACTGCCTCTGCATACTGCTCAACTCACCAACGGCAATCTCAACCGAACAACTCTGATCACAAACTCCACAATAGGAGATAGCTCCGTGCCGAAATCCATGTACCCTTATATCTCGAATCTGGACTGGCTCCACACAATAGCCAAGTGTTCCCGCATAAGGAACATGTAGTGTACACAACATGTAGCAACCCTGAAACACAGTTTCGCCACACGGAACACAACACAACTCACACACCAAAAGCCAACACTATAGGCGAGGCCAAACTATACGGCACAACACAAACTCGCCAATGACCACAACTGGATCAAAACAATATGGCAAAGCACAACTCAATTACACACATCAACATAACTCAAACATCGGATTCGGGCAATTATCAACCCATTTCCGCTAATCTGACAGTCTGTGGTAGCACATTCCACAAAATCAAAATCAAACATCAACTCAAACTCAACCAAATCAAACTCGCTCCAACACTATGGAGCACAACGTCGTCCTCAAACGACATCAAGCAATGCCGATATTACAGTGATCAACAAACTGGTACTGCAACCAATCTCGAACAACTGAAACTGTTGGTCCCGAATCCTCCGGAACTGCAATACCGAGGTCCACAATATACCCTCCAAGGTCTGAATAGTCCTCAAAGATCGCTCGTCAATCCGAGGACAATGACCGGTACTAACTCGTAATCTGGTCCATAATGCTCGCTGCAAAGCTCGTCAACACACAGTCGTAGCAGATTACCTCGATCGGCGAACTGGGACACAGGTACACCACGTAGATGGACAACCTCCGTCAAACACAGCTATGCCAGCCAACCACTGGAATCATCTCCGAAAGTACAAGAAACTGTACTGAGTTCGTCAAATGATCCACAAAGGCCCGACAACTGGTATCATAACCAAAGTGTACACATACACACACAATCACAGCAGCAACCGTCACGTCTAATCAGAAATCTCAAATGACTAAAACTTCTCGGCAAGTCTCTGCCTCCTAGCCATCGCCAGTCGACGAATGTGGCATCAGCACACACAAGCTGCGCTCGCACAAGCTGCTATATCGTTCTTCATGTTGTGTCACGAGTAGTAACTCGAAATATCAGACACATCTCCGCATGACTAGCACCAACCGCGCGCAAAACAATGAGCTTCAACATCATCTCACTCGAACTCAGCTCTCGTTGTCCGTAACTCGGTTAACACGGACACTCGCGCCACACTCACATGAAACACTGAAACTCCCGATTTCTGACTGAATGCATCAGCAACATCATCCCAGACGGATGGTTAAAGTAAAACCTCTAGCCTTTCCCGAACAAGCTCAAATGTACAGCCATAGTCGTGAGTCGACCCCATCCATCTACACTGCCTCAAGCCCAAATCTGGCCGAAAATGCAAGTGGATGAAACTCAATGGTCGGTGTACATCCTACACCACGCTGCACGCCATAGCAGTAATATCTCCATCTTTCTGGTGCTAACACAAGGACAACTACACCCAAATCATACAAAGGATACGTAACCTCATAAGGTTTCCACTGTCCGTAACCACGAGCCACCGCTCTGCTATACAGCATCAAAACATAACCAAATCTATACCTTGATGCATCGCCATAACCCACGAACTCGTCACGATCGTCAGGTAAGGTCAACACCGAAGCAACGGTCAACCATCCTGCAGGAGTAAGTACTCTCCTCGCGTGCATCGAACCACAATTCGGAAAATGAAGTGGCAATCTGGGAAAATCCTGCACAAGCCGTCAGTAATAGCCTGCCAAACCCAAGAGAAACACCGGATCTCTGGTACAATGGTAGGTCAACCCCAAATCAAAACGGCTTCTAACTGGTCAGGATCCACGCCAACTCCCTCGGCTAGCATCACACAGCTCAAAATCGTTATGCTAATCAGCCAAAACTCACACTAGCTGAACTTCACAAACAGCTAATCGTCTCGCGAAGTCCACAAAACCGCTCACAACTGCTCCAGGTACTGGTCCACACTCTCGGAGTACATCTGGACGTTGCCACGAACATGACCGCAACTCGTCCAGAAACTGTCTGAACCCATGGTCCATCAAGTCCACAAGATCAACGGGGCATTGGTCAACCAAACAGCGTGACCAAAAACTCATAATGCCTGCAACGAGATCCGAAAATCATCCAAGCCACAACTGACTCATCGAACCATAACTGATGGTATCCGGAACCAAAATCAATCTTCGAAAATACTGAAGCTCTCGCAAGCTGATCAAACCACTCGTCAATCCGAAGCGGAGGATACTCACCCTCCTCTGAAGCAAATCGAGCTTCCGGTAGTCAGTGCACCACCTCGTCAAATCGTCCAACATCCGTGTAAATAGTGCAAGAGCACACCACACAAATATGTGGGGTCGCACGAAGTCTCCTGAAATCCCCTCCAGCAAATCCTGGAGTCGAAACAATAGCTCCATCAGCTCCGCTAGCTCCGAACGACAAGATGCCGATAAAATGAGTCCAGCACCTGGTACAAGCTCAATGGTGTAGTCAATCTTCCGAACTGGAGGAACACCTGGTAACTCCTCCGGAATACACCTGGAAACTCGGGAACCACCACAATGTCACCAATATCGGCACAGCAACCGTAGTATCCACAACATGGGCTAAGCAGGCAACACAACTAATCTCCACAAACCGCTCGACCATCACCAAGAAACAGCA
Organism: Geum urbanum; assembly: GCA_946800695.1. Classification (NCBI taxonomy): domain Eukaryota; kingdom Viridiplantae; phylum Streptophyta; class Magnoliopsida; order Rosales; family Rosaceae; genus Geum; species Geum urbanum. The sequence continues at coordinate 23,942,373 of OX327012.1, forward strand.
TCTCAAGAAAATCTGGTCGTCGAAACACAACCTTCTTCTCGAGGCACTCGAACACAACCAAATGCGTCGTCAGTAAGTCCATACTCACAATCATACCAAAACCACAATGTCTAGCTATAACAGGTCCGCGGCTAACACATAACCTCCAACAAGGATCTCGCGACCTCCGGATGGATGCAACACTCTCCAAGACCTCGGAAGTGGAGATACAGGTACAATAGCCATGGATATCAAACAACAGCAACCTCGGAGAAAAATCTGTCTTCAAACAAGGTCATGGCACGAACTCCAACATGCCCAACTAGTCGCTCACGTCAATTGCGACTTTCTGAATGGCTCGTCTAGAAATCTGGGTTGATCAAGCTCCAGAAACAGCATCATGATTTCCTCGTAAACTCTGAGCTACCGAACCACTAACACAGCTGGCTAAGGCGCTCCCTCACAACGTGACCCTCCTGGCCACTGAAACAGCAACTGAGAGTGCTCCATGAACACAAGTCACCGCAACACCTGCTGCGTGAAAGGATCACCAACGACCGCCCAAACTCATGCCACAGGAGCAAGTCCGCTACTCTGTGGGCTCTGCCATCGTCAAACGGATTCTCTGCTTGATCTGATGGCCCACAACACAATCGATAAGGCCACAGCCTGATGAAGTCACTGATCCTGAAGTGTCGGAACTCAATCTCACCAAAATCTCGACTAAGTCCACTTCCCTCAAACCATCACATCGAAACCGCGTACAACTTTCCTCCTCAATAGCCTCGACACTGAGTGCAACACACTAAGCTCCTCACGACTATCTCGAGGCACACCAATCAGGATCCCTCTGATACTCAGGTTCAAACTCATCTCGAACCTCGTACACAGCTCCCTCCGAAGCCACATAACTCGTGCAAACAAGAACAAACACGTGGACAATTCATCTTTGCCTCAGGTGGGTAAACACTCCACATTCGAATGCTGGGTAGCCTGATAAACCATTACCGTATATACAACACTCTGAATGTAAGCCATGGAGTCACAACCGGAACTCACACAATATCAGCCCACCAAACACGACAATCTGACTCAGGAAAATATCACTGCCACAATTCTCAGCTCTGAGGTAACATATAGACGCTCATATACACATCCCCAGGCAAACCGTGCCACACAATTCTCGGAACTCTGAATACTCATCCGAATCCACTGTTCTCTGGCAAATCACGCGTCGATTGATCCTCAACACGATCCACAACCAAAACGACACGGAAAGCACGTCAGGAGGCATCCTAATGAATACAATATCGTTCACAACAAGTGGAACGTAATCATGGAACTTCAAATATTTGAAAGCATACAACACCCGGAATTTGATGATTATCCGCCGGCCGGTCGGGTCACCATTCTAGTCATGCTGTACATTCTCAAATATCCTTAATAAACACGACTACAGAAGTCTACAGAACCTACAACCTAATGCTCTGATACCAAGCTGAAATGACCCAACCCCGATTTAGCTCCCTAAACCGGAATCTAACCCCTTCGAAAACACGAACCAACAAAAATTTTCTGAAATTTGGGCAGAGTTTCATTACTAGCGTGGAATTACCATTACCTGCACGCGTAAAATACACTTCATCCTATGCCACAAAAATCAAACCGTGGGCACCAATCCCATCCGGATTTCTCAATATCATAACAGTAAAGTAAACAATACATATAATAATGCTTTACTGTAATCCAGTTTTAAAATCGTATATCATATTCCATAGAAAACTCAGAGCGACATCTAACACATAACCATATACGTATACCACAGTAGGTAGAACAATAAACCTACTGGAAGAAATAAGACCGCTCGAGCACTATGCCTCCGACCACGACGTGCGACACCAGAGCCTGAACTGCAAACTGGGCACGGAAACCGAAAGGCCCAGGTGAAAGACAATAAACACGTTAGAGTGAGTGGACGAAAATAAATGTCTTTCACCAGATAATAAATATGTTATAAAAGCATATGCGAGTCCAGGTAAATATAAACAACATAGTACACGAGGTAAAACTCATACTCCTCCAGTGTACTGAGCATGCAAGTAAAATCCCACGGGGTCACTCATGGACTCCTCCGTGCTAGTACAGTCCGAATCACGAGGTCCTTAGTCCCCGTGATTCTAAGCCAGAAATGGCCTCGGTTCCGGGGAAACGCCCCTCACCGGTCAGGTCGGGATAACGACGTCCCTCCTGGCGGCCTACCATCGGGGATCAGCCGAGAGGCAAAGTGTATCGATACAACAACGTAACCAAGACTGTACTCTGTGAAAACCAAATCATAACAATTCGATGCAAATGCATGAAACAATATAAAAGTGTATGCATATTCGTATACGTATATTCGTATAAACATATTCGTATAATCGTAAACACATGCTTATATAATCATAATCTCGTATGAAATCTCATGCTCGTAAAACCATAATCACGCTGCATGCTCAAGTTCATAAATCACATAAAAGACTCGCAAGATTTCCGTGAAAATAAATTGTCCACTCACAGACTGGCGTAACGCGTATCGCGTTAACCCGTGATCCGGCGGAATGTCCCTCGCCAAACAAACGATCACGAACCCCTCGTTTTACGTTCGGACGCTCAACTCAAAAAACGAACCTCCCCACTGCGATCGGGGCGCGATTTCGAGTCAAATGACATGCAACTTGCCGGAAGTCAAAAAGTCAACTCTGACCGTTGACCGCCGCGTTGACCGCCGCCTACGGCGGCGCCACCGCCGACCGGAGAATTTCAAGGCGGAGCCACCCCTATTCCACTCCAAATCGTCCACTGAGCAACTTTGTCAAATGGTAGCTTCAAGAGGATGAGAGCTACAAAGCCCACTAAAAAATTTAGCTCGAATCGGTTCAAATCACCAAACCCGAATACCTCAATTTTCCTTGTATTTTGGCCGGAAATATCTCCTAATACCGGCCACCTCGCCGTGAAAGGCGACCGGAAGTGAAACCGTGAGGCCGAGGCGCACCCAACGGGTCCTCCCCCGTGGCCGGAGACGGCCGGACAACCTCGCCGCCGACAACCCACCGTGGCCACCGTCGAGCATCTCACCTCCTCCATCGGTCAAACAAGTCAAACCAAGTCAATAATTCATTTCAGCTTTGACTTTCCCAAAGGAGTAAGTCCTCAATTTAAGGCTTTCCCAATTTAGAAACTCATAATTATCCATTTCGGCAAACTTTAAATACCCATAACTTTCGCGTCGTAACTCCGATTCCAATAATTCTCGCGGCCACGAACTCGACTCGACATAATCTTCCATAACCACCTGAAGTCAAACACATAAGCCAAACGGATAAAAAGTCAACCATAACAAGCATCACACATTAAATCGACTAAACCATCCACAAACGGAAATAATCACAACTAAATCTTCGTAACCCAAAATCATACTCCGGAAGTTCCCACAAACTCAAAATTAAATTCCAAACAACTTCCGTGAAGAAACCGAAACCAAATTCCGATCCGATAATTTAGTCGTTAAGTGGCCCACCATTTAAATCTGAACTTCAAATATTCATAATTAATTCCTCGGTCGTCCAAATAACAATCCGGAACCGCCCACGAACTCGTAATCACACGTACAACGACTCTTGAGAAGAGACCCAGCACCAATTCTCGGCCAATCATTTAGTCGTTAACAAAACTGGCGGTTCAACACTGTCGTATCTCTGCGACTATGCGACCTAACTGCTGATTCTGTTTCGGGTCGTCACAAATCCACCCCCCTTAGAAAAATTTCGACCTCGAAATTTCCAAGTCTGTCGACAACAACATTTCAAAAATCTGAAATTGATACACAGACAGATACTAAGACAGACACACATACAAATACACATACAGATACTTAGATATATCCAAACAAAAGCCTTCAAACACAAACACAACAATAAACAACAACTACTACAACAAACAAATAGCATTCACAACACATTACATCACATACAATCTACAAAAAATCATGAAAAAAAGTGAAAAATCACCGAAAATCAACAACAACAACCGAAAATACAGAAAGAAACACGAAAAGGACCATGCAAAAGGCTTAGAATAGAGAAAAAAAAAAACCTAGGGTTTCCGAAAGGAGATTTCACTACTTACATAAAACAATATGAACTCCGACGAAGACTGTGAGAACGAACAAAATGACAAGAAGCGAAAATGACGACGGCGAGAAGTAACACGACAGTGAACACGAAGGAGGCGATTTTCAAACAAAGAGAGACAAAATGAAGAGAGAGAAAGATATGCAAAATAAAAACTGATATAAGTTATGTACTAAGCGGGAGATAGATAGTGACAAATTATGTAAAAATGACGAAAACAAAGGTTTGTTTCATACTTAAAAATAGAATGGTCATATTTGGGATCAAAAACATATGCTGAGTTTTTGAGGGAAGATAAAGTTTAAAATAGGCCTTTCTTTCATTTCCCCTAATAAAAAATATATTGCGCCCACTTTATTTTATTTTACTCTATCTATCTAAACCATATACCCTAAATTTCAAACCCTACATCCAAATCCTAAACTTAAAACCATAAATCCTAAACTCCATACACCAAACCCTAAACCCTAAACCACACCAAACCCTAAACACTAAACCAAATCTCATATCTTTAAACCCTAAACTCTTAACTCTGTTCTCAGATCCCTATACTTAACACCCTAAACTTAAAACCTTAACCTCGGGTTGTTCATGGTAAGTATGAAGTTCAAGATCGATGTAATTATCCAATTAAGTACATCATTATCACTTAAATGACTGTATATGACTACATATGTACGAGTGTTGCACAATTATCACATTCCATAGTCGATTTAGTGAATTTGATCATATAAATATGTTTATTACATATGGTTTAAAACATTGATAATAAAAAACAAAAGGATTTGGCACTTATATATTCATGGTAATATTGTAACAACCTGAACCAAAATCTATGTATTAATTAACACGAAGTACAATTATCGCGAATTAGTGGTATCGCGTAGGTTGTTAACAACTTTTTCATCAGGCAAGAATTTGTGTTGACTTCCTTCATGAGAATTGTAGACAATTTAATTCCGAGCTCATATGAATTTTCGAGGAATTTTCTGGATAAACGAGCAATGTTTTATCGAATTTTGAAGTCGGTTGGTGAAAATGTTTAAAAGTGTTAATTTAATTGCTGATTTAATCATGACCGTCCGATTTGGATCAGATTGAATCGTAACCGTTGATTTGAGCTGGTATGTGTATGGTATGTATACGGTATAAATACGAGTAAATTTTGGAAAGTTTCTATTTTTGGAATGGCCCGTTGACCCATGTTGACCATGGGTCAAACTGACCCATTTAGGCCGTGACTCTTTTCAACACCAGTGAGCTCTATTTCGGCCATCTTTGGCCATGATTTCTTGATTAAGCTTGTTGGGCTTGAGCTCTTCTTCAATTTGGTAGGTGGATCATTGAGGTTGGTGGCCGGAGGAAGAGGAATAGGCGCTATAAAAGTGAGGGATTTCTGACCGGATTTCGCCGGTGACGGAGGTGGCGGAGACGGTGGCATTGGGGGATGCAACCATAGGGATTTTGTAGTCCTTGGGATGGTGAGTCTATCCCAAGTTGTCTTGGCTCTTGCCGTGGCCGGTGGTGGCCAATCGGAGAAAGAAATTCCGGCGAGGTTTTTGAATTTCACGGTGAGTTTTGGACATTTTTCGGTTAGAATTGGGCTTAGCATTGAACTACAAAGTTGTTAGAAATGTTGAGATCTTCAAATTGATGTATAGTTTGAAGAATTCTGGGTCGATGGGATTCTGGCGGCGGCGGCCCCACGCGTCGCCGTGCGTGGCGGAGCTTCAGCGAGGTGAAATTTTCGACAAGTTTTATGTCATTTTGCTTGTTTTCGCATGCTGAATGCAATGGTGAGGTATATATTCAGATTTGATTTTATTAAATTTGGGCGAGTATTTAATCAGACAATTGTCAGTTTAATTGACGACATTAATTAAGCACGCTTTGACTATCAGTTTAATTACGAGTCATTTTATATTCGAAAGTTGTTTGCGACTGTTAAAAGTGAGGGATTACAGGGAATTGAATTCAGAATTTGGTTGAGTCAATAATTAAACAGAAAATTACGTTATTCGAGTATACGAGATTCTCGATGTTATTACTCACTAGATTACGATCTTTGCTATTCAATATGAACCCGATGATCAGATATTAATTTTAATCGTGGTTTTAGGATCATGAGTTAGCGGGCGTATCAGATGAATAATTATACCGATCAGCAGGGTTTCAGCTTTATGTTTATCCCAACAACCTGTGAGTGGACACTTTGATTTTCACAGTTGATTTGCGAGTCTATGATTATGTTTTTACGATTATGCATTTACGAGTATGCATTTATGATTATGAATTTTATGAGCATACATTGGTTCAGAGGCACATATGATTTGGTTTTACACAGAGTATGGTTATTATGGATGCATCGATGCTATGGCCTCTCGGCTAATCTCCGAGATGCTCTGGGAGGGTTATGACAAACACCTGACCCGTGATTACATAGCACCTAGGAGGGTTAGGACAAGCAACTAACCTGGGCATGTTTGTAACTTGAGGGAAACGTACTCAAGTTACTACCTCTACACATACATAGTACTTAGGAGGGTTAGGACAAACACCTGACCTGAGCTTGTTTATTTTCAGACTCGCATTATTTTTATGTACATTATTTATGAAGGCATATTATTTACAGTTTCAGTTAAAAAGTGAATTATTATTTTCGTCCACTCACTCTAACAGTTTTTATTATTTTATGTGCCTTTTTCCTAAGCTTTCGGTTTTCTTTGCCCAGATTGTAGTGTGTATCATGAGGGTACTGGATGTCCTCGAGGGCATCGAGTCCAACAGTCAATTCCTTCAGCAGTAGGTTCCATCTCACTGTCATTATGTCTCTTGTGTTATTGAAGTCACTCTGGATACTAGTTCTGTAGTATCGTCTTAGTGAGACTCTTGTGAATAGGCTGTCACTCATATAGTTGTCGAGTTGAGTTTCTTTGTTTATGAATCAGTGTATTTACTGGAGTTATGTTTTTAAATTCTGAATAATGTATCAGTTTTGATTTCAGTTTTATGTTGAGAAATCTGGATGGACATCGGTGATCCACGGTATTGTTTGTGGGTTTATCTGTGAAGTGTTTGTTTTCCTTGCAGGTTTTCGAATGTCTCTTTTACAAGGGTGGTTATGTCAAAATTTTCACCGAAATTCGTAGGTTAAGGTTAGTCGTTAGCGCTTGATTCTAGATTTCTAGTTAATCTAGGGTCGGGTCCTCTCAAATATACCTAATAATATTAAAATTTTGCTAAAATGAGATCACGATGGAACATAATAAAAATAGACCTTGCACAATATTCATGTGTTACTCAAACAATTATAGGTACACTGTTGAAAAATGGATCCGATATGTCATATTTTCGACATCGTGTAAAGATATCAACCTTATTTTGTTAAGGTTGACAACTGATCCACACCCTGAAACCGATGTTATAAGATTAGTCGTATAAAGATTGTTTGATAGACTATTTTCTTGCTTTATTTTAACTTGACTTCATTTACAAATGCCATCGAGAATTTTTTTTTGAATTTGTAAGAATTTTCATGAAAATTTTAAGTTATCCGAACAATGTTTTACGAATTTTGAAATTTCGTATAAAAAAGATAATAAAATGAAAGTTATTATTAGACATTGAATCTCCGCCATCCTGATCAAAACCTTGGAATCGATTAAATCTAGGGTATAAGTTGAAAAGTTTGAACTTAGGGTAAAACCCAATCATGACCTAGTTTTCAGGCCCGACCCAGCCTACAGATCCGAGAATTATGGCGCCAATTGGTCACATCCGGCCACCGCATCGGCCAATTTCACACCCACTCCCTCTCTAATACCTTCCTACACCGTCAATGTCTACATGCATGAATAGAGAGAATCGAATCAAATTAATCTCTCCCTCAAACCACTTTCGTTGAGGTCGATGAGTTCTGTCAGTTTCGAACACAGCGTATGCGTGCAACGCTGATGCCGTGAGCTCATTGTAGTAAGATGGGTCGAGCTTAGGTTCAAAACTTGTTTGAAGTCGCCGAATATGACAAAGGATTTAGAGGAGGCGGAGTGGTTGACTAGACAATAAGAGAATTTGGAATCGAACAGGGATCCAATCTACAATGGAAGCGAGAGCTTGTCGCGGCCAAGGCCTAATAATTTGGCGGCACTGACGAAGAGTCCCTTGTTGTCAAGGGCTCATCCGAGGGTGCCACATGAGACTTTGGTGTCATGGAAGGTGAGGGTTTCAGTGGAGAAATCACCATAGGGGGCAAGATTTTTTGGAGGAGGAATAGCCGGGGAGTCGAGGTGGCAGCAGAGAGGAGGAGAAGGAGTGATATCCCTGGTTGTTTGTTTCCGATCACAGAGAGAGAAGAAGAAATAAAAAAACAAGAAAAGAAAAACAAGAAAATATATTTTAATAGTGGTTAGATTTTTTGAGTAAAAGTTAATTTGAAACAGTGTTATAGATCTGTTAGAGCAACTCCAACAATTATATCAAATCAAATTATCAAATTTGCATTTTGACAGCTCATGTGTCATTTGACTATACGCTAGATAGAACCTCCAACCTATATACCAAATTTATAAATTATTTTATTTAAATCAAGTTTTTTTAATGCCACTTCCTCTCTACATCTTCCACTTCTTTTTCTTAATCTCCTGCACATTTAAACCTCTATTCACTCTTATTCCTATCTCATGTTTTGCGTCAACTTCTTCTACTCGAGCATCAAAAGGTTATTAATCCATCATTAAATTTTAAGAAGAGGAGAATTTGATGAAAAATTCTATAAAGGTTCTTCATCATCTTATGAGTTGTATCTCCAAAGATGGCATCCCCAGATGAATTTCAAACTCGATTTTGTATTTGAAGTCAATCTGCTATATTTCTATTTCGGATTTGGGTTCTTGTTGTTACTGGTTTTGTGTTTGGGTGATTCTTTTCATTGATCTAAAATCTAGATTGATTTGTTTGGATATCAACTTTATCTATCTTGGTTTTGCGATTTAATCTTGCATGTGTCTCATTAATCGGATTTTTTTATGATTATGATGCATCTCAAATGCTTCAATTTCTAGTCGTAGATGAAGAAACACACACAAATAGAGATCTGAGATAGACAAATAATGATTGAGGGATAAATTATAACAATAAAGAAACAAATAACAAATTGATTTAAATTTGGCAATTTGACTATGTTCTGTTATTCACCGTGGTTTTGGCCAAACAATTGGACATATAAAATGCATTCTCGTCAAAAGTTACCGTTAGATTGCCATATAAATTTTTGACATATGGGTTAAAGTTGTGAGTGGTGCTAAGTACACCCGTTCTACTAAAGATGCTCTCATTAATTCATTAATTAGACGATTGTTAACCTAACCTTAGCTTGATTGAATTCAGCATGTGCTCTTCTGAGGCTAGCTACGTGGCTACTGATCGAGTACGGACTAGTCAGACTTAATTATAAGATACTAATCACAATCGAACTCAAATCATTCCTACTCGACTTTACTACAATCCTATCGAGTACGTGCCAATCCTACCAAATGATCGGCGAACATTGTGTACCGATCGAGTACGTGCGTACATGCTTAGGTGCTTCAATTTATTATATGATTCCAGAAAATGTATACGCGTCATATAAATTGTATTACTGCCGCTTTGCTTTGACAGCAGCCTGGCGTTTTCTGTTGGATTTTACTTTGTTGATATGATGAAGTACGTAGACAATTCCAGTGTTGGCTTTTTCTCTTGTTGATGAAGAATACAATTCCTAAACGCAAGTGATCGATATGCTACGATTGGGCGCGGGCGCTGTAATAGCAAGGTAGCAACCTAACAGTCCAACCTTAATTAAGAACAGGCATATATTTGGCACCGATCGAGCTGATAAAGAAACCAATTGTAGAGAAGCTTGTGAGGATCTGACCGATCTGTGAAACACCGAAACACAAACCAACGATGCATGTGTTGAGAAATGAAGCACATCGATCAGCAAATTTAGAACGATCGAGAAGAAAGACTGAAAAACACGTCCATCTTCGGATTTCCTCCGCTGTTTTTTCAGTTACGGCCGGCGCGTGTAGAGTTTGTACTCGATTAATTGGGTGGGAGATGGAGATAGCCAGATTGGTCATTTGCATATAATGTATCTCACGTGATGATGAAGACAGCAGGAGACAAAAACGTACTAAAACAATACCGAAAAACAGAATAGTCTTGCCACTCTGTCCTTACCCAAACTGACGCAGATCCACGACGTATCACAAAATAAGAAAGGAAATTGAAATTTTCATACTTGTTCTGTGAATACTTCGGTTTTTTTTTTCTCCTCAATTGATCATTTTTTTAAAATGTATTATTATTTTTCATTTTAAAAATCCAATTAACGAAATAAAGTAGAGTATACATGCTGTGACACGGCAATGAGTCAACGACTATACTCCGTGCACTGATGCTCATTAGAGCCCTACATGCCAGCGTAACATCATCAGCCACTTGAGTCATGAGTGTTAAACATCCAACAAGTACCCGATCAATAGAAGACAAATGAATTTTCTCAATCTCACCTTAACCCTAGAGTTTATGTGTGAAGATGCTTAGTTGATTGAAGAAACACCCCATGCCCATTTGGTTTCTATTGCACTTTAATTGGTTTTTGTTTAAGGAAAATATATTTCATATCTTCCAGAGTGTGTTCTGTCCCAATTAGATTACAAGTAGAGATTATATCAATCCTTGATTTATAGGGATACTAATTGTAATTGATTGTAATGCCGATATTTAAGGTCATCTATCAATGAATAAAGATACAATTTTCAATCTACAGTTATTGCTTTTACATTTATCTTCCAACACGTTATCAACAACTCTTGAGTTGATAGCCATCACCACAAAAAACCCTAACTCTAAAACACCAACATCCTCTCTCACCGTCGCTGACCACCATCGCCGGCCACTTTTCCATCAACACCAATCGCCGAAAATCCTCCTACAAACATTCTTTTCAAGTTGTCAAGATTGGTCGCCTTTCTGCATTGTTCTTCCTCCTTGTATTAAATCTTTAATTACCTATACTGAGCACTATAAAGGTAAATTTTCTAACCTTCTCAAATTTAGATATTAGATTGCAAAACTTAATTACTGTAACACCCTAGATCTAGGACTAGATTTAGGTTGATTATTGCTTTGATATATTAAAATTATATGCGAGAGAGAGGAGATTTTATCACCCCTTCAATCAAAAAGTTTAATTTATTGACCGTCCTGGGGGGGGGGGGGGTCACGATATAAAGAAAATTAAGAAAAGAAAAATCGATATTTGTGTCTGCTTTTCATTGTCACAGTTTCAGGGTGTGGTATGAAGCCACCATTTATCGAGCATCGATTTTTGTGACCATAAATCTTGGTTCTTATTCCCTAAACTTGATATCAGTGATCGTAATTTTCGATCGATACTAATTATCTCTTTTGTAGATGACTACTTAAATTGAGCTAGCCAGACTTGAATTTGACATCCTTGATGCCAATAGAAAAGAGTATCATTGCTAGATTTTCAATGTAGAGAATACTTTCACCGAAAGGGATTTCACCAGCACCATCCACTCACTAGCTAGTGTGAATGTAGTTCCTCCGACACTAGCAGTCATATATCTAGCCCTCATATTTTTGAGGCATCATATCCATCCAGTTCTGAAGAAGCAGTATTTAAAAAGAGATGATCCCAAGAATTTATGGGACATTTTAAGAGAATTGATTGAGCGATGGGACACCATCCATTTGTTGGATTACCGGAAGGTTGATTCCTTCAACCAAATTATGTTAGAGCTACAATCTGAGCTCAAATTCTATGAAGTAGACATGACAAGACCCAACTCAAATTACCGTAGTAATCTAGCATAAGTCTTACATGACCCGTATTAGAATATCTAGCACCGCCTATTCGGTACCAGCTACCCTAGCACGAGTAACCCTCAACTTCAACTGACAACCTACACTGAGAAAACTGAAGCTGTGGACTATCATGCTTCGTACTCTAGACGGTCACGACTTTAACTGACTAATATGCAATCAGGGCAATTTAAAACAAAGGACCTAGGGCAAGGCATAATAAAAACATCAAATGTTAGAGCGAGTGGACAAAAATCATAATCGTATGATATGCGTAAAATTGAAAAAGTATAAATGTATACATTTCCACAGTTTCTACTAAAACTGATGCGAGTTAAAATATCGTAGTACTAAAATAAAATGGAGGTGATCGTTCATAATTCGAAATGACTATATGTATGAAAAGTACAGGTGATGGGATCGTCTAGGGTATTTGTCCTAACCTGAGACAATCTGGGTTGAGCAGATTGTTTGTCTTAACCCAGTCCGACTGGCTATCCGGTGATCAGCCGTATACCCAAGGCATCGATGCAACTAAATGAAACCATCACAAAGTAACCTCCAAAAATTTAAATGCTCTGAAAAATACTGTAAAGCATACTGCATAAACATATAATCAATGAACACATAAGTGACTGTGAAAATAACGGTCCAATCACAATACTGTGTCGTGATTTTCGTCAAGCCGAAGCCTGTATGTTGGCGTTTCTAAACATCTGTCACTAGCTGCTAACATGTCGTCTTGAAACAACGATTATTATTTAATAACTAATCGTCAAAAATTATAATGAATAGCTAAACTCGTTTATCAACGAGCAATATCGGCGAGAACCTTGCATTCTCGAATAACGTACTTCCTGAACTAATGATGAACTTTAATCATATTTCAAATTCTAATTCTTGAATCCTTTTTAAAGCCGCAACATATTCCTCAAACGTTACGCGACTCAAAGTCGAAATGACAATTGATTCAACTGTTTAATAATATTTTAAAATTGTTAACTAATATTCAATTAACCAGATATCTTAAACATCAATATCTAAATCAATTGAATAACCTCTTCATTACATTTGGTACGTAATTACGAGTAAAAGGACATAAAATTTATGTCAAAATTCCATTCACCAGAGCACCGCCGTGGACCATAGCCGGTGGTGATGGCGGTGACTTTTTCCAGCGACTCGTAACTCATCATATGCAAAATCAACCCAACAACAACTTTCTCAACTACACCAAAGTCCAATTTTAACTCAAACTCATAGAATTACCTTTTGAAGTCAAGAACACCAACATTTTCAAATCATCGATTCTCCCTCTTCATGTTGAATTGGAACACCATCCTTATATGGTTAGCTTCGTAGTGATGAGAGCTTCAATGACTAGTACTTTTGGTCGGTTGATTTGGCCGAAAAAGAAACGACCCCAAATTTTAGTGTTTATAATTTCGACGATGTTTCTGGTGGACACCACGACTTAGTCTTCGAGAGTTAGAGATTGAGGCATTGAGGGTTGAAAGTGGAGGCGGAGATGAAGAGTTTTACACCGGCCTTGCCAGTTTTGGTGGCTGGACCGACGAGCTCTGTCGCTGACGACTCACGGCTCGGGAGAGAGAGGAGAGAGAAAAAAAAAGAAAAAAACTAACTGAAATGTAAAGTTTTGAAAGTCATATTTATACTCGCAAGTTATGACTAATTTATATTTGTACAATTGCACCAAACTTTCGCTGACCATAACTTCTTCAAAGAACTTTATGACTCTGATAAACTCTGATTTTAACACTTAACGTGGCCACAAACTCTTCTCAATAAACTCTACGAATTTCCCCAAAGAAATTTCTCGAAAAATGAAATCAATGAAATTCTGATAGAAAGGCCATTGATATTTATTGACAGTAAAAACTAACTATCTTTCTCGATTAGCCTTGAACAAATCTTAAAACGAAAAATTCTCTAGATGGAATGTTACAAGACAAGACTGATCAGGATATGATCAAGAAGTCTTTGAACACTTTCCCATTTTCATGAGTATTTCGGCTCATCAGTACCGGCTTGAGTACGAGCAAGGAAGAATCAAAATTTTCTGTGATCTCATTAATATCCTAGATAAAAAGGAGAGACATCATGAGATAATTCTCAACAATAATGCAAAGCCCGCTGAAACCAAGAAAACACCTGAGAATTATAACACTGGTGGAAAGAGACGTAAAGAGAAGAAGAAAAACCATTATGAGCCTTACATCAATTGTGGAGGGAGAAGAAGATGTGGTAGAGATCATGGTAAAGGTCGTAGTCAGAATTTGACTTGGACTCACTAAGATGCAGGCCCCAATAACTCCAACAAGAATCAGTTTGGTTCTGGTTCAAGGGATAATAACAATTCTTACAACTCTGCTCCATCTGGCAAGTATCCATATTTAAAGTGTGGCTCTACTAAACATATGCATACGCAATACCGTGCAAGCAAGGACATCCATAATATCTACAAGAGGAACAATCAATATTTGGCACAAGAGATAAGTTTTGTTGGAGGAGACTATGAGATGGAAGAAGACAATAAAGTCAATCTCATTGTAGGAGACAACAAGAACTTGGAGACTCCAGATTTTGATTAATCTATGTATTAGGTAGTTATCTCTGCTATGTAATCAAATTTTATTTTGTTTTTGGCTTGTTTTGGTCATGTTTTGAGACTTTATTTTTTAGTCAGTCTTGAAATAAGACATCTTTGATATAATTTGTATTGGCAAAGTAATGGAATTTCTCTAATTTTGGTATATAAAAGTGTTGAGAATGTTACTTTACTCCATAATACATGAATGGTATGAAATAAATACTATTCCATGGCAATATGACACCAAGATACAAAAACAACAAATGGAAAAAAAGGGGACGATTTGATCCCAGACGTCTTGACCTATCGAGAATCTTTTTCAACCCGTCGAGACATACAACCTAGATCGTTTTTGGCTTGTTTTCGATGCGTTGAAAATTTTGCCTAGTTTTCTTTGTCTTATCGAAGATTGTCCTATATCCGGTTTTTGGGATATTTTGACATCATCGAAGGGTAAGTATTGACCCATTGATGCTGATACCCTGGATCATTTTTCACACATTCTTCGACCTGTCGAGAAGTACCCTCAACCCGTCGAATCTTGGACTCTGACCTCTACCTCGAACTCACTCGACGGATCGAGAGAATGCCTCGACTCGACAAAAATGATACCTTGGATATGATTTTGAACTGTTTCGACAGGTCAAAGATTCCTTCGACCCGTCGAGGTTCGTGACCAGATCGGTGTTATTTTGATATTATTTTAACATATGTTCTGTCATGCCATACAAGCACTCTATAAGGGTCACCCTTTGAAAACATCTAAGTATTTACTTAAAGTGTTCACCACATCTTGAGTTCAAAGATTGATTGATTTACATTCTTTTGTAGATGTCTAAATGTGAGATTGAGTGTCTAGAAGAAAGTGATACTACCTACACTGTTCTGTGAAATATGAATTTTTTTATGGAGCTTATGCCATATAGTTCTTCAGTGACAATTGTTGTGCGTATCGGTGTGACCCCTTTGCACTTCTGCAAGTATATGGAGTCAATTTATAGTATATATGATTGGAAATCGGATGTCAAACCCATGAGAATTGATCACCCTAATTCCTTAGCTCTTAATGCAAGACTCGATTACACAATACACAAAAACACAAAATGTGACTAAAGATGAGATGGAAGAATGTTTCTCGTGACGCTAGGTCCCTTGGAAACCATACATCGTGAGGGGGTGATGTTACTATGATGAATGCAATTTGATTGATTGATTGATTGATTGTTTAAGTGACAAATACAAGTAAGAGGAAACAAATTCTTAAGATTAGTTCAAAGGAAAGAAATGGGCAGCTAGATGTGTTACCACTAACAACTCAAATTAAATACAAACAATGTCCAATTTATGATTAAAGTGATTTAGTCTGGTTTACCTAACTTTTGTCCAAATTGTAACCTTTTGGATTACGTTTGGTGTTATTCGAAGCTCCTAAACCACAAGAGAGGTTTGAAGGATTCGGACCAACATTAGCGTATGTGGCAAACTAAAACTAAAGTCCAGATTTTTGGTGCCTAGACTAAATGAAGCTAAAGCTGTTGACACTGGAACAAACTGAATGTATTCAAAGATAACTTTGCAACGTTGCTTCTATATGTTCCACAAAACAAAATAAATATTAGTCTAGAACAAAGCAGTATCCTTAGTACCTGACTTATTGATGGATAACACCAGAGTTAACTAAGTCGTAAAATTGGATATTGTAGGCAGGTTAAAACGTAAACTCAAAGGGTGCACAAGCCAGACTTAACGAGCCCAATCACATTGAATGGGTACATGTTCCACAGTTTCCATATAAATTCGACAAATTGGACAAAGATTGTCTTTCCCATCTGGAGGATATTATGAAAGATTCTCCATATGAAAACTCTGATCTTTGGAAGGGTGCCATAGTTGCATTGGAAAGACGTATGAAGTCGAAGGTTGATTTGAAAGTGTTGATGAAGTAGTGGAAATGGAGAAAAATTTATAACCCGCCTTCGCAGAATAAACACCAGTGTTACTTTACTTCCAAATGAATCGTTCTACCGTACCTAGAATAAGAGGAGGGAGAGCCTGAATTGCAGAAGACTCCTCAAGAGCTAGAATGGATCAGAATCTCTCCAAAGTCCATGATTGAGTAAACTGGTTAAATAAAGAGCCTACCAAAATAGGATTTCAGGGAAGGTGCTTGATGAGAGAAAGTTGAGGCAAATTAGGAATCCATGGATCAGTCCACAAATTTGTATTGTTTCCATCACCAATATGAACAATTAAACCTTAAAGAATCTGGTTGAAAACCGAAAGTAAACTCGTCCAAAAGAAGCCAAGACCGCCTAACGTTTTCGAGACATAAAAGTTATTCAAAGATTTCCAATGAATTGAGGAATGTCCTAAATTCCACCAAAAATCAGCTAACAGAGAATTAAGTTTCCTGCCGAAACCTTTAGGATAACGTGAGCAATGCATCGAATAAGCAGGAATAGCTAAAGCCACTGACTTAATAAAAACTTCCTTTCCAGCTGGAGAGAGAAGTTTTTGTTTCCACCCTTTAAGTTTTTTTCCCACAATCTCGTATATAAATCTCAATGCTACAGTCTTCGATCTACCCCATACTGAGGGAATCCCTAAGTATCGTCTAACTGAATTGCTTATTTTCATGTTAAGGACAAAAGCCAAAAGCAACTGAATCTCAGGAGAAGTATTCAGGGAAAAAGTAACAAGAGATTTGTCTTTATTAATTACTTGCCTCGAAGCCGCACAATAATGGAAAAGAACATTTGAGAGTACTTCAAAATTATCAAGGGAAGCTTCCATAAAGAAAAGAGCATCGTCTGCGAATAGTAAATGAGTAACCGGAGGGCTGACTTCTAAAAATTGGACCGGACGGATAATGCGAACTAAGGTGAGGTTTCAAATAATGATGGACAAAACATCATTGACAAAAAAAAAGAGAAAAGGTAAGAGTGGATCACCATGGCGTAAACCACTAGTTGGTTTAAAAGCATGTCATGGTCTGCCATTGAGAAGAATAGAGATTGAAGTTGTCGATAAGCATGACATTATCAAGGCAACCCATTTAGGATGAAAGCCTATCTGGAGCATCACTTGCCGAAGGAAACTCCATTCCACTCTATCATAAGCTTTGTTCATGTCCAATTTCAATGCCATAAACCTCGGTGAACCAGAAGAAAATTCTTTAGATGATGAAAGAGTTCATGGGGAATGACGATGTTATCTTGAATTTGACGCTCTGCCATAAACGCTGCTTGATTTTCTGATATCATGGAAGGCATAAGAGGCTTCATGCGGTTAACCAACATCTTAGCTAAAATTTTGTAAGAGAAATTGCATAGACCAATGGGTCAGAACTTAGCAGCATTTTGTGGATATTGGACTTTTGGAATGAGGACCAGATGAGTACGATCAAAATCCTCCAGTAAAGATGTAGAAGCCATGCTATCAGAGATTGCAACATTAGTTACTAGGGATATAATGTGCCAGTAGGATATATAAAAAATTCCTAAAAAACCATCCGGCCCTGGAGCTTTTAATTTACCTAGAATAAAAGCCGCCTCCTTCACTTCCTCCAGAGAAATCTGAGAAAAAAGAGCTTGATTCATCTCCGCCAAAATGACTGGATCCATAAAAGATAAAACAGCTTGTGTAGAACCTGTTTCCCTAGCAGTAAAAAGAAAATTAGCAGTGAGATGACTTTCAATACTACTATTATCTGTCAACCAACGATAATTCTTGAGCCTACAAATTTGATTGAAATGTCTACGCTGAACAGTAGTCTAATGAAAGAAAACTGTATTGCAATCTCCGTCCCATAGCCAGTTGATTCGGGAACGTTGGTGTCAATACATCTCTTATAATTTCCAATAACTGTCCAACTCTGAAATAACCTCAGTAACTTCAAAAAGGGAACCGACATCAGCATGCAAAGTCTCAATTTTCTCAATGAAAGAAGCAGTGATTTTTTGAAATTGAGGAAAAGTCTTCAGAGACCAATTCCCCAACCTAAGAGCACATCTCTGAAGGTTTGCAGACCAAGTCGTAGCTGAACTTGACACTGTTATAGGGTACCAAGCCTCTTTCACTACATTTGAAACATCAGGGTGTTGAAGCCACGTATGTTCAAACCGAAAGATTGGAGGACCATTAGCTAAGACAAGAATGATATTCAGAAGAATAGGGCGATGATCTGAGCCAATTGTGAAAGATGTAAAACCTAAGAATTTGGAAAAACAACATTCCAACTGGAATTGACCAGAGCTCGGTCCAATCGTTCCTTAATGTAAAGATGTCCATTACGATAAATAAACCATGTAAAAGGAGGCCCCTTGAACAACAAATCATGGAGCTTATAATGATCCACAAAGGTTTTGAAATTTTGCATACGCCACAAAGGGTGAGCGTAACCACCACATTTCTCAAATGACCACAAAATGTCATTGAAATCGCCTATGAAAACATGAGGGATGCTATCAACAAGAAAAGCATAGCACATCTCATACGAAAAACTAGCTTTATTTAGATTACTAGGAACCCCATACATACAGGTGATGATATAGGGAAAACACTCTGAACTAAACCTAACCCGGGCTTCAATACAAGACAAACTACTAGATAAAACATCAACATGAAATACATCAGACCAAAGCAACGCTATATACCCAATTCAGTATCCAATTAGAGTTTGTATAATAATAAAACATTATATCCAAACAACTATAGAATTTCACCTCAGAAAGAAGCAGCTTATTCGAGAATAACTTTGACACTTCTGGAGCAAGATCCACATACATGAAGTACAAGCAGTCGGTGAATAACAAAACAAAACCAAATCTGGAAAAACCAAAACAAAGTATTTCTTAAAAGTTGAAACTAATGAACGAGGAGCAACACGAAACTGATGGAGGTTGTTCATCTCAAAAATCCAACTCCCTTTGCAACTGCCCAGTTTTATTCACGATTAATTATTAGGCCGTGGGAGAAACTGCTCTAAGATTCGTGTAATGTCGGAGTTATTTAAAACAAATGGTAGAAAATAGGAATAAAAATGCTTGACGTTCAGTTTCGAAAACAACTGTCGTAAATGTTGTCTCATAGTTATATCTCTATTAATTAAGGAAACGGTGCTCAGGGAAGTTAAGTGGTAGAACATTCTTAATCCCTAAAATTACCCTCCTACACCATAAAATCTACACCGCTTGGATATAATAGAAAGGGTTAAAAGGGTACAAAAGACACGTGCTCGAGAGAACAGAAGGAAACTAAAATTGCAGACACCAGAGGAAAACACGTCAAAGATCAAACTATGAGAGCGGTTACCCAGCCAATTCACACCTTTACATAACCCATAGAAAACTGACGACTTGCCAAATTGTTTATGCTCTTCTTCATCAAAACTCCCAGGCCCGTGGCTCCCGGAGCTCGCCGTCCTCACCCTAAGCCAGGTCCCTCTCCTCCAAGCCGTGGCTCCCGGAGTTCAAGTACGGCGATCTTCATCCTCGCCGTCATCTCCACCGCCGTGCTTGAAGGGGACTATCCCAATCCCAATCCTGCCCAAATCCGAATCCCTCCCAAGAATTCCGAGTTCAAGTCCGTTTCAGGTACGAGTTCAAGTTTGTTTTGGGTTTCGATTTTCCTAATTGAACGAGTTTCAATTGATAAGCAACACTACTAGAAGAATAATTATAGCCGACGACTTTGTGTCGTCGGTCTGTTTCCTTTCATCGCCGGTCATACCCTATATCTGACGACACATCGTCGGTTATAGTCTCGTCGGTAATAGACCGTCGGTGATACTATAACCGACGATGAATTAGGGTTATCGTTGGAAAAAAGGGAGACTAAAGGCAACGATGGTTTATCGTCGGGCATAGTTTAAAACTATAACCGACGATGTCATCGTCGGTTATAGTTTTCCCCATGGTCAAAATGGTTGACCGTTGAGAAAACTATAGCCGACGATGTTGACACATATCGTTGGTTATAGTTTTAATAATAAATTTTTTTTTGCAAGTTTTGGGTTTTATCCCAAAACCTGCATTCCCAAATAATCACAAATATTGTTCAAATTGCACATCAACAACCATTGAAACTATAGTAATAAATAAATAAAAAAAAATCGAAATCGTTCAAATCTGTATACATATGCATGCGTACGTAGTAAATAATTAAAATAAAAACCGACAATTGTTCAAATCTACGTACGGGTGTCCTAAATCTATGTGATCAAACGGATTGTCATCAGATGGTTGGTCCTGGTCTGGCTGAGGTTGCGGCTGAGGCTGAGGCTGTGGCTGTTGATACGCGCAAAACATGCATTCACGTTAACTTAAAAACACAGATTACGCGCATTGCAATTTAAACCCTTTTTTTGTCATTTGTAATATTGGCGAGTAGGGATCGTTCTTTATCCGGGGAATTAAGGGCGCATGCATGGTTTCGTTAATAAGCGGAAATGTAAATGTTTGGGGGGATTGGAAGTTGGTTGTTTAATCTACGAAATTAAAGTACAAAAACATGCAAACACAACTAAAACTCTTAGGCATCTAACATGTTTTACTCATAGACAAGTTTCAACAATCAAGAAACTTAAAGTTTAATTATGCTTGCTAAAAAATAAGAAGTTACACTACTAATTACATGTGATCATCTCATCTTATTAGCCTACCCTTTTCATGCATCAAACCTTTTTGTAAGTTACGAAATTCATAACTTCTAACTAAATATACATGCTTAATAATTGAGTAGGAATGCAACTTAGCGTATAAACATCCTAAACAACATACGATCATCGAAACATGCGAAAGAGAGGGACTTAGCGTATTTTCTAACACATGCTTACGAAGCTTTAAGATTGTATCAAACATGCATAAAAGGCTAGAAATCATAAACACATGCAACTTATGAATCGGTTTAAACACATAAAACACAAATCTAAACTTGTTCTTCATTTGATACATAAATGTATTCCAATACATCAAAAGGTTCAAATACAAAGCAAAAGAAATGAAAGTGAAGATCATGGTTACACTTTTTGTCTTGAATGCTTGATGATCTACGGTGGAGATGGATTTCCTTCACAAGGGACTTAGCGTATTGTGTTGGATGGAGGAGGATTGCTTCGGCTTGGATGGAGAAGATGTGCTTCGGCTTTGCTTGAGAATCCTTGAAGTGTTTATGGTGGAGGAGTATTTGTGTAGAGTTTTTGCTTGTAAAATGAGAGATGCATAATATATGGCCAGCCTCCTCTCTTATATAGGCAAGGGATGTTGCCTTCTCTCTTCCACCTTGCCTCCCTCCATTTAATGCAAGTAATGATCAATATGGCAAGTCACTCCCTTAGTCACCTTTTGTGATCATCATTTGTGAACCCTAAGCAAGAGTCACCATGCAAGTCACCATTTATAAACCCTAAGCAAGAGTCACCATGGCAAGTCACATGGCAAGTCATCTTTTGTGATGATCACAAAGCTTAGTCACTAAAATGAGTCACAAAGCTTGATATTGTTGACTTTTCAACTTCACCAAAAGGCTTCCATGCCAAAATGAATGGGTTTGGGCTTGATAATGGGCCGAAACAAGATTTGAGAAATCGGCCCATAATTTGCTTTTTGGGCCGGCCCATTTTCGGAGGTCCAAAATCGCAAAAATCGCAAAATCGCCGAAATTCCTCCAAATTGCGCCGTTATTAATCTACACCGTAAATATCTTCAAAATAACAAATTAAATAAGGAAAACATAAAAACTAAGATAATAACATAGCTAAACGTAAAGGGAAATGCGTTAAGAAACGAGCATAAAATGCGTATATCAAATTCCCCCACACTTAGACTTTGCTAGTCCCTTAGCAAACACTAAGTTAAACTAAGACTCCCTAAGAATTTAAAACAAAGGAAAGAACATAACTAAGCCCTTAGCTAAAATTTGTCTCAGAATTTGCATAAGTATATGGTGATGGCTCACATGAATTTCAACTTGTATGCTCAACGAATTCAAGAGATAATTGCGATATAATTATGTAATGAACAAGTAAGACATAGAAAAAAACAATGGTTATGTTATAGCTGTGCATGCTTTGAATAAAGGTTTAATCAACTCACAAGGATGCACTCATCATATTTTTCACTCATGAAAAAGGGTTCACTTAAAGTGTATATAAATTTAAACGAAAACCTCATGAATGGAGTTAATTACTTGCACAAATGAACCAAAACCATAAGCTTACTCATGCAACTTACTCTACTAATTGAAAGCTACTCATTTTAAGGATCATAAAGGACTTTTAGTGAGGTTGTAATGGGGTTAAGGCTAAGGCATTCGAAATTTAGATATGTGGTGATAAAAACGTTCCAACGACTTAGTCTAGCACCATATTCGTCCTCCATCTCCACTCGAATGTTACCATGTATACTTCAATTTAAACTACCCTTTGAGCTTTTCGGACAGGACAAAGGCCATATTTGTTCTATTTTTGGGCCTTCAATTTGTCGTAATCTCCAAATCCGCAAATAAGGGGGACGTTAATCCAATTGGTTTCTACTTTAGAACACAACATATTGCCATGAGAGATAATAATAATAATATTTTTTTCTTTTCATTCTCTCAAATATAATTTTTTTTCTTTTCTTTTTGGCAATCTCATACTTTTTTAGCTATTTGGACAAGTCTTTCCCCTTACTCACATTAACTCTTTTAATCTTTCCTACCAAACCATAATCTTATGTGCTAGTTTCGAAAAATTCTCACCAAGTTTCCGGAACAAGGGTAAGGATATTCTATACTAGGGTAAGTGTTTAGGTATATATGGTGATGAAAGAAAAGCTTAACGTGGGCTCAATTGGTTTATCTAGGGGTGTCGCAACTTGTGCGTACAAATGGGATACATGGATATATGGCAATGTGGTGGAAAATCCTAAATGCCTTTAATCATTTCCGAAATCAAAGTATGTATCAACTTAAAAGCTTTGCAAATTGACATGAGTAAGTTCTAGCATTCTCTAATTCATTAAAATCTATGGCAAGCAATCAAATGAGGCATATATAAGCTAGTAGCTACGAAATGGATGTACATTCACTCGAATAAAGAACAGATAGCTCAAAAGCTCACATAGGGTTCATATGATTAAAAACTTATTCAAGCATGCGATTTCTGTACCATGTTTTGCAATTCATATCTACTACATGTTAAAAACATATAGAATATCTCAATTAGCACAAGAATTCGATGCATGTGATTCATACGCCATATGTGTTCGTGTTGATCTAATTTCATCATCGACTAGTTAAGGGCGTCCTAAAGACTCTGAAAAACACTAATTTAGACACAATTAAATTGTAAACCTTTTCCCCACACTTAAACTCTACATTGCCCTCAATGTACTAAAGTAAAAGTATAGAATTAAACATGGAGTATAGGATCTACGAAAAATTCTAATGTAATACGCAAAAATTATTAAATTAATTAAAAGGGGAGAAGAAAACAAATCTGTTGTCTCCCTATTGGGTTGCCTCCCAATGAGCGCTCGTTTTACGTCGTTAGCTTTGGACGTGATGCATCATTTTGTTTTTGAAATGGCCGGTTCTTGGAGTTGCATCTCCTCCACGGTGTGCTCCGCAAATTCCTCAAAATAGGGCTTCAAGCGATGGCCATTTACTTTGAACTCACTACCTTTATCGATAGATCGAATGAGAATTGCTCCATGAGGTAGAACTTGAGAAACTACGAATGGCCCCATCCATCGAGAGCGAAGCTTTCCCGGAAAGAGCTTAAGTCTTGAATTGAAAAGTAATACTTTCTGCCCAGGTTCAAAACTCTTCCCGCGAATCATCTGATCGTGGATCTTTTTCGTCTTCTCTTTGTAAATCCACGCATTGTCGAAAGCATCATTTCTGATTTCTTCTAGTTCATTAAGTTGTAGCTTCCGATGCAAGCCTGCGGCATCTCGATCGATGTTGAATTTCTTCACGGCCCACCATGCCTTGTGCTCCAATTCAACCGGAAGATGGCACGCCTTTCCATAAATTAATCAGAAAGGTGACATACCGATGGAGGTCTTGTAGGCAGTCCTGTAAGCCCACAATGCATCGTCTAAGCATTGACTCCAATCTTTCCGGTTTGGACGGACGGTTCGCTCCAAAATCTTCTTGATCTCACGGTTGGAAACTTCAGCCATTCCATTGGTTTGAGGGTGGTATGGTGTGGAAACCTTGTGTTTTACGCCATACTTCCTCATTAGTGCTTCCACCGTGCGGTTGCAAAAGTGACTTCCTCCATCGCTGATTAGAACGCGTGGCATTCCAAATCTACTGAAAATGTTAGTTCGTAGGAAATCTGCAACAACTCGCGAATCATTAGTACGGGTGGCCTTTGCCTCCACCCATTTAGAAACATAATCTACTGCGAGTAAGATATAAGTAAAACCATTGGAGGGAGGAAATGGTCCCATAAAATCAATACCCCACACATCAAAAATTTCAACATTAAATATGTAGTGTTGTGGCATTTGATCTCTAGGGCCTAAATTACCGAATCTCTGGCACTTATCACATGCAGCACAATATGCATGAGCATCGCGAAATAAACTAGGCCAAAAGAAACCGCAATCTAAAATCTTAAGGGCTGTCCTCCTAGAACCAAAGTGTCCCCCACATGCTTCATTGTGACAAAAGTCTAGAATGGGCTTAAACTCACTATCCGGGATACATCTCCTAATTACTAAATCGGAGCATTGTTTCCACAAATAAGGCTCATCCCAGATAAAGGTTCTAGCATTATGCTTAAGTTTGTCACGTTGAAATTTATGCATGGTAGACGGAAACTCACCGGTAACTAAGTAATTTACGATATCTGCATACCAAGGAGTTTCCGAAGTAGTTACCTCAATTCCGAAGAGTTTTTCATCCGGAAAAGTTTCTTCAATCTCGACAGGCTCATGGTCACCTATCAAACGTGATAGGTGGTAGGCGACGACGTTTTCTACTCCCTTCTTGTCCTTGATTTCGATGTTGAATTCTTGGAGTAGAAGTATCCATCTGATAAGTCGTGGTTTTGCGTCCTTCTTGAGCATTAGATACTTCAAAGCTGCATGATCGGTAAACACAGTTACTTTAGTTTGAAGTAAATAAGATCGAAATTTATCTAAAGCAAAAACCACGGCAAGAAACTCCTTCTCGGTGGTAGTATAATTTCTTTGCGCTTCATCAAGCGTCCGAGAGGCGTAATAGATTACGCAAGGCTTCTTGTCCTTCCGCTGACCCAAGACGGCTCCTACGGCATAATCCGAGGCGTCGCACATGAGTTCAAATGGCAGAGACCAATCAGGGCTGCATAAAATAGGAGCGCTCGTGAGAAGCTCCTTCAACTTGTTGAAGGCAGCGTTGCATTCTTCATCAAAGACGAACGGGGTCTCCTTTTGCAGCAGTTTACACAAAGGGCGCGAGATGTGGGAAAAGTCTTTGATAAACCTGCGATAAAATCCTGCGTGTCCAAGAAATGAACGAATCTCTCTAACCGAAGTTGGAGAGCGTAAGTGACGCACAAGATCTACTTTAGATTTATCAACTTCTAACCCTTTTTCCGAAATAATATGACCTAACACTATCCCTTGCGTAACCATAAAATGGCACTTCTCCCAATTAAGCACCAAGTTCGTTTCAACGCATCTTTGTAAAATTGTTTCTAAATTGTTTAAGCATGCATCAAAATCACTCCCAAATACACTAAAGTCGTCCATGAATACTTCAATAATTTTTTCAATGTACTCGGAGAAAATTGAGAGCATGCAACGTTGAAATGTACCTGGTGCGTTACACAGTCCAAATGGCATGCGGCGATAGGCAAACGTTCCGAAAGGGCACGTGAACGTTGTCTTTTCTTGATCCTCCTCCGCAATGCTAATTTGGTTGTAGCCGAAATATCCGTCGAGAAAACAATAAAATGCATGGCCGGCTAATCTTTCCAGCATTTGGTCGATGAATGGTAAGGGAAAATGATCCTTGCGGGTTGCAGCGTTTAGCTTCCGGTAATCAATGCACACTCGGTGTCCAGTGATCGTCCGTTGTGGCACAAGTTCATTTTCCAGATTCTCGACGACGGTGATTCCCGATTTCTTAGGTACAACCTGCACTGGGGAAACCCAACGGCTATCAGAAATAGGGTAAATAACTCCACAGTCCATGAGTTTAATTACCTCCTTTTTTACCACCTCCATCATCGGAGGGTGGAGCCGACGTTGCGCTTCCCGCGTAGGTTTGGTGCCTTCTTCAAGGAAAATCCTATGCACACAGGTTGCTGGATTTATTCCCTTGATGTCCGCGAGTGTCCAGCCTATTGTGGGTTTGTACCTCTTGAGCACACTCACGAGCTTCTCCTCCTGCTCCTCTTCTAGCGCGGACGAAATAATGACGGGTAAAGTGTCATTCTCGCCCAAGTACGCATACTTCAGATGGTCCGGTAGTAGCTTGAGTTCTAAAACTGGAGCTTCTACGATGGAAGGAACCATTTTATTAGTACCAAAAGTAATTGGTAAAGGAGGAGAAAAGCTTACTTTTCGTGGTGCCGCATTTAGGGCCATGGCCATGTCTTGAATACGAGGTTCAAGCTCTAGTAAGGCCTCGAGAAGGCCGTCATGCCCAAGTTGAATGGCCATGTCGAGTTCATCCTCATTGATGGTGTCGAGGTAGCCTTGTGCTAAGGTATCCACGGGATCATATGTCGAAATGGCAGCTACGCTCGACATTGGAAACTTCATCCCGTCCAGGATGTTGAACTCGATTCTTTCTCCATCAATCTCCATGGAGAAAGTGCCTTGAAACACATCAATCTTCGTTCTCGCAGTCCGCATGAAAGGTCGCCCAAGCAGTAGTGGCGTGGTGTTTAGTGGACTCTCTTCCATGTCAACTATATAGAAATCGGCTGGGAATATCAAGTTGTTGACTTGCACGAGAACGTCTTCTACGTATCCCCTCGGATACTTGTGGGTGTGATCGGCTAATTGGATGACAACACCATCTTGCTTGAGATCTCCAAGCTCCATCGATTCGAAAAGATAGTAAGGCATGACGTTGATGGAAGCTCCGAGATCAAGCATCACGTCTTTGAAGTGGTTGTCACCGATTACGCAAGGAACTGCAAAGCTCCCTGGGTCCTTCAGTTTTGGGGGTAGCCGACGCTGCAAAACCGCCGAAACGGTTGCGTTCACCTTCACAACCTCCTTCTCTCGAGTTTGCCTCCTCTGTGTGCATAATTCTTTCAGAAACTTTGCGTATATCGGCACCTGTTTTATGCACTCGATCAAGGGCAAATTCACTTGCACCTTTCGGAAGATGTCCAAAATATCTTCATATTGGGCGTCCTTCTTCTTCGATTTTGATAATCTGCTAGGGAAAGGTGCAACAGCAAACGGAGAATTAGTAATAACCGTATTTGAAGGAATATGGTTCTTACCTTTGATTGGGGTAGGTTGTGGAGGTGATTGTGCCTTGGTGACATTAGGCGTCACCTTCTGTTTTTCGGCCTCTTGAGTAGCCGGATCGATCTCATCTTCTTCTTCGTTGGTGATGTCCTCAATGGTGACTTCATCAAGATGAGATCGCTTGGTCTTTGGTTCCTCAAGTATCTTCCCACTCCTTGTGACTATAGCATTCACGTTTCTTTGATTTGGAGTGGTTTGAGGTGGAAGCCGACCGGTTTTCTTGATTTGGCCCATGAAATCAACAAGTTGGCCAAGCTGCTTCTTCACTTCGGTGATGTCGCGGCCATGTGAGTCAAGTGTCTCCTTTGTCTTCGATTGTCCGTCGAGGAGAACTTGTGTGGAGGCCGAAAGTTGCGACAACATCTTGTCGTAATCCGGGTTGGTGAAGGATTGCGAAGACGAACCATGCTGCATCGGTGGCCTTGGTTGAAATGGAGGGCGTTGGTAGCTTTGTTGAGGTGCTGGAGGGTTCAAAGTTCCCTCGTTGCTGCTCCATCTAAAACCCGGATGATCACGGTTGACATAGTTGTTATAATTGTTATACCGTTGTCCTCCCTGATATCCGCCGATGGCGTTAGCGTGCTCCGGCTCGCTTGCTTGTTACGGCACTTGAGGGCACTGGTCATTGTGGTGACCTTGTGTTTTACATATGCCACAAACAGGCCGTTGAGTTGCCTTTGCTCTTGTCGTCTCAAGTTCTAAAACCTTCTCTAGCATATGAGCTAGTTTGTCGTATTTTTCGTCTGCGTCGGTTGTAGAACTCGCTTCACCGACTGCTCGTCTGTTGGACATTCCATATTGTGCATCATTATTCGCCCGATTCTCTAGAAGAGCTCTAGCTTCGGTTTCTGTTAAGTCCATGAATGCACCGGTGGCTGCTGCAGCCAGCAATTCCCTATCAATCGGCTTGAGACCATCGTAAAAGTAATTCATGAGATTGGTCTCGGAAAATCCATGCGATGGGCAAGTGGCACACAAAACTTTGAATCGGTCGTAGTATTGGCCGAAGGTCTCGTCCGGTTTCTGTGTGATGCCAGTGATTTGCTTTCTCAAGACGGTGATCTTTGAGGCCGGGAAGTACTTCGCTAGGAACATATCCGCAAGTTGCTTCCATGAGGTAATATGGTTCGGCGGTAGTTCCATTAGCCAAAACTCGGCCCTATCGACTAGGGTGAATGGAAATGCCTTCAGCTTGAAGAGCTCTGTATCAGCATCAGATGACTTCATGCTGTTACAAACAAATTGGAATTGTTTGAGATGCTTGTTCGGATCTTCATTGGAAAGTCCATGAAAAATGGGTAGTCGGTGGAGGAAGCCACTCTTTAGCTCGATATCCTTCATGTTTTCCTCCGGTTGTGGAAAAGCAATGCTCGAAGGTCCGCTGCTCCATTCGGTTGAGCAGGTGCGCTGGCGAAGAGATTGTCCTGCATTGGCCATGTTGACTCGCTGTGCTTCTACTTCTGAATTGTGGTCGGTTGATGAGGCTAAAGTATGGTCGGTTGATGAATGTGAAGACTCGGAAACTTCCTCGATGATGGGATGATCCAGGATGTCAGTTTGAGCTTTAAGTCTCGCTATTCTCTCTGCGATCTCCTCAAACTTTGTTCTAGATGGTCCAGGATTCTGATCGGACATTCATTAGCCTGAGCATCAACCAAAGACCAAGTGTTAGTATCAACAAAGAATTTGAGATGAATATTGGAATACTAACCAAAATCGTAAGACATATTTAGAAAACAAAGCAATAACAAATAGTAAAACTATCAAAGCATACTATAAATACTCACAAATACTTAAAAACTACTAATAACACACAAAAGTTATAATACTTAAGACACTAAATGTAATTTACTAAGTAATGCAAATGATTTAATCAATTTTATGGGCTATGCAAAAGAATGTAATAAACTAAGACACATGTTTTCTGCAAATTAACACTATATAATGCTAAACCCAAGAATTTAGTTAGAACATATATAAACAAAGTTCAAATACAAGCAAACAATAATTCACATCGAATTTATGCACCACACATTTTTTTTCAATAAAATGCATTAAACAACAATCCTACGTGAAAGATGGAGTGCATGCATAAGAGAAAACGTTAGAACCTGCAGAAAACACACGAGTTACGTGCTAAAAAAAAATGAATGCAAAGAATGACCTCTTCTTCGATCTTATGTCCCTAACTTCACTTAGGTTGGGGTACTCGGTAGTGAAATCCGAGTATCATAAAGCCTAAGAGAGGTTATGCAAGCTAAGTAACGTTTGTTAGTCCTTTACAGTTTTTAATGCACAAACAAACACAAAAATTTGACTAAGTTTTATTTATTTCCTTTGGCCCCGATGGTACGTGGTGCAGAGGCTCTCGACTGTGCAATGGGTCTCGTTCATCCGAAGATGAAGTCTGATTCCAGGAGGTCTAAGCATGCATAATCCGATATACCATCTATTTAAAGGATTATGTCGTATTTATCAAGTTCGTATTTATCCGTATTCGTATGCACTTATGATTTACAGAGAGTACGCGAAATGATCATTCGGTAAATTTCTTGGACGTGCGGCCCGCGCGAAAATATATACTGACTACAATTCAGCTTAGTTACGTTTAGAAATGGTTAGTAGGAATAGAGATAACGCGAGAGGTAAGGACTAATATTTAGAACAACCCGAGGCTTACTCGTAAGAGTATATACTCCAATGTTGTTCCTAGAGACACCCTGAGGCTAACCAGTTACGGTATATACTCCAATGGTGTTCTATTGCTTAGATCCGAAACCCGGCACCAATCATAAACCCATTCACCATATCCAACAATTAGCCAAATTTGTGAGATAGTATATAATCTCAAGTTCTTAGTAAACTCCGCCCACAACCTCGTGCCCATAACTTCACTTAGGTTATGGCGTGTGGTGATAAAATCCACACATCACGAGGGGTTAAGGAGATAAACCAGAAAAAGAGGCACCACCTATTCCAAAGAACGAAACCTTATAACCAATACTCGTGCACAATGTAAATCAATTTAAGTACGTCTACGTTTTGATTGCGCCTATGATTTAAAAGGAATACACGACTTAGTTATTGAATAAATCTCTTGTCCGTGCGGCCCGCGCGAAAATGTATACCAACTATCGTTAATCATCGTAATTGTTGGAAATGACCAGTTGGGATAGATGTAACGCGAGAGGTGAGAACTAATTTCTGGGAACAACCTGAGGCTAACTCGTAAGAGTATATACTCCATTGTTGTTCTTAGAAACACCCCGAGGCTTACTCGTAAGAGTATATACTCCAATGGTGTTCTGTTTTCTTAGTTCAAAACCCGTCACCATTCATAACCCTTCTAGACATCATAACCAACTCTTACTCGAATTCACAAGATAGTATACAATCTCAAGTGTTTGTAAACTCCGCCCACAACCTCGTGCCCATAACTTCACTTAGGTTATGGCGTGTGGTGATGAAATCCACACATCACGAAGTGTTAAGGAGATAGACAAACAAAAGAGGCACCACCTATTCCATAGAGATTTATTTAATAACTAAGTGCTAGTACTCAAATTAAATCAAAGACTATCCTTTAACATGAAAATAAATTATGCAAGTGTAAAAACTAAGTATAAATAAATTCGTCTAAGTAAAAGTATGCATTGTAAACATGTATGTAAATTTCTTTAAGTATAAACAAGAATGAACAAGTATGTACTTCGAAAATTTAGACATGCTTTTAATCACAAATGTACAACGAAATCATACAAAAACATTCTAACTCCCCGGCAACGGCGCCAAAAATTGATACGCGCAAAACATGCATTAACGTTAACTTAAAAACACAGATTACGCGCATTGCAATTTAAACCCTTCTTTTGTCATTTGTAATATTGGCGAGTAGGGATCGTTCTTTATCCGGGGAATTAAGGGCGCATGCATGGTTTCGTTAATAAGCGGAAATGTAAATGTTTGGGGGGATTGGAAGTTGGTTGTTTAATCTACGAAATTAAAGTACAAAAACATGCAAACACAACTAAAACTCTTAGGCATCTAACATGTTTTACTCATAGACAAGTTTCAACAATCAAGAAACTTAAAGTTTAATTATGCTTGCTAAAAATAAGAAGTTACACTACTAATTACATGTGATCATCTCATCTTATTAGCCTACCCTTTTCATGCATCAAACCTTTTTGTAAGTTACGAAATTCATAACTTCTAACTAAATATACATGCTTAATAATTGAGTAGGAATGCAACTTAGCGTATAAACATCCTAAACAACATACGATCATCGAAACATGCGAAAGAGAGGGACTTAGCGTATTTTCTAACACATGCTTACGAAGCTTTAAGATTGTATCAAACATGCATAAAAGGCTAGAAATCATAAACACATGCAACTTATGAATCGGTTTAAACACATAAAACACAAATCTAAACTTGTTCTTCATTTGATACATAAATGTATTCCAATACATCAAAAGGTTCAAATACAAAGCAAAAGAAATGAAAGTGAAGATCATGGTTACACTTTTTGTCTTGAATGCTTGATGATCTACGGTGGAGATGGATTTCCTTCACAAGGGACTTAGCGTATTGTGTTGGATGGAGGAGGATTGCTTCGGCTTGGATGGAGAAGATGTGCTTCGGCTTTGCTTGAGAATCCTTGAAGTGTTTATGGTGGAGGAGTATTTGTGTAGAGTTTTTGCTTGTAAAATGAGAGATGCATAATATATGGCCAGCCTCCTCTCTTATATAGGCAAGGGATGTTGCCTTCTCTCTTCCACCTTGCCTCCCTCCATTTAATGCAAGTAATGATCAATATGGCAAGTCACTCCCTTAGTCACCTTTTGTGATCATCATTTGTGAACCCTAAGCAAGAGTCACCATGCAAGTCACCATTTATAAACCCTAAGCAAGAGTCACCATGGCAAGTCACATGGCAAGTCATCTTTTGTGATGATCACAAAGCTTAGTCACTAAAATGAGTCACAAAGCTTGATATTGTTGACTTTTCAACTTCACCAAAAGGCTTCCATGCCAAAATGAATGGGTTTGGGCTTGATAATGGGCCGAAACAAGATTTGAGAAATCGGCCCATAATTTGCTTTTTGGGCCGGCCCATTTTCGGAGGTCCAAAATCGCAAAAATCGCAAAATCGCCGAAATTCCTCCAAATTGCGCCGTTATTAATCTACACCGTAAATATCTTCAAAATAACAAATTAAATAAGGAAAACATAAAAACTAAGATAATAACATAGCTAAACGTAAAGGGAAATGCGTTAAGAAACGAGCATAAAATGCGTATATCAGCTGTGGCTGTGGCGCACCGAAAATAGGCGGGGGAGCTATCTGGATTCCATATGCCTGCAGCTGTGTATAACAGTGCTGCATCCATGTCCCCATCTGCTGCTGCTGTTCGGCCAACCGATTCTGCTATGCGGCTCGCGCATGCTCCATCTCCTCCATCCGACGCCGTTGAGCTTCCATCTCAATTGCTTGCATATGAAGCTGGTCCTGTAGCTCATTAGTCCTCGAAGATGATGATGATCCCGATCCGCGAGAAAATTCAGGGGTTTGCTTCAGCAGCCCTTGACCCCACTTTCCGGAACCCCTGCAGTAGAATGTGTTCTTCCCTGGAGGGATCGTAGCTGACATAATCCTGGCCCTGACGATCGGATCAGATCGATCAATCTGATCAATCGGGAGTTCCGCATCGGGGGTGTCGGGATAGAGCTCTCTCGCCACTTGAGTCAACACCTCCGGAATCGCCTCCTAAATTCTCGCCTAATTTACAAAGAACAATAAAATATTAATTAAAAAAATTATATCTAAATAAATAAGAAATAAGTTTATTTTGTTATAAGGACACTTACAGCATATTCGGGGGATTGCGGATACGCGTGCTGCATCGTATAGATAAGGGGATCCTCTTCTGGGTGGTTGGCCGCCTCCTCGATCCAACCCGAGTATGATCTGGAACCAGCATGATGATTTTTGGTGTTTTTGGCCCGGTTCCTTGTGTTGACTTCAGAAAGAGCCTGCTCGATTAATCCAACATCAACAAAAAAACACTCATTAGCGAAATAATTTAAGGGAAGTACGATAAAACAAAAATTTAATCAATGGAAGGTTGCGTACCTTCAATTTCGGGTTGTTGAAGTGAACCACAAGCCATCGCCACTCGTACTCCCTATAACGAAACTTGCTAGGGGTACCCGAACGATCGTCGCCGTACTTTTTCCAATGCTTCTTCAGCTCACCCTTCCACTCCTTATACCTATATATACCCATAAAATCAAGCGTTAGTAACTTACAACATTGTATGAACATAATCAAAAGAAACGAAAAAATTGAAACAAATTAAATGCCAGTGTGCAAACCTGCTCTCATGCACTTCATCCGCCCACGTGGGTCTAATGTCTGCATCCACGCGGAACCACCTCTGCAATGCATATATATATATATATATATATCAATAATATTAAAAATTTATTTACAAAATTTACATAATGAATATACAATTCAACTCACCGACAACGCATTATTCAGCTGATATTTGACGGATTGCGGCACTGAATTCCAATCTGGCCACAACATTGGGACTCTATCCCGTATGAGGCTGTCCGCCATCCCCGCATACTTTCGAGTGACCTTTCCCTCGATCACCTGCCCTCTATCCCCAGTCGGAATCATAACTTGGCCACCACCGCTAGCCTGAATGGCGTCGTCCAGTAACTTGCCGACGACGGGGCCTCTGGTTCTCTTCTGTTTCTCACCGGGCACGATCTCGCCTATCACATATATATGTAGACGATTTTTTAAACATCAACACCTAATTGAATTTAAATATTACTAAGTAAAAATATATCACTAATTAATATTTACCTGATTGGTCGGTGCATTGTCCCGGATTCCTCACACTCCAGAGAGGTTCCGGGAAGGGTACATACGCATATGCTTGGTCCGGGGTAATAAACCCTAGCTGTCCCGGAACAGGCATCCAGTCGGAATCGACGTGAGGTATCGTCGAGATTTCCAACGGTAAGAATAAGGTAGACGGCGGGCATAGTCGCATCCTCGCCGAGGACTGAGTGGATCCACCAGCCTCCTCGGAAGAATGAGGAGCTGTCTGGTGGATGGCGGGGGAAGGGTCCTCGCGATGAATGTCCGGCATTCGGACGGAGGATTGAGTCGCACTATCCGTTTCCGGCGTGCGACTAACCTCTTGAACCCTCCTCGCGCCTGAGGATCGAGGAGGCTCGAACTGCTGCTGCTGAGGTTGTCCCTCGCCCATCAGTCTACGGTGTCGAGAGGTCTGCGGAAGACTGTAAGTGTTGCCGACGCTGGTGGATCCTGATGCGGACCGACTTCCGGTGCCCTCATCCCCACGTCCCGATCTCCCTCTCCCTCTCGATCTCCCCCTCGAGCTCGACCCCCCTCGGGAAGCACCGCAATTTAACCAATTCATCGTTGCTATAAAATTATAAAAATTCAAAATAATTCATAATTCATCAAAAAATTCGAATACATATTCCAATATATATCAATAATCCAATACATATTCTAATATATATATATCCAAAAATTCCAATAATTCCATAAAATCCAATATATATAATTCCAATAATCCAAGATATAAATATTCCACAAAAATCAACAATAATCCAATATATAAATCCAATATATATTCCAATATATAAATATTCCACAAAAATCAACAATAATTCCATAAAATCCACAATAATTACAATATATATATATATATATAATCCAATATAATTCATCCAATACAAATATAATCCAATAATTTAACTATATATATTCCAATATATATATATATATATCAATAATCCAATATATAAATCCAATATATATATCCAAAAATTCCAAAAATTCCATAAAATCAATATATAATTCCAATAATTCCAATATATAAATATTCCACAAAAATCAAGATAATCCAATATATAAATCCCCAATAATCCACAAAAATTCCAATATATAAATTAATATATATTCCACAAAAATCAACAA
Source organism: Geum urbanum (assembly GCA_946800695.1). NCBI lineage: Eukaryota > Viridiplantae > Streptophyta > Magnoliopsida > Rosales > Rosaceae > Geum > Geum urbanum. The sequence continues at coordinate 23,978,514 of OX327012.1, forward strand.
TAATTCCATAAAATTCACAATATCTAATATATAATCACAATGTTCATGCATGCATCTACATTATCGATTAACAAACGAAACAACTTCAAATCTAACCTAAATAAAAAAAATTCGAAATAAAATAATTAGGGATTTCAAACCTGAAAAATTCTAAATCGACGAGGGCTTTGGCTTGAGGATCGATGGGCTTTGGCTTGAGCTTCGATTGGTTGCTCCCAACACCAAGGAAATGGAGAAAATCGCAGAGGATCGAGAGGAGTTCTTCATTTTGGGCAGTTTCGTTTCTGCCCAAAACGTACCCAGTTCCGGATATAAATAGAACTATACCCGACGATATAAGTAATATCGTCGGTTATAGTTGAACCGAAACTATATCCGACGAGATTTCATATGAATGTCGTCGGATATAGTTTTTTTATTTATTTTTCATATATAAGCCGCGGTTATATATATGTAGTGTATTAATTCAAAATTATTAATATTTAATACGAAATTATTAGAAAAAAAAAAACCGAAATAATAAAAAAGCCTAATTGATTAAATTAAAATGGCATTTAATTAATTTTTTTTCGCTATATTTAATACTATATATTTATTAATATTTAATAATACGATATTAATTATTTCGAATATCGTCGATCGGTTGTATTTTTTTTCCGATCTCTCGATCTCTCTCTCTCTTATGATCGCTATTTACCAATTTAATCGATCGACACAATTTAAAGTCGATAATCTGAATATAATTCATTTTACATTGCACGTGCAAACTCAAAATAACATACGTACATACACTAATTAAGGCGCATAGTCAGAATCATCGCTTGAGTCTGACTCTGTTTCCGAGTTAATTTCAGGTAAGATGTGTATGTCCTGGTCACTTGAGTCTTCATTGTCTTCATTTTGATTAACATCAATAAGATTCGGTTGAGGAATTCGTACCACACTGCCCTGTCTCACATTATTAAGGCGAATTGTTGAGGTTTCAGGAATAGCAGTTGCGTTCGGCTCTTGGTATGCACTGACTTCTTCATTATCCGAGGTCACACCAAGGGTTGAGGCACTGTATATGTTTCGTGGAAGAATATGGTTAACCACTTTCCACGCGCCTTTATGCACAAGATTTCTGAGCATTTTCAGTTTTCGCGGGAGATTTTTTTTGAATCACAGAGCTAGCTAGCTGCTGCCCAGATTGGATCTGAAATAAGAAACTATAGCCGACGATACCAATAACTCGTCGGTTATAGTCTGAAAAAATCGTCGGTCTTAATTGAAAACTATACCCGACGACTTTTCGGCCACTATAATCGACGACAAGATTATCTAGTTGGAAAAAAAACTATGTCCGACGAGGTAATCCTGTCGTCGGTTATAGTAAACTATATCCGACGAGAACCCTCCTCGTCGGTCGTTTTTTGGGAATCTCGTCGGGTATAATAATTCTTCTGGTAGTGCAAATTGGTATATATGGTTAGTTTTGGGTGGAATTTGAACACAACTGTGAGTTTGCATTACTATCATAGCTTTCAGTGATGTAGTTTCGGAGTTTTAATTTATGAGTAATGAATGGTTTGTCAAAGTTTGATTGGAGTGGAAAAAATGTAGTATGCATTAATCTTTGCATATTAGAATCTATGCGGCATTGTTTTCAGAGTCATTTTCACATTTTGCTGAGTTAAATGTAGAAATGATCCGGATGTAGTTTTTGGTCTACCTTCCTAGGCAGTGCTTCTGTAGATTTGTATGTTCTGATTTGAAGGACCGATGTGTTGACTACCTGATTGCATTGAACTGCTCCAAAGAATGCTATAAATTTGATAGGGAATGAACTAATTATGATATCGACGGATGCATATGTTTAGTGTTTCGGAAAGGTCCATGTGAGAGTGTTATTTTGAGTACTAGAAGTGATCTCCGCTGTAGATCAACTACTTTGTTTTGCTTCAACTTAATGAACTTTTTTTTAATGCTTAAATAGGAAGCCTTGGAGGCTCATGATGGTGCAAGCAAGGGGAAGTACACTATCGGACTTGGACATGATTGCATGGCCTTTTGTTCAGAGGTGGAAGATGTCATCTCAATGAGGTACTTGATCTACATTTGTAATTTTGGAAATACTTAGGTCATTGGCAAAGGATAATGTCTCTGAATTGAACAAAGCTGATGATTCAAAATATAGACAACATTTTAATCGATTTTGGACCTGCATTAACGTTTGGGTTTTGATTTTCAGTTTGACAATGGTTGCAAACCTTCTTGAGAAGTATGGCATTGATCCAAAACAAATTAGTCTCTTGGAAGTTGGCAGCGAGACTGTGATAGACAAAAGCAAATCTATCAAGACCTTCCTGATGCAAATCTTCGAGGTATTAAATCCATACAAGCTTAGATATATACAATCTGAATCTATTTATTAATGGATCAGGTGTAATTAGTCAAATGTGGATATGTCATACCAGAAATTGGGTTAATCCAGGGGTAGAACACTATTTGCTAGATCAGATTTCTGGATTGTTTGTAAACTATTTCTTGGTTGTTTGTATACGAAATAAAAACCCAGTGGTGTTAATTGATCTTTGCCTTTTTTGATCTTTAGTTCATTGTTTTATTCTTCAATACTGACCAGTCAATATTATTTACATGCTTCCTTCGGTGGATTTAATTTGTTTGTATGTGGGTTGCAGGCTGTTCGAAGATGTGTATCTGTAGTAAGCAATGTAGTTCAAATCTCAGGAGGAGATTTCTTTTCACGACGTTTACATACTGTTGGCTTCCACTTCTGGAAACTTCTATCTACCTCTCCATTCCATAGAAAATTGAACTTGAAAGAAGAAAGAATCCCTCTGCAACTTCCTTACAGAAGCACATCCAGTTCTTCAGATATCCCCATGCATGGCTGAAACTTCTAATCTGAAAGTCCAAGTTGCAGCGCTCAAAATGATTGCTGAATTGTCCCGAAACAAAAGGAGTGCCTCGACACTGCATGTTGTCCTCAAGAAGGTCAGTGGTCTTGCCAATATATAAGGTATATCCGTGTAGGTACATGTGTGTTACTATATGTTTGTGACTTTGTGTTACTTGCTGTTAATGGGGACATCAGATATAGAAAGAGGAGAGATCAAAATCCAAATCCACTCGGAGGCTAGATTTTTGATTTACTCTCAAGGTGTGATTATCTCATTATCTGAATCAATATTCCTTTCTTTCTTTATTGTTGGGATTTTCTTTTTTAATATGGTAATTTCATCCTAGGAGTGGGATTCTTTTGTTTGTGTCTAAACTCCCTGGATTCTTTTGTTCGTGTCAGCTTTACCAATTAGTATTGAATGTATATTTGGATAAGTTCATCGAGTTATAACTGTATTTTCTTGGTTATTTCAACTTTCAAGTCATGTTGGATTGACAAATGTATAAATGAGAAAAGCATGTGTATAAAATCAATGTACAATTGTACACTCCAAATAGACGATTTGAAATGGACATGCATACAATGATCTAAAACGTTTTAGCTGTGTACTTGGTATAATTGTCTCTCCTCTTTATTGTTTTCAAGCATGATCTTAAATATGATATATATGTTCATTTCTAGCTGTAAATCAACAGAGGAAATGAGAAGAAGTGAGTTGTGGTGTATTCGAATTCTGTGAGCTGTGGCAAACAAGGTTTCTTTACTTTGAGAAATATGTGAGGTTAACAAGACTGAACTTATTGGAGGCTGATGTTTACATGCATGTTCGTCACTAACACTACGACAATTGACAAGTCCTACAAAACTGAACTAATCAGAGGGGTTGATGCCTACTTGAGGGACCTGTGTTGGAGGAATACACATTTTCTGCAAATTTGGCTCCCTTCAATATCTGTCATGCTTCCACCATATTTGAGGTTGTGCAGCAGACTAGGTTATGTAGTAGTTGTTCTGCAGAAGTTAGGCGCAAATTGACGGTTTTTGTTGTTTCTGTAGGTTGATGAAGATCATTTTTTGGTTTCGTATTTCGGAAAGTCTTCAGAGGGAGCCCCTGATGTCACGATATGGTTGCAGACTTACAAGGTAACAACAATTTACATGATATATTCAGGTTTGTAGCTTTATTAAGAACCTAGTGTACGTGTATCCGTAAATTGTGAAAATTCGAGATGGCTATAACACGCATCTGTGTGCTTGCCTTCGTTTAATGAGTATAATGTTCATGTAAATTGAGTATCTAATTTGGTAGTAGGACTTCGTGATTGCCAAATATTTCAAGTTTTTGTCTATTAAGGAAGCTCTCAAAACTGCTAAATCTTTAACCTGGTACATGGAGGTGTCACATTTGGCACAAATTTTCTGAATGCATATGAAACTCTTGCTCAGGTGTCTTCAAACCTTAAATAAATGTACAGAAGGGGATCAAAGGGTTTCAAATGGAATACATCGGCACAATGGTGGGTTCTCGACGACGGAGGTAGGTGGCGATGTTGTGGATCCTATCCTATCCTGACGGCGGTGGATCCGATCTGCGTGGTGGAAGGTAATCCTAATCCTCTCCTGTGAGAGTCATACTTTAGGGGAAGGTAATCTTAACTCTCAGTTGCTGTATTATAGTTCTTAATCTCAATATTAAATTTTCTAAATGTCGTTTCTGTTTTGAACCCCTGGACCTCTGCTGCACGAACATAATACTGAGATGTCATCACAAGGTTAAAGCTCAAAACTTACCTTAATATAGTGTGTTTAACTTACTGTTTTGTCCCACTTATCCTAAACATATGTCTGATGATGGTTACTGGCTCTTGGAGGTAATACTTGAATGCAATATCGGCTCAAGTCATGCACTGTATCAATGCATATGAAAAAAATTTGAGATTAAGCATACCATGTTTTTAGATTAAGAATACCATTATATCAAAGGTTCCTTACACTGTAATACATGAGGTTTCTGAGCTGATGACTTATAATATGTGAGTGTACTGTTTTGCCTCAAAAAATTAATACACAAACTTTTTAAACATACTTACAGATTTACCTGGGTGGGTTTTCACTATGAATTCACTTTATAAGAGCCATTATCCATTACTGTTTATATATAGTTGCTGATGGAAAGGCACAAGGTCAATTAATTCCTTAACAGCAGGGAAAGGCATGGACAATCGTAGTCTAGAGTATTGTTACTTCAATCTATTGTCTTACGAAATTTCTTTCACCGTTCTCTCTTTGGTTTGGTTTTAACTATCTGTGTTGTTTAATTCTTCAAGTTTCAAAATTTAAAATTGAAATTATGTTCTTGCTAACTTTGTCATAAGAATGCACTTTTGTTTACACTAATAGGCTTTTGAATGCTTTTGAATTATTATGCTTCTGTTCTTAAGCAAAATACAAAAAAAATGCACTTGAGTTAGGTAGAATTAACAACAAAAGTACTGCTGATATTGTTGCTTGGGTTCGGATGAATTTGCCTACTGCTGAAAAAAGTTTTCATTCCACTGCTAAGCAGCAACAACCTATATTTATCTCCATCCAAGGTACTTAGGTAGATTTAATTGAAGGTCTTTTAACCTTGGAAGAATTCACTTTAATACTGGCTTATGCCAATGATTTTGCCTAAAGCTAGCCTACAACTTACTGATTATGAATCTTTTCTTGCTCTCCCTACTTACCTTACTCTCTTTGTACAAGGCTTTTTATTCTATTTGTTACTGATTTTGTGATTTTGTTCATTTTTCCAATTATCCGGATGAATTTCTTCCTATCTTTGTCTTAGGCTCAGTCGTCCACTAGATCTGTTATTGTTAAAATTAAAAATAGGTAACAAAGCGTTTTGTTGAAACTGCCTTGGTTTATGGCAAAGAGATATCCTTTGGAAATGGTCCCCAGGCTTTTGATCACCGAATGAGGCTTAAGAATAGCATTCACAATGTTACACTTCTTTGTTTGATAATTTGTAATAAGTAACTGCTCCCATTTTTATGTATCAGTGCTCATAATGCAAGTAATCCTTGATTTGTGATTTTGTTTCTTGAATTCTCAAATGTCATTATCTTATCTGGTGTGCTAACAGTGACTTATCACAAATTACTTTTGTATTCTTGATAATGAATTAACCCCATGCTCCTTTATCTTCTCCTATGATTGACCTAATGGGTAAGGCTGATTTGTTTGTTGCTATAATTTCGATTTCTAATATCGGTGTCATGAAACGGTGGTTAGTATTCTAAATTGTTCTTCTTCGTCTTCTTCATGGGAAAGAAGACTGTGTGGTTTGTATTCTAAATTGTTCTTCTTTGTCTTCTTCATGGAAAAGAAGACTGTAGTTTTAACTTTTTGGTTTGTTTCATCATAATCAATTTGGCCTGATTTTTTGCTTGCATCCCTCTAAGTGATGCGGTCTCTATAGGCATTTTTTGTTAGGAAAAAAAAAATATATGGTCTCATTTCTGCTTTTAATTATAGTAGATATTTCTACACTTGCTGGTTGATGTACATGGTAAACTTGATTCCACTATACTACGATCAATATCTTCGCCTATTGTTAAACTGTAGTTGGGATGCTCACAAATATTGAATGAGGTAAATTTGGTTTAATAATCTCCTTTCCCATATTCATAGTATAACAGTATGAATTTTCTTTTGAGAATTTAGAGAAAAAATTGGCTCAGTAACGTTGGTTTGCAATGTCCATATTCAAAGGGTCGTCATTTCCTCCCTTTGCCAGTCTCCTGCCTCTTGCAACACTCTCTTTCACGCCACCGCAAGTAGTTCAAAATTTCCCTAAATGGCTTTGTGTTTTTCAATGTAATTGGGATGTGATTTGTTTGTGGTTGAAGGGGTGAGTGGGTTGGAAAAACAAGGGAACTCGATGAGTTTACAGCGAGTGAAGTCTACTTGGGGGATAAGTCTTTTGAGTTCTTTAAGGAAGTCGTGGTAGACAGTTTAAATAACTTTATTTTTTCATAATTGGGTTCTCTTTTTCTGATTTCATACAAATTTATATCCCTGTTTCAATTTTTCAGTTGAAGATATGCATTCAATCCAATGTGTTCAAGTATCATCTTTCTTACTATCCCGTACGATGTTCATATGAGTTTCAAGATACTGTGTTTTGTTTACAACGAATTAGCAAGTCATTCATTCATTAATAGAGATAATTAATAGAGATCTCCGCATGAATACTGCAATTGTTGTGTTCTTTTATGATAACTGATCAAACCTAATTGCAATGCAGCTTGCCGGGGGTTCATTGTTAAGCTCATCTAATTGCGATACTCAACTTTTCTTCCCTTGGTGCAGCTCCACTTAGTCACCAAAGAAGAGCCTGACTGTTAGAGGTAGAACAAAATTCGACCATTAGATGTATCTTTTGGGTTACATACTTGAATTTCATTGTATGAATGACATAAAATCTCTATTAATTAAAGAAATTTGATCCATTACGACATCTGTCATAGGCATAACATTTGATGTTCCCAATTTTTCCCTTATGCGTCATATAATTTGAACGTACAAAATAGTAATACGTGCCTCTTTAGTCTCACACACCATACAACTAAAGAACTAGAAAATATATTATCAACAAAATAGTAACACTCGATAATTACTATATCATCAACAAAATCACCAAAACAAAAAATTACTACTATTTTTAGGTCATATATTGAACATCTTATAGATCAAGCAAATAGTTCGCGTACTCGAACGAGTCGACAATGGCGAGAGACATTGACTCCCGAACAATATCAAACTTATATAAGGTCTTATAGCTTTTTACTTATACGAGACATAAGCATTAATGGTCAACATAAATTTATTTGAAAATTACTAACAGTTAATTTGTATCTTTTACAATTCTACAAAAAACATAAAAATTTGGGACAAATTGATCAGGTAATTACGTGACGCATTCGTGTTCAACATTTACATGTATGTGACCGTTTATTCATTTATTTTAACTCTCTTATATTTTATTTGTAGTTGGAGTGACAAGTCGTTCTACATGATGTTTAATGTGGTTGGACTTTGTTGGACATATCGACGTCATCATAGTTAAAAATTTTGCTACTTTTTTGACAGTTTCTATTCGTGTGTTTTTCGTTTTATTTTCATATACCAAGGAAAGTTCACTACCAGAATAACTTCTTTAGGCAACGATCTCAAATCGTTGCCTATAGTTGAAAATTCGTTGCCTATAAGTATAGGCAACGAAAATTCGTTGCCTATACCGTCGTTGTCTTTTCATCGTTGACTATACTATAGGCAACGAAAAACCAAACCCATTCGTTGCCTATAGTTCGGGGTTTAGGGGTTAGGGTTTTCAACTATACGCAACGACTTGGGTGAATCGTTGCCTATAGTTTCACTATAGGCAACGACTTCTTCGTTGCCTAAAACCCACCGACAGGTCAACTTTGACCACCTTTGAAACTATAGGCAACGACGACGTCGTTGCCTATACTGAAGAATTTCGTTGCGTATACTAAAGAATTTCGTTGCCTATAGTCAAGAACGTCGTTGCCTATAGTTTGAATTGTTGTATTTCTGGCAAACTATAGGCAACGAAATTGGTCCATTTCGTTGCCTATAGTTTGTGTAATTTTTTAAAAAAATACTTGATTCTGGATTGGGCCCAATTCCAAAATCTGCAACATTTACATGAGTTCAAACCACAACAGCGTACACATTCCAACCTAAATCAAAAACTAGCTACGTGCTACTGATCAAAGTTAACACAATTGAGGAACTCCTCGTGTGAACCCTCCTGGTGCTGCTGGTCGTCACCCCCGTAAAACTGATGAAGCTGCGGCTGGTCGTCACCCCCGTAAAACTGATGCTGCGGCGGCGGCTGCTCGGCACCCCAAAAAACTGATGCTGCTGCGGCGGCTGCTGGTGGTCCCCATATAACGGCGGCTGCTGGTGACCCCCAAAATACTGCGGCTGTGTTGTAGGCGTGAACAGATTTGGCTGAGTCTGTGGGTGCGGCTGCGAAGCCCCCCGAGGTTGCTGAGATTGATAGAATGCCCACATTTGGTCGTGCTGCTCCTTCTCACGGGCTCTTTCCTGCTCCATGGCTTCCCTGGCACGCCTCATCTCCTCCAACTCCTCCGGCTGCCTCCGAATCTCCTCATGCTGCCTCCGAATCTGCTCTTGTAGGCCGGACGACCTAGAACTGCTGGACCCGCTGGAGAATTCTGGAGTCATCTTCAAGACTCCATTTCCTCTGTAACCCATCCCCTTGGCCCAAAACTTGTTCTTTCCAACGGGAATCGCATCTGACACGCACCTCGCCGCATTAATGGGCGTCATGTGGTCAACCTGAGATGCATACTGGGTCACCTCCTCCTCCGTGCACCCCTGATGCAGCTCTCGAGCTACTTTAGCACGCACCTTCGGGATCGACTCAACCAATCTCTCCTAATAGACAATGCAAAATCGGTGACGCATTAATAATTGAGTAAAATACAAGAATTAATTAAACATGAGATGTATCAAATATGGACAAATATTTATTAGATACTTACAACATATTCAGGGTTGTTCGGATACCCATGTCGGATGGAATACACGAGAGGATCGGTCTGTGGTTCCAACCTTGCCCCACGTCGAGTCCATCTCTCATACGTTCGGGAACCGCAATGATGTGGGTTCACGTTCTGCGCTCGGTTTTTAGCATTTTCTTTCGAAATGTGCTTGTAGAATAAGAAAATGTGCACAATTATTAGCCAATTATATATATAGCATAAATTAGAGAATATCCTCGCAACATTAATTTTTTTGATTAAAATCCAACCCATTTATTTTTCACATATTTAGTCCTCTGACCTAGAATTGTTTCCTTTAATTTCTAGGTTTTTTCATGTTATTCTGCAGGGAAATAATTTAATCTTTGTTATTTTTGGTTTTAATTTCTAGCCTCTCAATCACTAATACAGTTCACTATCTTTACTTCGTATAAACAATGTAAGTTGTATAATTTAATTTACCTACACAATATATTAGAGATTTACCTACATATTAAATTAATAACATAGATAGAGATTTACCTACTACCTCTTGCGTATATAAAATAATATATCATAAAATGTAGGTAAATTAATAATAATAATAATAATAATATTAGTTTAGATTTAGGTACGCAAATCAATTCATGTGCATACCACAAGCTTGGGATGCTTCCAGTGGGCTATAAGCCAGTTCCACTCGTACTCCCGGTATCTGAACTCACTTGGAGTGTCATTTCGGCCTTTATCTATGTTCTGCTGCCAGAGCGTCTTCAAGTGTGACTTCCACTCTCGATACCTATATTGATGCAACAAAAATATCATATAACCAACACTTTATATTCACAAATCTAACGTATTCAGGATACTTAGCCTTATATAAATCCAAAATCACATCACCTAGACGTGAGCTTTCGTTCACACCACCCCCCGGGCTGCTTCAGCCGATCGTCAATAATAAACCATTGCTGCAATACACGTATACATAATTAGCCTCATAAATATGTATGTTTGGTGGCTTATAATAATAAGAACGTCTATTTTTATGACAAATTAATGTAAATTTAACTCACCGACAGTGCATTATGCACTCGGGCCTTCACTTGAGCATCAACTGAACCCCACGAGTCCCACAACATCGGGAAGAAATCACGTATGACAAATCCTGCTTGGCTAGCATACATCCCTTTGTCAGAATACTCGATAGCCGAGCCATCGTCCTCATAATCAATATGAGCCCGATTGTCACCAACTCGATCTTCAATACCCTTCCCGGTTGTGGTACCTCTGCTCGGTTTAGCTTTAGGGTTGACGACGGTGCCTAAGACACGGTACAAAAGAAGGAAATTAAGAAATAGAACCTAATTTAATGTACTGTATCTACTAAAAGAACATAAACTTACCATTCTCGTAATTGAGCTGGCCCTTAACCCTCACACTCAACAGAGGTTGAGAGAACGGCTCATATGTGTATGCTTCCTCAGGCGTCGTGAACGGGTCCTCATCATATATGGCCACGTTGTTAGGGTCGAGCTGAGGTATCTTCGGAATAACCGTAGGGAAGAACAAGTCCCTGGGCGGGCATAAGTGCACAGAATCCGTGCGGGATGCACTGCTGGATGGCCCAGATGATCCGGAATTAGGTTGTGGCGTCGCCGGATTGGGGGGAAGAGGTGGCATACACGGTGGGTCCTGCTGGTTTGGCCAGAGTACCCTCGTACTATTTGGGCGTTGGGCGTTCGCTGCTGACTGAGTGACGACCGTCGACGGTGGTGGAGTTTCGGCTGCTGTTGCGGGAGGGTCGTTCATGAGACACCGAGTGACGTGGACCTTGGGGATCCTGGGATGCTGTATATAGTTGGAGGTGACGATTGGAATGTACATAGACGGTCTCAAGACTATCCGGTACGGTGCTTCCAGAACTCTGACCAACGGACCTAGACCCACTCCTGGGTCCTTGAGGGTTCAACCCGGAGGACATTTGAGGTGTCGCTCCTTGAGGTGACGAGGAGGAAGCTCCTTTCTGTTTCCCACTTTTCCCTGGAATCAATCTTTTGAACACGGACATTTTTATTAATGTCTGCAACAAAATAACATAATGAATAGCTTACAATTGAGGCAACACTAACCTAAATTTAAATTTTGTCTAACTAAAATGAACAACCCAAACTAAAATCACACTTATTCCCAATTCTAATTACGTAAACTAAATAACCAAACTAAAATCACACTTATTCCCAATTCTAATTACATAAACTAAATAACCAAACTAAATCCTCTAATCCACAATATAATCCCAACCTAATTAAATCAACAATCCAACATAACATAACCTTACCAAAATCCAACCTAAATAAAACCTAAATTCAACAATACAAACTAAATAACAACACAAATCCAACTAAAATCAACCTAACCTAAATCCAACACAAATCCAACACAACCTAACCTAAATCACAACACAAATCCAACACAAATCTAACTAAAATCAACCTAACAAACAACCCAACAGAAATCCAACACAACCTAACCTAAATCACAACACAAATCCAACACAAATCCAACTAAAATCAACCTAAATCACGTTGTTTATATATTCAAGTAAGGAGAGAGGGAGAGAATGCGAACCGTACTATTCGGGCGAGGGCAGAAATCGGGCGAGAGTTGTGTGGGCAGTCTTTCGAATCGTTGCGGCGGCGCTGGTCGCGACTGGGGGATTTATTCCACCTAGTATAGGCAACAAATGGCAGAATCGTTGCCTATACTTTAGGCAACGAGGAGTACTTATAGGCAACGAGTCTGTCGTTGCCTTAACTTTAGGCAACGAGATGTATCCTTTAGGCAACGATTTGTGTCGTTGCCTATACTATAGGCAACGAAATCATTATTAAAGGCAACGAAATTGTCGTTGCCTATACTATAGGCAACGAAATCATTATTATAGGCAACGAACTTCAATTTATAAGCAACGAAATTCACATGTTTTTCACAACATACATGAAAATAACCGTTAAACTAATCCAGAAAATTACACAAGTAAACTTCGATTCGATCAACACATATATACATTTAGGAGTTAATCGACTCAATACAAGCTCGAAGACTATACTCAATTACATCTCTAACTAAGGCTGATAATCAGAATCTGAATCATCGCTAGAGTCTGACGCGGTTTGATAGTTGAAGTCTGGTAATAGGTGTCGCTCCTCGTCCTCGTCACTCGAGTCTTCATCAAAGTCATTTGGATTAACATTTAGAAGTGCTGCTCCAGAATTTTGAACCACAATACCAGGTCGAACATTATTAAGGTGAATTGTATCGGATTCCGGAATGTCAATTCCATTTCCCTCTTGGTATGCTGCAACTTCTTCATCATCTTCATTCTCACCAAGTGTGGCAGCACTGTACACATTCCTAGCTTGCACATGGTTTACTACTTTCCAGAAGATGCTCTTGTGTGTCCAGAACTTATACCTGTCGGGTATCTTCGGTATAGTCTCAACAACCTCAAGATGATTGCTCAATGGCCCAAAATTATACTCATTCAGGACTTCTAAGATTTCATCTCCAGTCCATCCCATGGGTTGCAGACCTTCTTCTACAGTGCCGTCAAAAGCCTGGGCGTCCTGGCGAAATGGGTGATGTCGTGGAAGCCAACATCGGTGATGCATATGGACAATCTTCGAGCAATGAGCTTGTCCAAACATGGCAGTCATGCACTCTGGACAGGCCCTGTACCCCTTGGTTGGGTTTCCCGACAACATCCCTCGACCTGGAAAATCACTGATTGTGCCCACAAGCATAGCACGCATTCGGAACATCTCATTTTTAAACTTGTCGTAAGTGGGATGACCAACTGTACTCAAGTGCTGAAGCTCCATAATCAATGGCCTCATGTACACATCCAGACACTTTCCTGGATAACCCGGCCCTGGAATCAACAGAGTCAGCATATTATATTCTTTCTTCATGCACATCCACGGAAAAAGGTTGTACGGTACCAATATAACGGGCCATATGCTGTACTTCTGACTCATGTTGCCGAAGGGGTTGAATCCGTCAGTCGATAGCCCCAGCCAAACATTTCGGACTTCAGCTGCAAAATCAGAAAACACATTCACTAGGTGCTTCCAAGCCTGACCATCAGCAGGGTGTCTAAGGATATCATCGTCAGGCGAAGTCCTCTCAGCCCACCATCTCATAGCTTTCGCCGTGAATGCACACATGAACAACCTTTCCAGCCTATCAATAAGTGGGAAATACCGAAGTATCTTCACTGCTTTCTTGTTTCCTGCAGGAGTGTACTTCCACCTTTCCGTACCACACACCGGACAGTAATCAAGCTTTGATAGATCCTTCCCATCATCGTCTACACCCCAAAAGAGAACGCAATCATACATGCATGCGTGAATCTTGGTGTAGGAAAGTCCAAGATCTTTGAGGACATGTCGTATCTTACGATGAGTGGGGGGAAGACGATGACCGGGGGGCAGCAGATCACCAGTCAACTGAAGCCACCTATCGACCGCTGCCACGGTGCTCTTGGTCTCCACTTTTAGCTGCATCACTGCCATCACACTTTCAAGGACTGTCTTAGGACATCCGTGGTACAACGGAGTTTGATGCATCTGAATCAGGTTGTGGTACTTGTCCATACCACGTGTGTTGACATAAACTCTAGGTAATGGCTGGACTGGCTCAATGTGAGGGAAATTCTCAACTTCTGGAGGAACATATACGGGTGCTTGAGAATCATGAAATACACCTCTCTCATGAGGAAACATATCGTCGATGAACCTCCTGGTGGGATCATAATTGGATGAACTCGCAGTATCAGCAAATTGTCCATGATCATGCGGATCGGCTGCTGATGCTTCACCGTGATAAATCCAACGGGTGTACTTATTCCAAAATCCGTTTCTATGAAGGTGTCGCTCAACTGTAGCAATGGGACAACGATTGCCGCGACACCGACATTGTTTACATGGACAATAATGCACTGGCAACTCTCCACAATTAGCCGCCACAAATTCCAGAAATCTCCTAATTCCCTGCCCATATCTTGCATCAGTTCTATCCAGCCTCATCCAACTCTTGTCCATCCTGAAATGCACTGGCGATTCCAGAACGTTTCAGATTTTTCCACCGATTTTGATTTGAATGGAGGAACTGCTGGCTAGATCTGATATAATAATAATTATAGGCAACGAAATAGTAATTCGTTGCCTATATTGTTTTTTCGTTGCCTATTAAACTATAGGCAACGATTTTTTCGTTGCCTATAACCATACTTTAGGCAACGATATGAATAGGCAACGATTTTTTTCGTTGCCTATAAACCAGACATTAGGCAACGATCTGCCTTCTACAGGCAACGAATTCGTTGCCTATAGTTCACAATAGGCAACGAAAACCCTTGTCGTTGCCTATTGTGAACTATAGGCAACGAATTTTAATCTCGTTGCGCGTTGTTTTAAAATTCGTTGCCTAAAGTGGTTATGTTGGTAGTGGTTACAATTTAGTTCGCTAAAATTAATGGTGGTTGACTTATATATTTCATAAAATAGTATAATTGCACAACCACAATAAATGCACTGACACTGCATTTATTATCAGTGATTGATTATTTTTTACAGAGTGTTAACTTAATATGAAGTAAGCTAATATTATTTTACAAAATTTATCATCGATCATTGGTAATTCTTCTCACATCTCAATTAGATCAGTGTTCGAATAATAGAGATCTTAATTAGATCAATGTTCGAATAATAGAGATAGGTCTGAAAGTGCATGATAGTAGTTTTCAGTTGCAATGGACTTGGGTAATTAAGTGAAGACGATATAATTGCACTATTTAGTATGTCATCGATAAGTCGCACGCGCGAGCGCGACGCCTTTCGCACGCGCATATGCGCGTGCAGGAAGGCTAGTATATATATAAATACAAGGTGATCCACTCTCGCCTTACTTTTTATTTTATGTGTTGAAAGTTTGTCTTCTATGATCTCTAAAGCAGTTTCTAACGGTCGAATTGGTGGACTTACCATGTGCCATAATGCATCCACTTTACATCAATTTTTTTTTATATTTACTAAAGGTCAATGATGAAATTATCAATTTTATGTTCATTCTAATTATTTTTTCATAATTAAAAATAAATTATCATACTTAATTAAAATTTGTGCAAGTCAATTAGTAAATTACTTTTTTGCCCTTGAATTCAGTTTTTAATTTATTTTACTCCTCTGGGAATCGAAGGATAAATATAGGTATTTTGAATATTTAACCTTAAACAATATTCGCATAATTAATAGAGATATGTATAGTATCTGACCTCTTTGCGTGCCATACAACTTTGATGCATGACCTGTCAAGCTTATCAAAGAGGGTATTTAACCTCTCAAAACACGATCACAATGATGCCTTGATCACATTTTTGTCATACTACCACTTGATGACGTGATACATTTTTTTAATACAAAATTAGGAATAAGTTAGTTATTTTGCATCTTTTAAATTCAAAATCTAAAAAAAAAAAATCAAATTATTAGAAATAATGGTATTGATCTTTTGATCTTTGATAACGTGGCACATTGTACCATCTGTTTTGATATTTTGTGTTCATTGGTATTAATGTTTTGATCTTTCTTGTTCATTGGTATCAAATTTTAGATCTTTCTGGGTAGAAGAGTACTTTGCTTTGAGAATTTGGGAATTTTGGATGGGTTAGAGATATTCATTGGAGGATGATGGGAATTTGATGAAAAATTCTCGGAGGGTATCTGCAAGTTCAATAACCCATGAAAATGAAGAGAAACACATCCAAACTAGAAATCAAGTGAAACACATCAAGACTTGGAGAAAAAAAGTCCATCGAATCCCAAAATCCTGAAATCAATCGAAACCCATAGATCCGGGTTTCAATCAGAACCTAAAAATCAATTGAATACTATTGATCCAGAAATCAATCAAATCATAGAAATCCAAAACTCAATCGAAATCTCACTCCAGTTGCTTTAATTGTAGTAACGAAAAACTATTGATTAGTCGACTAATTCATGCGGAACTTGACAAAAACTATCGGGACATGAATTCAAATTTTCTCGTCTACCTCTCAATATCCCCCAATATTCGAAGAGTTACACCACTGGCTATGGACATCAGGAAACGTATTCTACTTCGTCCCCATATGCATATCCGTCGCGGCTGGATTATGGTCAAGAAATTCAGTGATATTATCTGCCGCAACATCAACAATCCAATCCAGCGCCACAGTATTCCAATCCTCCACAGGCGGAGCTTTGTGCTAGAAGGAAGTTTTTTTTTTAAATAGTAAGAAATTGCATTATACAATTGAAATATTTACATCAATTATAAGTATCATGGTCAACCATTGTGGTTGAACCACGATCCAATTTTGAAATACAGGAAACAAAAACATCTTCTTAGCTAAAGTATGCACTACCTGATTATATTTTCTGGGAATATTAATACAAGTAACTTATGGAAAAAAGTAAAAAAAAGACTTCACTTCTTCTACTAAAGTTCCAACTACAGACATGTCTCTATCTTCAGTGATCAACAAATTAATTACTCCAAGTGCATCCATTTCAAGAATTAGAGGTAGATGAGTAAAACCTGCTTGTTGAAGCGAATATAAACCAAAAGCTGCAATATATAAGTCAGTAGCTTCAACCCCAAATCTGCCTCAAAGTCCTTTAGAAACTGCCAACAAAGCTTGTCCTTGATGATCTCGCAAAACAGCACCAAGTCCACGAAAGTCAGAAGAATTAGCCAACGAGACATCTACATTATGTTTAAGAACACCAAAAGTAGGTCTCAGCCAATGAGCAAGAACTAGAAGTGTATGCCTTGATGAAACAACTTCTTGGACTAAAGCAAGGTCAAGAATCTGATTGTGCTTAAGAGACAATAGGGAATCTGCATTCCATTCTTTTCTTTGAAATACCACGTCACATCTAGATTGCCAAATCACTTTGAAATGCATAGAAACAAAAACCAAGTCTGTAGGTGAGAGAAGTAAACAAACTTTATTGAAAAGATCAACAAAACTTCCTTGCCAAAGTAGATTTACAACAGCCTTGAATTTAGAAATACTCCAAATAGGCTTTACTTTTGGGCAAAACCAAAGACTATGCACCACTGTTTCAGGAGACATCTTACACCATGGACAGATTGGTGAAGGGAGCAAATGACGACGATGCAAAAGATCATTACAGGGCAGAATACCATGTAAAGCTCGCCATATGAACAAACAAACTTGTGGGAGAAGCTTAAGTTTCCATAAAAATGACCACATTTGAATTTGAGTACCAGAAGACGTACCAACTCCACCAGCGATAGTAGCATGCATAGAGTGAGCTAAATGATACCCACTTGTTACTGCGTATTGCCCATTCTTACTGTAATGCGGAAAAAAAACAATCCGGAACTGAAATTGACGAAATAGTAATTGAGCAGATTGCGGCCACCTCCTCTTCCCAAAACATCATGTCTAGCTTTTCAAAGTCCCAACAACCAACAATAGAGAACAGATCACAAACTTCAGCATTACCATCTAACAAATGAGGGGATTGTACCTTATATGAGAGGCCTCTTGGTATCCAAGGATCAGAATATATACGAACCATAACGCCATCTCCAATACGCCTGCGAACACCTTTTGAAAGTAAGTCTCTTCCCTAAAGTAAAGACCTTCAAATTAGAGAAGTAGAACAACTAATAGAGGCTTCCAAAAAATTTGAATTTGGATAATAACGACTCTGATAGCAACAAGCAAGAAGTGATTCCAGAGAGGAAAAGATACGCCAACATTGCTTTGCTAGCAACGCTTGATTGAAGTGTGTGAAATCTCGGAAATCAAGCCCTCCTTGTTTCTTCGAATGGCAAAGCGCTGACCACTTTAATCAATGGACTCCTGTCCTTCCACGAGATTTACCCCACCAAAATCGACTTGACATTGATGAGAGTTCTCTGCTCATATACAGTGGCATTTTGAAGACACTCACTGAATATGAAGGAATAGTTCTCTGCTCATATACAGTGGCATTTTGAAGACACTCACTCAATATGAAGGAATAGCTTGCACAACCGATTGTAACAAAACCTATTTTCTAGCCAGAGCATTTTCTCTTTCCAGCCATTAAGCTTGTGCCAAACCTTCTCTCTAACAGACTTGAAAAGCATACGTTTACCTCTCCCAGACAAAGTGGGCAGCCCCAAATATTTAGCATGACACTCAACAACAGGTATTCCCAGAAAATTACTTAATTCCAGCCTTTGAACTTCCCCAACTGAAGAACTAAAAGTTATTGCAGATTTATAGAGGTTGATCTGTTGGCCAGAAGCTTCTTCATAAAGTTTGAAAATCTCCTTAAGAACCTGACCAAGGTGATCATTCACTGCGAATAATAGCAAGTTATCGTCTACATAAAATAAATGTGAGATAGATGGGGCAGTGGGAGCAATCTTAATCCTTGATAAGTGACCCTCATTTTCAGCTCGACGAATAAAGGCTGAAAAACCTTCAGCTTCAAGAATGAAAAGATACGGCGATAGTGGACAACGTTGGCGAATACCACGAGAAGGAGAATTTTTCCCAAGAGAAGAGCCTTGCTAGAGCACTGAAAAGGAAATAGTAGTAACACAGTCCATGATCCTACGAACCCATTCTGGATGAAATCCCAAACATAATAACATTGCTTCCAAGAAACACCACTCCACCCGATCATAAGCTTTGGCCATATCCAATTTAATTCAGGTTGCTCCAATATCCCCTTCTTTCAAATGTTTAACATAATGGGTGACTTCAAATCCCACCATAACATTGTCAAGAATATTACATTTCGAAACAAATGCACTTTGAGTCAAAGAGACCACAACTAGGAGAACCTTTTTAAGCGGTTTGCAAAAGTCTTCACTATCAGCTCGTAAAGGACGTTACACAAGCTTATAGATCAAAAATCACTAACTGTAGTTATAGTAGAAATTTTTGGGGTCAAGGCAAGTAAGGTATGGTTGAAAGATTCAACACTACAATGACCATTAAGTTTGAGACACAACACAGATACTTCATTTCCAATAATATGCCAGTATTTTTGATAAAACATATGATTTAAACCATCTTCTCCTAGAGTTGTAGAAGCTTTCATACCAAACAGTGAAGCCTCCACCTCTGATATTACAAAAGGCTGCAATAGGCTACGGTTCATGTCACTAGTGATTTGAACAGGGACTAAATGCAGAAGCTCTTCCATGCGAACACCTCCTGTTTCCACCGGATTACGCGGGACGCAATATGGCAGAAGCAAGTACGAGCTCTTCTCTTCCTCGTCCGAACGTTCGGGCTGTTCGGATGGTCGAGCGCTTCTTCTCTCTTCGAATGTTCGGGTATGCGTGTTCGGTGATACGCGCAAAACAATTTAAAACCCTTCTTTTGTCATTTATAATATTGGCGAGTAGGGATCGTTCTTTATCCGGGGAATTAAGGGCGCATGCATGGTTTCGTTAATAAGCGGAAATTTAAATGTTTGGGGGGATTGGAAATTGGTTGATTAAATGTCCTACTAAATTAAAGTGCAAAAACATGCAAACACAACAAAAACTCTTAGGCATCTAACATGTTTTACTCATAGACAAGTTTTAACAATCAAGAAACTTCAAGTCTAATTATGCTTGCTAAAAATAAGAAGCTAAGCTATTAATTACAATTGATCATCTCATATTATTAACCTTACCCTATTTCATGCATCAAACCTTTTGTAAGTTACGAAATTCATAACTTCCAACTAAATATACATGCTTGATAATTGAGTAGGAATGCAACTTAGCGTATAAACATCCTAAACAACATACGATCATCGAAACATGCGAAAGAGAGTGACTTAGCGTATTATCTACCACATGCTTTCGAAGCTTTAAGATTATATCAACCATGCATAAAAGGCTAGAAATCATAAACACATGCAATTTACAAATCGGTTTAAGAACATATAACACAAATCTAAACTTGTTCTTCATTAAATACATCAAAGTATTCCAATACATCAAAAGATTCAAATACAAAGCAAAAGATATGAAAGTGAAGATCATGGTTACACTTTTTGTCTTGAATGCTAGATGATCTTCGTGGAGATGACTTTCCTTCACAAGGGACTTAGCGTATTGTGAAGGATGGATGATGGATGCTTCGGCTTTGGATGGAGGATGAATGCTTCGGCTTTGTGGAGAGAACCTTCAAGTGTTTATGGAGGAGGAGTATTTGTGTAGAGCTTTGGCTTCTAAATTGAGAGATAATCTTGTAATGGCCGGCCTCCTTGGTATTTATAGGCAAGGGAGTTTGCTCTTCTCTCTTCCACCTTGCCTCTTTCATTAAATGCAAGTAATAATCACCATGGCAAGTCACTCCCTTAGTCACCAAGTGTGATCATCATTTATGAACCCTAAGCAAGAGTCACCATGGCAAGTCACCATTTATGAACCCTAAGCAAGAGTCACCATGGCAAGTCACACACTTAGTCATCACATGTGATCATTACAAGTAAGAGTCACCAAGCTTGATAACTTTGACTTTTCCTCTTCCCCAAGTTGCATCCTTGCCGAATTCAATGGGCTTAGGCTGGTTTTTGGGCCGAAACAAACTTTGAGAAATGGGCCCATAATTTGCTTTTTGGGCCGGCCCATTCCCGGTGGTCCGAAATCGCAAAAATCGCAAAATCGCCGAAATTCCTCCGAATTGCGTCGTTATTAATCTCCACCGTAAATATCTTCAAAATAACAAATTAAATAAGAAAAACATAAAAACTAAGATTATAACATAGCTAAACGTAAAGGGAAATGCGTTAAGAATCGAGCATAAAATGCGTATATCAAATTCCCCCACACTTAGACTTTGCTAGTCCCTTAGCAAACACTAAGTTAAACTAAGACTCTCTAAGAATTTAAAACAAAAGAAAGAACACAACTAAGCCCTTAGCTAAAATTTTTCTCAGAATTTTAAGTGTATGGCGATGGCTCACATGATTTTCAACTTGTATGCTCAAAGAATTCAAGAGATAATTGCGATATAATTATGTAATGAACAAGTAAGACATAGAGAAAACAATGGTTATGTTTATAGCTGTGCATGCTTTGAATAAAGGTTTAATCAATTCATAAGGATGCACTCATCATATTTTTCACTCATGAAAAGGGTTCACTTAAAGTGTATATGAATTGAAATGAAAACCACATGAATGAAGTTTGATTGCTTGCACAAATGAACAAAAACCATAAGCTTACTCATGCAACTTACTCTACTAATTGAAAGCTACTCATTTTAAGGATCTTAAAGGACTTTTAGTGAGGTTGTAATGGGGTTAAGGCTAAGGCATTCGAAATTTAGATATGTGGTGATAAAAACGTTCCAACGACTTAGTCTAGCACCATATTCGTCCTCCATTTCCACTCGAATGTTACCATGTATACTTTGATCTACTCTACCCTTTGAGCTTTTCGGACAGGACAAATGCCATATTTTGTTCTATTTTTGGGCGTTCAATTTATCGTAATCTCCAAATCCGCAAATAAGGGGGACGTTAATCCAAATGGTTTATTCTTAGAACACAACATATTGTCATGAGAGATATATAATTTTTTTCTTTTCATTCTCTCAAATAAATTTTTTTTTCTTTTCTTTTTGGCAATCTCATACTTTTTAAGTTATTTGGACAAGTCTTTCCCCTTACTCACATTAACTCTTTTAATCTTTCCTACCAAACCATAATCTTATGTACTAGTTTCGAAAAATTCTCACCAAGTTTCCGGAACAAAGGTAAGGATATTCTATACTAGGTTAAGTGTTTAGGTATATATGGTGATGAAAGAAAAGCTTAACGTGGGCTCAATTGGTTTATCTAGGGGTGTCGCAACTCATGCGCACAATTGGGATACATGGATATTTGGCGAAGTGGTGGAAAATCCTAAATGCCTTTAATCATTTCCAAAATCAAAGTATGTATCAATTTAAAAGCTTTGCAAATTGACATGAGTAAGTTCTAGCATTCTATAGTTCATTAAAATCTATGGCAAGCAATCAAATGAGGCATATATAAGCTAGTAGCTACGAAATGGATGCATATTCACTCGAATAAAGAACAGATAGCTCAAAAGCTCACATAGGGTTCATATGATTAAAAACTTATTCAAGCATGCGATTTTCTGTACCATGTTTTGCAATTCATATCTACTACATGTTAAAAACATATAGAATATCTCAATTAGCACAAGAATTCGATGCATGTGATTCATACGTCATATGTGTTCGTATTGGTCAAATTTCATCATCGACTAGTTAAGGGCGTCCTAAAGACTCTGAAAAACACTAATTTAGACATAATTAAATTGTAAACCCTTCCCCCACACTTAAACTCTACATTGCCCTCAATGTACTAAAGTAGAAGTATAGAATTAAAAATGGAGTACAGGATCTACGAAAATTTTAATTTTAATACGCAAAAAGCCATTAAATTAATTAAAAGGGGAGAAGAAAACAAATCTGTTGTCTCCCTATTGGGTTGCCTCCCAATGAGCGCTCGTTTTACGTCGTTAGCTTTGGACGTGATGCATCATTTTGTTTTTGAAATTGCCGGTTCTTGGAGTTGCATCTCCTCCACGGTATGCTCCGCAAATGCCTCAAAATAGGGCTTCAAGCGATGGCCATTTACTTTGAACTCACTGCCTTTGTTGATAGATCGAATGAGAACTGCTCCATGAGGCAGAACTTGAGAAACTATGAATGGCCCCATCCATCGAGAGCGAAGCTTTCCCGGAAAGAGCTTAAGTCTTGAATTGAAAAGCAATACTTTCTGCCCAACTTCAAAACTCTTCCCGCGAATCATCTGATCATGGATCTTTTTCGTTTTCTCTTTGTAAATCCATGCATTGTCGAAAGCATCATTTCTGATTTCTTCTAGTTCACAAAGTTGTAGCTTCCGATGCAAACCTGCTGCATCTCGATCGATGTTGAATTTCTTCACGGCCCACCATGCCTTGTGCTCCAATTCAACCGGAAGATGGCACGTCTTCCCATAAATTAATCAGAAAGGTGACATACCAATGGGGGTCTTGTAGGCAGTCCTGTAAGCCCACAATGCATCGTCTAAGTATTGACTCCAATATTTCCGGTTTGGGCGGACGGTTCGCTCCAAAATCTTCTTGATCTCACGGTTGGAAACTTCAGCCATTCCATTTGTTTGAGGGTGGTATGGTGTGGAAACCTTGTGTTTTACGCCATACTTCCTCATCAATGCTTCCACCGTGCGGTTGCAAAAGTGACTTCCTCCATCGCTAATTAGAACGCGTGGCATTCCAAATCTACTGAAAATGTTAGTTCGTAGGAAATCTGCAACAACTCGCGAATCATTAGTACGGGTGGCCTTTGCCTCCACCCATTTAGAAACATAATCTACTGCGAGTAAGATATAAGTAAAACCATTGGAGGGAGGAAATGGTCCCATAAAATCAATACCCCACACATCAAAAATTTCGACATTAAATATGTAGTGTTGTGGCATTTCATCTCTAGGCCCTAAATTACCGAATCTCTGGCACTTATCACATGCAGCACAATATGCATGAGCATCGCGAAATAAACTAGGCCAAAAGAAACCGCAATCTAAAATCTTAAGGGCTGTCCTCCTAGAACCAAGGTGTCCACCGCATGCTTCGTTGTGACAAAAGTCTAGAATAGGCTTAAATTCGCTATCCGGGACACATCTCCTAATTACTAAATCGGAGCATTGTTTCCATAAATAAGGCTCATCCCAGATAAAGGTTCTAGCATTATGCTTAAGTTTGTCACGTTGAAATTTATGCATGGTAGACGGAAACTCACCGGTAACTAAGTAATTTACGATATCTGCATACCATGGAGTTTCCGAAACAGTTACCTCATTTTCGAAGAGTTTTTCATCCGGAAAAGTTTCCTCAATTTCAACAGCCTCATTCTCACCGATCAAGCGTGATAGGTGGTCAGCGACAACATTTTCTACTCCCTTCTTGTCCTTGATTTCGATGTTGAATTCTTGAAGTAGAAGTATCCATCTTATAAGCCGTGGTTTTGCGTCCTTTTTCAGCATTAGGTACTTCAAAGCTGCATGATCAGTATACACAGTTACTTTAGTTTGAAGTAAATAAGACCGAAATTTATCTAAAGCAAAAACCACTGCAAGAAACTCCTTCTCGGTTGTAGTATAATTTCTTTGAGCTTCATCAAGCGTCCGAGAGGCGTAATAAATTACGTAGGGTTTCTTGTCCTTCCGCTGACCCAAAACGGCTCCTACGGCATAATCCGAGGCGTCGCACATGAGTTCAAATGGCAGAGACCAATCAGGGCTGCTTAAAATAGGAGCGCTCGTGAGAAGTTCCTTCAACTTGTTGAAGGCAGCGTTGCATTCTTCATCAAATACGAACGGGGTCTCCTTTTGCAGTAATTTACACAACGGGCGCGAGATGTGGGAAAAGTCTTTGATAAACCTACGATAAAATCCTGCGTGTCCAAGAAAAGAACGAATCTCTCTAACCGAAGTTGGAGAGGGTAAGTGACGCACAAGATCTACTTTAGATTTATCAACTTCTAACCCTTTTTCAGAAATAATATGACCTAACACGATCCCTTGCGTAACCATGAAATGGCACTTCTCCCAATTAAGCACCAAGTTCGTTTCAACGCATCTTTGTAAAATAGTTTCTAAATTGTTTAAGCATGCATCGAAATCACTCCCAAATACACTAAAGTCGTCCATGAATACTTCAATAATTTTTTCAATGTACTCGGAGAAAATTGAGAGCATGCAACGTTGAAATGTACCTGGTGCATTACACAGTCCAAATGGCATTCGGCGGTATGCAAACGTTCCAAAAGGGCATGTGAACGTTGTCTTTTCTTGATCTTCCTCCGCAATGCTAATTTGGTTGTAGCCGGAGTATCCGTCGAGAAAACAATAAAATGCATGGCCGGCTAATCTTTCCAGCATTTGGTCGATGAATGGTAATGGAAAATGATCCTTGCGGGTTGCGGCGTTGAGCCTCCGGTAATCAATGCACACCCGGTGTCCAGTGATTGTCCTTTGTGGCACAAGTTCATTTTCCAGATTCTCGACGACGGTGATTCCCGATTTCTTGGGTACTACCTGCACAGGGGAAACCCAACGGCTATCAGAAATAGGGTAAATAACTCCACAGTCCATGAGTTTAATTACCTCCTTTTTTACCACCTCCATCATCGGAGGGTGGAGCCGACGTTGTGCTTCCTGCGTAGGCTTGGTGCCTTCTTCAAGGAAAATCCTATGCACACAGGTTGCTGGATTTATTCCCTTGATGTCCGCAAGCGTCCAGCCTATTGCGGTTTTGTACCTCTTGAGCACACTCACGAGCTTCTCCTCCTGCTCCTCTTCTAGCGCAGACGAAATAATGACCGGCAATGTTTCATTCTCGCCCAAGTACGCATACTTCAGATGGTCCGGTAGTAGCTTGAGTTCTAAAACTGGAGCTTCTACGATGGAAGGAATAATTTTATTAGTACCAAAAGTAATTGGTAAAGGGGGAGAAAAGCTTACTTTTCGTGGTGCGGCATTTAGGGCCATGGCCATATCTTGAATTCGAGGCGTCAGCTCTAGCAAGGCCTCGAGAAGGGAGTCTTCCCCGAGTTGGATGGCCATGTCGAGTTCATCTACATTGATGGTGTCGAGGTGGCCTTGTGCTAAGGTATCCACGGGATCATATATCGAAATGGCAGCCACGCTTGACATTGGAAATTTCATCCCGTTCAGGAAGTTGAACTCGATTCTTTCTCCATCAATCTCCATGGAGAAAGTGCCTTGAAATACATCGATCTTCGTTCTCGCAGTCCGCATGAAAGGTCGCCCAAGCAGTAGCGGCGTGGTGTTCAGTGGACTCTCTTCCATGTCAACTATATAGAAATCGGCTGGGAATATTAAGTTGTTGACTTGCACGAGCACGTCTTCTACGTATCCCCTCGGATACTTGTGTGTGCGATCGGCTAATTGGATGACAACACCATCTTGCTTGAGATCTCCAAGCTCCATCGATTCGTAAATATAGTAAGGAATGACGTTGATGGAGGCTCCGAGATCAAGCATCACGTCTTCGAAGTGGTTGTCACCGATTACGCAGGGAACTGCAAAGCTCCCTGGGTCCTTCAGTTTTGGGGGTAGCCGACGCTGCAAAACCGCCGAAACGGTTGCGTTCACCGTCACAACCTCCTTCTCTCGAGTTTGCCTCCTCTGTGTGCATAATTCTTTGAGAAACTTCGCGTATATTGGCACTTGTTTTATGCACTCGATCAAGGGCAAATTCACTTGCACCTTTCGGAAGATGTCCAAAATATCTTCATATTGAGCATCCTTCTTCTTTGATTTTAATAATCTACTAGGGAAAGGTGCAACAGCAAACGGAGAATTAGTAATAACCGTATTTGAAGGAATAGGGCTTTTACCTTTGATTGGGGTGGGTTGTGGAGGGGATTGTGCCTTGGTGACAATAGGCGTCACCTTCTTTTTCTCGGCCTCTTGAGTTGCCGGATCGATCTCATCATCGTCTTCGTTGGTGATGTCCTCGATGGTGACTTCATCGAGATGAGATCGCTTGGTCTTTGGTTCTTCAAGTATCTTCCCACTCCTTGTGACGATGGCATTCACGTTTCGTTGATTAGGAGTGGGTTGAGGTGGAAGCCGACCGGTTTCTTTGATTTGGCCCATGAAATCAACAAGTTGGCCAAGTTGCTTCTTCACTTCAGTGATGTCGCGGCCATGTGAGTCGAGTGTCTCCTTTGTCTTCAATTGTCCGTCGAGGAGAACCTGTGTGGAGGCCGAAAGTTGCGACAACATCTTGTCGTAATCCTGGTTGGTGAAGGATTGAGATGACGAACCATGCTGCATCGGTGGCCTTGGTTGAAATGGAGGGCGTTGGTAGCTTTGTTGAGCTGCTGGAGGGTTCAAAGTTCCCTCGTTGCTGCTCCATCTAAAACCTGGATGATCTCGGTTGCCAAAATTGTTGTAGTTGTTGTACCGTTGGCCTCCTTGATATCCGCCGATGGCGTTAACTTGCTCCGGCTCGCTAGCTTGCTTCGGCACTTGAGGGCATTGGTCGTTGTGGTGACCTTGTGATTGACATATGCCACAAACAGGCCGTTGAGTTGCCTTGGCTCTTGTTGTCTCGAGCTCTAAAACCTTCTCTAGCATATGAGCTAGTTTGTCGTATTTTTCGTCCGCGTCGGGTTTAGAACTTGCTTCACCGACTGCTCGTCTGTTGGACATTCCATATTGTGCATCATTATTCGCCCGATTCTCAAGAAGAGTTCTGGCTTCGATTTCGGTTAAGTCCATGAATGCACCGGTAGCTGCTGCATCTAGCAATTCCCTATCGATCGGCTTGAGACCATCGTAAAAGTAATTCATGAGATTGGTCTCGGAAAATCCATGCGATGGGC
Organism: Geum urbanum; assembly: GCA_946800695.1. NCBI lineage: Eukaryota > Viridiplantae > Streptophyta > Magnoliopsida > Rosales > Rosaceae > Geum > Geum urbanum. The sequence continues at coordinate 24,006,490 of OX327012.1, forward strand.
AAGTGGCACACAAAACCTTGAATCGGTCGTAATATTGGCCGAAGGTCTCGTCCGGTTTCTGTGTGATGCCAGTGATTTGCTTTCTCAAGACGGTGATCTTTGATGCCGGGAAGTACTTCGCTAGGAACATATCCGCAAGTTGCTTCCATGAGGTAATATGGTTCGGCGGTAGTTCCATAAGCCAAGACTCGGCCCTGTCGACTAGGGTGAATGGGAATGCCTTCAGCTTGAAGAGCTCCGTATCAGCATCGGCTGGCTTCATGCTATTACAAACAAATTGGAATTGTTTGAGATGCTTGTTCGGATCTTCATTGGAAAGTCCGTGAAAAATGGGTAGTCGGTGGAGGAAACCACTCTTGAGCTCGACTTCTTTCATGTTTTCCCCCGGTGGTGGAAAAGCAATGCTTGAAGGCCCGCTGCTCCATTCTGTTGAGCAGGTACGCTGGCGAAGAGACTGTCCTGCATTGGCCATGTTGATTTCTTGTGCTTCTGCCTCTGATTTGTGGTCGGTTGATGAGGCTAAACTATGGTCGGTTGATGAGGCTAAACTATGGTCGGTTGATGAATGTGAAGACTCGGAAACTTCTTCGATGATGGGATAATCCAGGATGTCTGTTTGAGCTTTAAGTCTCGCTATTCTCTCTGCGATTTCCTCAAACTTTGTTCTAGATGGTCCAGGATTCCGATCGGACATTCATTAGCCTTAGCATCCACCAAAGACCAAGTGTCAGTATCAAAAAAAGAATATAAAATGAATATAGGAATACTAACCAAAATCGTAAGGCATATTTAGAAAACAAAGCGATAACAAATAAAATAGTAAAACTATCAAAGCAAACTATAAACACTCACAAATACTTAAAAACTACTAAAACACACAAAATTTATAATAGTTAAGACACTAAATGTAATTTACTAAGTAATGCAAATGATTTAATCAATTTTAGGGGCTATGTACATGAACGTAATGAACTTAAAACACACGTTTTCTGCAAATTAACACTATATAATGCTAAACCTAAGAATTTAGTTAGAACATATATAAACAAGGTTCAAATACAAGCAAACAATAATTCACATTGAATTTATGCACCACACACATTTTTTTTTTCAATAAAATGCATCAAACAACAATCCTACGTGAAAGATGGAGTGAATGTATAAGAGAAAACGTTAGAACCTGCAGAAAACACACGAGTTACGTGTTTAAAATATGAATGCAAAGAATGACCTCTTCTTCGGTCTTATGCCCCTAACTTCACTTAGGTTAGGGTACTCGGTAGTGAAATCCGAGCATCATAAAGCTTAAGAGAGGTTATGCAAGCTAAATAACGTTTGTTAGTCCTTTACAGTTTTTAATGTACAAACAAACACAAAAATTTGACTAAGTTTTATTTATTTCATTTGGCCCCGATGGTACGTGGTGCAGAGGCTCTCGACTGTGCAATGGGTCTCGTTCATCCGAAGATGAAGTCTGATTCCAAGAGGTCTAAGCATGCTTAATCCGATATACCATCTATTTAAAGGATTTATGTCGTATTTACTAAGTTTTGTATTTATCCGTATTCATATGCACTTATGATTTACAGAGAGTACTCGAAATGATCATTCGGTAAATTTCATGGACGTGCGGCCCGCGCGAAAATGTATACTGACTCTCGCTAATTCAGCTTAGTTACATTTAGAAATGGCAAGTAGGAATAGAGATAACGCGAGAGGTAAGGATTAATATTTAGAACAACCCGAGGCTTACTCGTAAGAGTATATACTCCAATGTTGTTCCTAGAGACACCCCGAGGCTAACCAGTTACGGTATATACTCCAATGGTGTTCTATTGCTTAGATCCGAAACCCGGCACCAATCATAAACCCACTCACCATATCCAACAATCAGCCAAATTTTTGAGATAGTATATAATCTCAAGTCCTTAGTAAACTCCGCCCACAACCTCATGCCCATAACTTCACTTAGGTTATGGCGTGTGGTGATGAAATCCACACTTCACGAGGGGTTAAGGAGATAAACCAGAAAAAGAGGCACCTCCCTATTTCCAAAGAACGAAACTTAAAAATCAAAACTCGTACTCAATGTAAATCAATTTAAGTACGTCTACGAATTGAGTGCGCCTAAGATTTAAAAGGAATACACGATTTAGTTATTGAGTAAATCTCTTGTCCGTGCGGCCCGCGCGAAAATGTATACCAACTATCGTTAATTCTCGTAATTGTTGGAAATGACCAGTTGGGATAGATGTAACGCAAGAGGTGAGAACTAATTTCTGGGAACAACCTGAGGCTAACTCGTAAGAGTATATACTCCATTGTTGTTCTTAGAAACACCCCGAGGCTTACTCGTAAGAGTATATACTCCCACTACAAGAAAACTGCACTTAGACCACGGACCATTTCCGTCGTCTAAGTGCAGTTTTCCGTCGTCTAAGTACTTGGACGACGGACACTCCGTCGTCCAAGGTCCGTGCTCCAAGTGCTGTCGTCCAAGAACCTGGACGACGGAGACTTAGTGTTTCCGTGGCCCAGGTGTTCACCTGGACGACGGAAACACTAAGTCTCCGTCGTCCAGGTGTAGCAATGTCCGTGGCCCAGGTGTTCACCTGGACGACGGAAACACTAAGTCTCCGTCGTCCAGGTGAGCACCTGGGCCAGGGACATTGCTCGTGTGTCCGTGGCCCAGGTGTTCACCTGGACGACGGAAACACTAAGTCTCCGTCGTCCAGGTGAGCACCTGGGCCACGGACATTGCTACCATTATCCGTGGCCCAGGTGAGCACCTGGGCCACGGAGAACATAATCTCCGTCGTCCAAGTGAATATTTTATTTTAAAAAAAAAATAAATTGAAATTAAATATTATTAATTTAATTTATTATTATTATAATTTAAATAATGAAAAATGCTAATATTAAATAAATAAACTAAATTTTGAATATTAAAATTAATAACTTATATATATAATTATTAAATAATCAAAGTAAATTAATTTGTACATACGAAAAAACCCATAAATTAAAAATTAAAATATTGTTCGGAATGCGTAAAGAAACGAGATAATATACTACGTGCTAGCTAATACACTGGAGGAGCAGATGCGGGGCCGAGTCCTCCGCCTCCAGCCGGGTCGTTGTCGTCGGGGTGTGGGTTCGGAGGAGGTTGACATACTTCTCGATTTTGGTTCATGAGCGCGATGAGTTGGGCTATTTGTGCTTGTTGTTCGTCAAGTCTTTGCCGCATTGACTCATTCTGCTCTTGTGTCCGTCGATTCTCCTCTCGTGCCAGTCGAGCCTCTTGAATGGCTGCTTCGACGGCCGCAGCCTGACTCATTCTCCGCTGCCTCGAACCTCCCGTAGATGATGAGCCGGAGGTCGTCGACAAATCTCGTACCACCCTAGGCCCAAAGTGCCTAACCTCCTTGCCAGCTCTACGACCGTAGACCTCATCCGCGATTGCAATTTGGCTCTCTAAGGATAGAGGAGGCAGGTCTTCCGGCGGCACATCTGGGAACGCAAGCTGAGTGTTGGCCAACTCTTCATGCGCACGCTCTATCGCCCTTGCCTACAAAATTATAATTAATTTATTATAATTTTGTAATCATATTTAAATAATAATTACTATAATTAAAAGCACATATATATATCACTTACCCCGCATTGACTCGCTTCATTATCGAGCCCTGGCGTCACGTACGCGCTTACGCTTGCATCAATAAAAGGGTGTTTGGAACCCTTATCCTTGTGCTCCTTGGCAATTTGAATAAACTGCTTGGCGCCGGTAGTATGGTGTTTCTCCTTCTTCCCCCGGTTGGCTTTGTTGACACCGGAGAATTTCTGTTACACAAGATAATTAAATCATTAAAAAATGAATAACTACAATTTAAATAATTCAATTATTTTAATTGAAATAAAAAAATTAAATTAATACCTTAAATTGTTCATCGGCAAAGTGGTTACACAACCACTCCCACTCATCTTCTCTCTCCCCTTGCAGCTCTACCGGGGGAGGCACGAGACCGACATCTTTGAAGTACTTATGGAGCCTGTACTTCCAATCTTTGTAGATGGAGTTGGCGGTTTGATTGATATGCCTCAACATAGCCGGTGTCGGATCCACGTCAAATTGTTCCTATGAAAAATAAATAGAAATTTATAATCGTATATATTATGAAATTTTGAACCGAGATTAACAATATTATATAATAACTAAATTTAACGTATTACGTACCGAAAGATCTTTGAAGACTTTCGCCTTCTCATGATCCGGCGCCTCCTTCCAAGTAGGGGCAGTGATACGAACCCGGTTACGGATGATTGACCCTATCCCATGCGCCGAGAGACTTGCTAGTTGAGCTGTGGGAGGGCCACCGGTGAATTCGTCGTACGGCAAGTCGATCTTTTTACCGGTCGCCTTGCAAATACGCTCCGCTTTCCCCCCTTTAACGAGACCCAGAGTCCTTTTCGGTTCCGGGTCAGTGGGGGCCCTCCTTTGCCTACGGCGGGCGCTGTACATGATTGATTCGGCGGTGGAGGACGCCTGAGTACTTCCCGTTGAATGGGTACCGGGCGTCAGAGATTGGAAGGGGTCGACGTCATCACCGCTCGAGATGAATGGGGGAGCGGGAATTTCCCCAGAGGGCTCTACGGACGGACCAGATGATCCGTCCGGATTGAGAGCGTCGTTGCCCTCCTGTTGAACCCAACCGACTTGGGCCGCCAACATTCGGAGCATCTCATCTTCAGCCTCCAGTTGGGCTTTCTTCTTGCCGGATGTGGTCTTTGGCGGAGCCATTTAAACCTAAGAGTACGGTGTTAAAATACCTACTTACCATAATAATTACAACTTAAAAATTAACGCTAATTAATTAAATACGTTTAAGATTTAAATAGAGTACACTAGCTTGGCATTTTCGGTCGTTCAATGGACGTGCGACCCGCGCGATAAAGTGTAAATTTTCAATTAATCAGCCTTGGTTAAATCGAAAAACATGGCCAGTTAGGGATAGAGATAACGCGAGAGGCAGGACTAATTTCGACAAAAGTCTTTCTTAGTCCAAATCCTGTCACCAGTCATAACCCGTTTCTAGACACTATGTCCGACATTCGGCCAATTTTTCGAAAATTTACACTCCCTCAAGTCCTTTGCAAACTCCGCCCTCAACCTCGTGTCCATAACTACACTTAGGTTATGGTGTGCGGTGATGAAATCCACACATCACGAGGGGTTAAGGAGATAAGCAAGGAAAAGAGGCTCCATCTATTCCAAAGAGTGCGACTTAATTACACCAAGCCTATGTACTAAATTTAAATCGAACACGTACTACTAATTTATTTACTAAAAAATACACGTAATTACATGCAATAATTTATTTTCCATTTAGCATGCAATAATTAACCATTTAATTAATTAATAACAATAATTATTTATTTAATTAATTAATAACAATAATTATTTATTTATTTATTTAATAACAACAAATTTACAATTATTCATTTAATTAGGAAACAATAACAATAATTATGATTTAATTAATAAATAACAACAATTAATCATTTATTAAATATTTAAAATTAATTACTAAATTAATTTCTACTAATTAATTATATTTAGAATTTAATTAATTAATAAAATGAAAATTATTTAAATAAGGGAAAAATAGAAATGTACCGAAGCGGAGTTTACGGGAATTTCGCCGGACTTGAGTCGTCGGAGAGGAGGAACCACGCCGGAAAAAATGTCGGCGGAGCGTCGCCGGAGGAGGATCGCCGGAGGAGAGGAGAGGAGAGGAGAGGAGAGGGAGAGGAGGAGATGGAATGATGAGAAAATGAGGGGGGGTGCAACTCTATTTATAGAGTTGCACTTAGACGACGGAGCACTATTCTCAGTCGTCTAAGTCCACCTGGACGACGGAAATAGTGTTTTCCGTCGTCTAGGTGGCTGTTTAAAAATTTTCAATCGGCGCGTAATTAATCGGCGGGACGTTTTGAACCGCCATGATTTTGGACTTAGACGACGGAGAATTAATTCTCCGTCGTCTAAGTGAAAATTCAAGCGGTGCCGAAAACGGAAGCGGTAAATTGAACCGCCATAATTTTGGACTTGGACGACGGAGATGGTCATTTTCCGTCGTCCAAGTGAAAATTACATGAAAAAAATAAACAAAAATAAATTTGAACCGCCATGGTTTTTGAACCTGGACGACGGAGATGGTCATTCTCCGTCGTCCAGGTTCAAATTACGTAAAAAAAATTTTAAAAATAATTCGCTAGGAATTTAGCGATCTGTCATTCGAGTGAAATAGTCGTACAATATCGATGAACGCATCGTGTATATAAACAGTTAAATTTGAACCGACGATTAATTTTACGTATTGAAACATGTTAAGTATCGACTAATCTTTACGACTTAAGTGTTCATGAGTAGACGCTCATTTGCAGCAGAGTATTAACGAAATTGAATTTGGACAAAACAACCGTTGGATATGTTCGTCGTAACATAATATATAATTGTCTTCAAAGGATCATAAAACAATAAGTTCGGGAAGGGTTTGATCGGCACAGTCAACCGCAAAACCGATAATTTCACAAACCGGAAACGTGGATACTAGGCATTTCGTAACTCCGATTTTCGAACCGTCGAAGCTCACACACCAAGAATTGTTTACTCTAAAGTCTTGATGAAAAGACTTTGCATTGGAAGAAGGTCTAGATGGTCGTTGTCTTAGAAAAAATTACGATATCTGCACCTGGACGACGGAAATGAGCGTTTCCGTCGTCCAGGTAATCACCTGGACGACGGATAATGACGTTCTCCGTCGTCCAGGTTCATAGACCCTGAATTCAGGGGTTAGGGCCTTACTGTTTAGGGTTTAGGGTTTGTGAACTTGGACGACGGAGAATGACCATTCTCCGTCGTCCTAGTGTGAACCTGGACGACGGATATTGACCATATCCGTCGTCCTAGTGTGTACCTGGACGACGGATATTGACCATCTCCGTCGTCCAGGTGTAAAAACCCCGAATTCAGGGGTTAGGGCCTTAGGGTTTACGGTTTAGGTCGTCCCCGATCATTTGTGTGTGCGTTCAATTATTCTGATTCAAAAATATAATTAAAAAATTGATCGATCGATCCGATCTGCTAGGTTTTGGGTCCAAGATTTAGGGTTTTATATGGCGCCAAAGGTGAATCTGGCGGGGGACTTAATATAAACGTGGACAGAATTCAGGTGTCCGTTAAATTATTTTGAATGACCATAAAAAAATTAAATAAATGATGGATCGATCCGATTTGCTAGATTTAGGGTCGAGGATTTAGCTAGGGTACGTTTTATATGAGATTGAGATTTGGCGCCAATATTTATTAATTTCTCCGTTGGCCAGGATATATATATAATTCAGATTAATTTCTTACCGTAAACCGGCATCGATCATATATATATATATATATATTACAATAATTACAGTAATTAATTACCAATTAATCTCCCTCGTCGTATGACCGTACTCTTCGTCATAATCATCATCGTCCTCATCCCCGTTAGTCGACGGCTCATCCTCGTCATCGTACTCAACATCGTCCGACGAATAACCTGAGTCCTCGTCCGCGTCCTCTTCCTGCTCGTCTTCTTCATCTACCTCATGGATAATCTCATCTTCAGTTAGATCTGTACAACCATCAGGCATGGGTAACCGTTCACCATCTTGAACCAGGTCCATTATATCGGAGCGGACCATAGAAATATTAGGCTCTTGATAGGCAGGAATGTCTCTTTCTGGTTCAGCAGCATTTTCAGTCGTCGCCGGTGTCCCTTCAATTGTCTCTGTATTCCATATTCCTCGGTGAGAGATATGGTTCACTATTTTCCACCCTTCACCGGCTTTTGGATCGTCGAGATAGAACACCTGCCGAACTAAGGTGGCGAGAGCGAAAGGCTCATCCTCATACCAGTGCGAGTTTGTATCGACAGATAATAGTCCCAGGTCTTCCTTTGTACGCTTGAACCATCTGCACTTGAATAGGAAAACGTTGACATCATTCCCGTAACATAGCTGAACCACGTATACAATAGCCCCGTAATATAGATCATTGTCTTTCCCAACGGCTACCCCACTGTTTTGTGTTCTTCTTCCTTCGTCTCGGGCCAATGAATGGAACTTTACACCGTTCACAAAACATCCGGGATAAATATAGTGTTTAACCGGCTTCCCTGCTAGCAAGTGCTTTGGCCATGACCACCACCCTCCGTGGTTATCAGATTTTTGCAGATCAATCATCTGCGAAAAAGGCCAAATTAATATAATGGTTTACTTTCTACAAACATGAGCAATATGTATTTAAATAATTAATACCGAGTCGTACGTACGTACCCATTGGAAGAAATAATCAGGAAACTTCTTCTTAACCATTTTCTCAATCCACGCCGAACTCTTGTTTTGATTTAACGCCTGAAGCCTCTCCCTGTATGACATCATGTACGGCTCAACTTCATCACAGTCTCGCAACACTACCCAATGTGCCTCAATAAGTTCTTCCCGTGTTAACGATTCCTTTAATACTCCTCTAAACGGTCGGACGACATTGGTGACAACAGAAAGATTGATGCGGGCACTGCGATCGGAGGCAGTACTGGGAGGGGGTGGATCTTTGAGGTACCTGTTGCAGTAAGTAACACACTCATGCATTAGGTATGTCTCTGCTATGGAGCCATCCGGAGCCGACCTGTTTTTGACGAATGACTTATACTGTCCAAGCTGTCTACAAAATCAAACGTACACATTACATAAGTACATATAGCTAGCTGGCTAGTATATATATAATCTCCAGTGGAACAAATTAATTAATTAGTTGTACGTACCTTTCTTGAGGATACATCCAAGTGTACTGGACCGGACCAGAAATGAGCACCTGCTCGGGCAGGTGGATCATTAGGTGAATCATGATGTCAAAGAAAGCAGGGGGGAAAATCCTCTCTAGTTTGCAAATGATGTGCACAATTTGTTGTTGCAATTCCACCACATCTGACTTCTTTAATTCTCTGGCGCATAACCTCTGCCACCACCTGCACAATGCCACTATTGGTTCTACCACGTCCCGAGGCAAGTATGGTCGAATTACCACTGGAATCAGACGTTGCAGCATAACGTGATAGTCATGTGTCTTTAGACCAACAAACTTGTGTTGCACCTCGTCCACTGCTCCAGTTATAGTAGCTGCATACGTAGCCGGATAACGAACGCCCTTAAACCAGTGAAATACAGAACGTCTAAGCGTCGGCTTCACTGTGTAAGGTGCATCTGGCATCTTGTTGTACACTCCTTTCCTATCCCTCCTCAACCACAAGGGACGACGTAGATTCATTGATTCCAAATCTTTGCGCGCTTTGGGAGTATCTTTAGTCTTGAACTTAATACCGAGAATTATTCCCACCACGATGTCGCACACATTCTTTTCTATGTGCATCGCGTCCAAGTTGTTCCTCAGCTTCAACTTCGACCAGTAAGGGAGTTCAAAGAATATACTCTTGTGATCCCAATAGCTCAGATCATGTGGAGGAATTGGATTGCATTTCTTTACATCCGCGTCATTGCTCAACACACCAAAGTCGAAATAGCTCAACCTCTCTAAAATCTCTTCGCCCGACCAACTACGGGGTTTAGGATTGTTCTCTACCGTACCGTCGAAATGAGCTTCATCCTGTCGCCACGGGTGGTCGTGAGGAAGCCATCTACGGTGACCCAAGTAACACACCTTCCCCGCGTGCCAACTAGAGTTCACGTCGTCCAAACATATAGGACATCCATTATATCCTTTTGTCCTGCAGGCTGCCAACATCCCATAAGCTGGAAAATCGCTGATCGTCCACATTACAGCAGCCCTCATCGTGAACATCGTGTCAGTGAATTTGTCATAAGTTGGGACTTCATTTTCCCACAACAGTTTCAGCTCGTCGATCAAAGGTCTGAGGTAGACATCTAAGCACTTCGATGGAGATTTAGGACCTGGAATTAGTACGGTAAGGAAATTAAATTCCTTGTTCATGCACATCCACGGAGGCAAGTTGTACGGCATCAGAATAACTGGCCAAGTGCTGACGGCGGAGCTATTACTTCCCCAAGGATTGAATCCGTCTGTAGATAGGCCGAGTCTAACATTTCTAACCTCTGAAGCAAAGTCTCCAAATTCTCTGTCGAAATGTTTGAAACCCTCCCCATCCGCGGCGTGTCGCAGGACATTGTCATCTATTCGCTTTTCTGCGTACCATCGCATCGCCTCTGCTGTGTGTAGCGACATGTACAGGCGCTGCAATCTGGGAATCAAGGGAAAATATCGAACAACTTTCACAGGAATTCTCTTTTTCGAACTCTTCCTATTCAACTGGAATCTGCACTGGCCACATACGGGACAATAGTCCAACTCTTTATACTCTTTGTAAAATAGCACACAATCATTCGGACATGCGTCAATTATCCTGTACTTTAGGCCGAGGCTGCTCAGGATATTTCTAACCTTATAATGAGATTTAGGAAGATTGTGATCATCAGGAAGCAACTTACATATTTGCTCCTGAATTTCGTCAAAAGCACTCACTGACATTTTGTGCTTCACTTTTATCTTCATTTGCTCCATCACATATTGCAACACATTCTCTCGACATCCAGGGAACACCGGGGTCTGCGCTTCAAGTAGCATCCGGTTGTACTTTTCCATCTCACTGGTGTCAGTGGCCAAGCTAGCTGCGGGGAATGTGTCATCATGCTCATTGGTGGTACTGTAACCTCCGTCTTGGTGTTGGTGTCCGCCATGACTACATCCCGGAAACGCATCATGGACCAAATCTGCAGTTGGGTTGCAAGCTGGGGGTCCGGCACCACTGCCGCTGGATGAGGCACCATGGTAACTGTACCCTGAGCTGAAGTCTGCTGCGCTGAACTCTACTGCTTCACCATGCTCGCTCCATGTAGTGTAACTCCACATCATACCATTTTCGTACAAGTGTTGCACCATAACATTAACCTCCGCATACTGACAATTAAGACATTTCTGACACGGACACCTGAAACGTTTCTTTCCCTGACCATGTTCTATCGCAAAATTCACAAATTTGCTAATTCCATCCATATACCGGACATCACATCTATTCTTCAACTTCATCCAACTCTTGTCCATACTGCTACAAAATATTATACTTAATTAATTATTACATATATATATATATATATATTTGTCCATTAATTTACACTTAATTATACGTACTCGATCTACATATCGATCCATCAATTACGTACGTATGTACGTAATTTAATCGATCTGTACATATATATATATAGCTAACATCAGCTAACATCCTTGCATGTATATATATATATATGTACGTACGTTTTCACTAAATACATATTAATTAAGCAAATTTTAACTGCGTACGTACGTACCTGCTGGCCTTCTCGATATCTTTACGTTAATTAAGCTAACTAGCGTGTCAGCGGAGATCCCGGCCTTATCGATCCTGATTCTTCTCGGCCTAGCTAGCTTCTAGCTACCTAGCTCGATCGAGCTCCCTAGCTAGCTTCTCCGGATCCTTCTCCCTTCTCCTTCAATTATTCTTCAAATGGAATCGATCATGAAGAGATCGAGGCTAGCTAGGAATGAATTCGATCAGTACGTTTGGCCTGCCTTATATAATGCTTCACTTAGACGACGGAGGTGTCGGTACGTCGTCTAAGTGGAAGTACGTTTTGTGAACTCGGACGACGGCGTGTCGGTCCGTCCTCCAGGGAATCACCTGTACGACGGAGAATACCATCTCCGTCTTTCAAGTGGTCACCTGGAGGACGGAGAAGACTCCGAGGTCCAGGTGGTCACCTGGACGACGGAGAATACCATCTCCGTCGTCCAAGTGGTCACCTGGAGGACGGAGAAGACTCCGAGGTCCAGGTGGTCACCTGGACGACGGAGAATACCATCTCCGTCGTCCACGTGGTCACCTGGAGGACGGAGAAGTCTCCGAGGTCCAGGTGGTCACCTGGACGACGGATAATACCATCTCCGTCGTCCAGGTGGTCACTTGGACGACGGAGAAGACTCCGAGGTCCAGGTGACCACTTGGACGACGGATATGGTATTATCCGTCGTCCAGGTGGTACTTGGACCACGGAGTCTTCTCCGTCGTCTAAGTGTCACTTGGACGACGGAGAATTATTGTTTCCGTCGTCTAAGTGCTGTTTTCTTGTAGTGTCCAATGGTGTTCTGTTTTCTTAGTTCAACACCAGTCACCATTCATAACCCTTCTAGACATCATGACCAATTATTACTCAAAATCACAAGATAGTATACAATCTCAAATGTTTGTAAACTCCGCCCACAACCTCATGCCCATAACTTCACTTAGGTTATGGCGTGTGGCGATGAAATCCACACTTCATGAAGGGTTAAGGAGATAGACAAACAAAAGAGGCACCACATATTCCATAGAGATTTATTTAATAACTAAGTGCTAGTACTCAAATTAAATCAAAGACTATCCTTTAACATGAAAATAAATTATGCAAGTGTAAATACGAAGTGTAAATAAATTCGTATAAGTAAATATGAATTGTAAACATGTATGTAAATTTCTACAAGTGTAAACAAGTATGTATTTCGAAAATTATAGACATGCTTTTAATTCATATGTACAACGAAATCATACAAAAACTTTATAACTCCCCGGCAACGGCGCCAAAAATTGATACGCGTAAAACAATTTAAAACCCTTCTTTTGTCATTTATAATATTGGCGAGTAGGGATCGTTCTTTATCCGGGGAATTAAGGGCGCATGCATGGTTTCGTTAATAAGCGGAAATTTAAATGTTTGGGGGGATTGGAAATTGGTTGATTAAATGTCCTACTAAATTAAAGTGCAAAAACATGCAAACACAACAAAAACTCTTAGGCATCTAACATGTTTTACTCATAGACAAGTTTTAACAATCAAGAAACTTCAAGTCTAATTATGCTTGCTAAAAATAAGAAGCTAAGCTATTAATTACAATTGATCATCTCATATTATTAACCTTACCCTATTTCATGCATCAAACCTTTTGTAAGTTACGAAATTCATAACTTCCAACTAAATATACATGCTTGATAATTGAGTAGGAATGCAACTTAGCGTATAAACATCCTAAACAACATACGATCATCGAAACATGCGAAAGAGAGTGACTTAGCGTATTATCTACCACATGCTTTCGAAGCTTTAAGATTATATCAACCATGCATAAAAGGCTAGAAATCATAAACACATGCAATTTACAAATCGGTTTAAGAACATATAACACAAATCTAAACTTGTTCTTCATTAAATACATCAAAGTATTCCAATACATCAAAAGATTCAAATACAAAGCAAAAGATATGAAAGTGAAGATCATGGTTACACTTTTTGTCTTGAATGCTAGATGATCTTCGTGGAGATGACTTTCCTTCACAAGGGACTTAGCGTATTGTGAAGGATGGAGGATGGATGCTTCAGCTTTGGATGGAGGATGAATGCTTCGGCTTTGTGGAGAGAACCTTCAAGTGTTTATGGAGGAGGAGTATTTGTATAGAGCTTTGGCTTCTAAATTGAGAGATGATCTTGTAATGGCCGGCCTCCTTGGTATTTATAGGCAAGGGAGTTTGCTCTTCTCTCTTCCACCTTGCCTCTTTCATTAAATGCAAGTAATAATCACCATGGCAAGTCACTCCCTTAGTCACCAAGTGTGATCATCATTTATGAACCCTAAGCAAGAGTCACCATGGCAAGTCACCATTTATGAACCCTAAGCAAGAGTCACCATGGCAAGTCACACACTTAGTCATCACATGTGATCATTACAAGTAAGAGTCACCAAGCTTGATAACTTTGACTTTTCCTCTTCCCCAAGTTGCATCCTTGCCGAATTCAATGGGCTTGGGCTGGTTTTTGGGCCGAAACAAACTTTGAGAAATGGGCCCATAATTTGCTTTTTGGGCCGGCCCATTCCCGGTGGTCCGAAATCGCAAAAATCGCAAAATCGCCGAAATTCCTCCGAATTGCGTCGTTATTAATCTCCACCGTAAATATCTTCAAAATAAAAAATTAAATAAGAAAAACATAAAAACTAAGATTATAACATAGCTAAACGTAAAGGGAAATGCGTTAAGAATCGAGCATAAAATGCGTATATCATTCGGGTTCGGCTGTTAGAAGAATACAACGACAAACGGGCGGTCAGATGGTCGAGACAGGGGTGGCCTGTCTTCAACGCTCTGATGCCTAAGTTAGAAGATGTATTGGATATAACAGTCAAGCGAACGTGCGAGAAAGTAGGTTGGAGTGTTTAATGCTTGAGTTCATATCAGATCGAATTGAATGCCCTTACCTGTAGTAAATGCCTTACCTATATAGGTGGTTGAGATTGTTGCTTGCTTGTGCTCTTCGATGTGGGATAGGGTTTGCACTTGTTGTCATGTGGTCCGCACACTCGAATGTGCGCCTGTTCGGGCGCGTGCGCGCTCGGATGGGGTTGGTCTTGTGAGCGAAGTTGTAGCCTTCCTGGTGGTCTTTCGGATGGTCGGGTAGGTGTTGATTACCTGCTTAAGTGGGTAAGTATGTTTAATCGGAGAACTAATGCTGCTATACTAACAAGTCCCCCAAGTCCCCAAGTCAAAGAGAACTTTCTTGACTGGGGAGTTGAAAAAGGGTTCGTGCGATTAAACAAATACTTATCCGATTGGGCAGTGATGCGTGGTCCTGTAACCCCAAGTCCCCCAAGTCCCCGGTCAAGGAAGGGCTCGCTTGACGGAGTGGGTACATGTGCGTCCGATCGTGTACCTGTTCGTGCGGTCCTGTATTTTGGGCCCGGCCTCCAAACGAATCTTACTGTTTGGAGCCACGCGCCCGTGGAGTCATTCGGACGAACATAAATGAGTGAATGTGTATGTAAATGGATGTATGTCAGTTACGGGATGAATGAGTATGCGAATGTGTATGGAATACAGATAGACAAGTAGGGATGAGTATGTGAATGTGTGGATGTATGCGAATGTATGTATGATTGTGCGCTATGTGGGGTTGAATGGATGTGTTTGGTGTGTATGCGAATGTATGGGTGGATCCGAGCTGACCCCGACCCCCCAATATGGAGCCGTTAAGCCTCAGAACGGTCGTTCTTGAAATGCATGGGTGGATCCAAGTTGACCCCGACCCCCCAATATGGAGCCATTAAGCCTCGGAACGGTCGTTCTTGATGCATGGATGGATCCGAGATGACCCCGACCCCCCAATGTGGAGCCATTAAGCCTCGGAACGGTCTTGCTTAGGTGCCCGAGAGGGAGTTGTCAACTCATCGGCGCTGACCTATCGTAACGTCAAAGGTGGGGCCCACGACTGTTACGTACGTTTGTTGCAGCGCGCACGGAGAGACGGACCGCATGCCCGTGCCGCTCATCAGTCTTAACGCACGTAAGGAGAGGACGGACCCCATGCCCTATGAGGGGTACGGACCCCGTGCCCTCGGAGAGAATGGACCCCATGCCCGTGTCGCCTAATCCGGCGAATTGATCGCTTACCGTTACGCACACGGAGGGGAGGGGCCCCACGCCCGTGCGGCGTAAGCTCTTCATTTAGCGCGTGCACGCCGGAAGGAAACTCGGACGTTTATCCTCTTCCGGGACGCCTAAATGGTCTTTGCCCTAACCTGGTGGGGCGGCGTTTTTACTTGCCTGTGAGGTTTCTCGGGCGCTTGGTCGTGCGGGTGGTGCATGCGCCAGCCCGAATGGAGGGAGTCGTGACGTGTGTTGTCTTGCCTTAGGTGGGGTGATACTCTATTTGATGAGGTGCTTGAGGTGACATTCCTTTTGACTTATTGGGAACCATTGTGTAATAAATGCTAGATGGCGTAATTAATGTTGGCGTGCCCTATGCATTAAATGCTGATGACGTAGTAACTGCTCGAAGGTCAGGCGTCAGGCACGTGGGAGCATAAGGTGTTGCATGGATGACACGTGGCTAGTCATGGGAGATCGTGCTAGGGTTTTGAAAACGAGGCGGGAAGCTGAAGGGTTAGCGCGATTACTTAGGTGGGTAAGTAAACCACCTCGGGGCCACGTGTCACCATCTGACGGTGGACACGCAAAAAACGAACGGCTGGCGTTCGATGGTGTGTCCCGTGTGATTAGTATAAATAGGGTTCTGGTGTCGTCTTCTCCATCACTTTCACATTTTACCGAGACTCTGCAAAAAATTTTACTCTGCACACTGCTCATCGTCGTCACTCTGTTCTTGTTTTCTTGCCGGAATCCTTCCTCGACGTGCAATTTCCACTGTCAATCTTCATTCTCAATCTTTGGTAAGGCCCTGGAACTTGTTTTTGCTTTTTTTTCCGTTCTGTTGTCGCTTTGTCCGGTTGCTTTCCGTTTTTCCCTTCACGGTTTCTGGGTTTTTTTTGACTTTTTCTGGGTTTGCGTCTCAAGAACAAGGCGTGTTCTTGAGGCGTGCTTGGTTTGATCTTGTTTGGGGTAGATTTTCTGGGTTTTTGGTGTTTCTGGTAGTGTGTTTTTTTTTGCTAAGTGTTTGTGGGTTTCGCGTGCGTGTGTCTAGGAGATGGAGCCAATAGAGATATCGAGCGGCTAGTCACGTGAGCGGATATACGTACTGGGGGCGGGGTGGGTTAGTTGTAGTTCGTTCACGAGCGGTTCGGACTCATCCTCATCCGATTCCGTGATGAGTGTAACGCCTCTTCGATTCATCCATAACGCTTCTCCTGTGGTGCAGCCAATGGATCCCCAACAAGCGCTCGCTGCCGCAGGGTTAGGGAGTTCGTCGAGGTCGTCGGGTGGGTCTTCACCCTCTTCTGGGCCGTGGGGTGAGGAACACGTGCAGCAGGAGGCGCCCGTGCCCCAGTTCGCGGAAAGCGGCCGTGTACATTGGGTGCTGCCGGATGGCGTCCCAGTTCAAGAGCCCGAGCGTACGCCATCCGTGAAGGAGATGGCAAGGTGGGCGCGTGACTACCACATCCCAAGCTCCGTGAGGCTGCGGATCCCTGGCAAGGGCGACACGTTCACTCGACCCCCGCGCGGCCACGTCTACCTTAGTAAATTCCACCTGAAGGCTGGGATCAAGCTGCCCCTGCTTCCCTTCTTCCAATATATGCTGGCACTCCTGAAGATCTCTCTTGGCCAGTGCGGGCCCACGCTCACCCGCACGCTCGTCGCCATGTTCAACATCTTCCGGGTGAGCGGGATGGATCAAACGACGCGGGCGGAGTTCCTTCATTTCTTCCGTCTTTGATATTCTACCCGTCAGAGGGATTCGGGGACCTTCACGGTGGAGCCTCGCGTGAAGTGGTGGCTGGTCGACCCGTCAAGCTCATCAACCTCCTGGCGCACGATCAACTGCTTGGTTGGAGGAGACTGGGAGTTCGGCTCTTTCGCCCCAGAGTACGCCATTAATGCCGACCGCATCGATCGAGTCCCCCAGTTCTTCCACTCGCTCGACACGAACGAGTATCCGCTCACGCCCGTTGAAGAGGCCAGGATAGCTCAGCTGAAATTCGTGTTCGACCCTGCGCCCGAGGCGAGATATTTCTGGGCAGCGTGTCATTGGGACCTGATCGAGCGCACGCGTCTCGCCAAAGCGCCCGGTCCATTTGGGTTTTATCGTTTTCTTGTATGTTAGGAATAGAAATTACCAAGTGTTTCTCTGTTGCTAACCTTCCATTTGTGTATTTTGCAGCCAAGATGACCAAGTCGAAGGCGACGGAGAAGGATGAGGCCCTCAAGCGCCGCATGGCTGCTCTACTCTCCACCGCTGAAAACGTGCGCAAGGTCGCAGATGACGGGCGTGGAGGGCTCGTCTTGGGGAGCAGCGTGCAGGCCAAGATCCCTATCCCAAATGTTACCGACTGCGCCCAACCCGTCCGGACGTCCCAGGCGACCGTCCCCCGCCCGCCTCCAAACACCGCTTCTGCCTCCAAAGGTCAAGACCGGGCCGAGCGCGAGCGCCTCCACCGCGAGAAGGAACAGCGGCAGGTGTAGCGCGACCAACGCCGCGTGGAGCAGAGGGACAGGCGGGAGGCCGCTCGCACGCCTCAGACTAGTGTAGATCTCCCTTTCAGTGCGTCCAAGCTAGAGGGCAGTGCCGAGCGCTCGCAGAAGCGCACACGGATAGATGCCACTGGGGGTGCGCTCGCCTTATGTGAGCCCCTCATCGTCGCCATGGCCTCAGGGGTGAAGTCTACAAATAGCCTGCTGCCGCCGGGCCCGCGTTCCTCGAACGACCTGGACCGGGCCTTCAATGCTTGTATGATGCTGCAGCACAAGCTCTTCAAAGTGCGCACACGGGAGACTGCCGATCGGGAGGTGGCAACGCTGAAGGCGGAGCTGCGTGAGGTCACTCTGTCATAGAAGAAGCTACAGCACGGTCTCTCCAAGTCCAATGAGTTGGCGGATCGCCAGGTCCGTCAGCTCCATGAAGCTGCGGAGCGCGAGGCAGTTTTGAAGGCGGAGCGGGACAGCGCTCTCGCTGCAGTGGATGATGTTAGGGCGGAGGCGGCCAACAAGCTGGCGGAGATAGAGTCCCGCCTAATGGAGGCTGAGCGTCAGGCTTAGACCAAGGAGCAGGTCCTACGGGCCCAAGCGGAGGCGGTTGCTGCCTTCAAGGAATTTTCGGAGTTCTTGGAGTTAGTGGCCGCTGAAGTTGACGGTCAAGTGGCCGAGTTCCAGGAGGCCGTGTCCCCATTCCTGGACTTGGAGCGCTACCGCACACACATGCAGTCCCTGGTGGGTGGGGCGTCCACAGGGCCGGAGCAGCCAGAGGCGGAGCAGCCTGAGCAGGCAGCTGAGGGGGTGGGGTAGGCGGGGCAGTAGTGTAGATTTTTTTTTTCTTTTGTAATAGTATAGTTTGTAATTGGCCATTCGTGCCCTTTTGTAGTAAATATAATGGTTTTTCTTTCCGTACTTGTGCCCTTTACTTTTGTTGCTTCTTTTTTTTTGGCATCTTTTGAATGGTTTTCGCGTGCGTTTGCTCTTTATTCCTTGCTATGGTATTTTAACCAAGTGTTACATTGACGCGAACAGTCTCTCCCCAGTCCCCCGAGTATCGGATGAGCGGGTCAAGAACAAATGTAATAACAACCAAATGCACTTAATGGAGATAAGTACACCACCATAATTTAATGAAAGTATTTCCTCAAGTGCTGGATGTTCCACGGGTGCCGCAGTCGTTGACCTTGCATGTCTCTAAGGTAGAAAGTGCTGGGGCTTACCACCTCGTCTACGACGTACGGACCTTCCCATGACGGACGGAGTGCCTTGACCTTCTGCTGGATCGCCTTCATTACCCAGTCCCCCCGTTGTATTGGTCGAGCCCGAATACGCTGGTTATATAATCGGGCGATCCTCTGCTTGTTCGCGGCGTTGTGGAGATGCGCCGTGTCTCTCCGTTCTTCCAGCAAGTCGTTGTTGAGTCGTAGTCCCTCGTCGTTCGTGTTTGGATCGAACCCCTCGATCCGCGGGCTCTGGTGGGTGATCTCCAAAGGTAGCACAGCTTCTGTTCCGAACGTCAGACTGAACGGGATTTCGCCCGTGGCTGAGTTGGCGGTCGTTCGGATGGACCATAGGATCTCCGGGATGATCTCGGGCCTGCGCCCGTATCCCGCGTCCCCGGGTTCGATATCTTCAATCTTCTTCTTAATGCCCGCCTTGATGATTTTGTTCGCTGCCTCTACCTATCCTTTTGTCTGAGGGTGCGCTGGTGACGCGAATACGAGATCCGTTCCTTGCCGTTTGCAGAAGGCCGTGAGTCGAGGGTTGTTGAACTGTGGCTCGTTGTCCGTGATGATGCTGATCGGCGTCCCGTAGCGACAGAAGAGGAAACGCCAGAGGAAGCGCTCGACCTTCTCTGTCGTGATCTTTGCCATTGGCTGGGCTTCAATGAACTTGGTGTGGTAGTCAATGATGACAATCAGGTACCTGTACTGCCCCTTCGATTTTGGGAGCTCCCCGATTAGGTCCAGTCCCCACTGTGCGAATGGTACGGGCGACTGGAGGATAGACAGGGGGACTGAAAGGACCCAACCCCGATTTAGCTTCCTAAATCAGAATCAAACCCCTTCGAAAACACCATCCAACAAAAACTTTTCGAAATTTGGGCAGAGTTTCGTTACTAGCGTGGAATTACCTTAACCTGCACGCTGAAAATACACTTCATCCTATGCCACAAAAAGCAAACCGTGGGCACCAATCCCATCCGGATTTCTCAATATCTCAACAGTAAAGTAAACAATACATAATATAGTACTTTACTGAAATCCGGGTTAAAAATCGTATAACATATACCATAGAAAGCTCAGAGCGACATCTAATACATAACCATATACGCATACCACAGTAGGTAGAACAATAAACCTACTGGATGAAACAAATTAGCTCGAGCACTATGCCTCCGACCATGACGTGCGACACCAGAATCCGAACTGCAAACTGGGCACGGAAACCGAAAAGCCCAGGGGAAAGGCAAATAAAAACATTAGAGTGAGTGGACGAAAATAACATATGCCTTTCACCAGTTTATACACATACTCAATATAAAACAGTGCGAGTTCGGAAAACACAACAACACAACACATAAATATATGGAGGTTGTCGAGCGAATCTCTCAAGCCCGACGTCAGGTGAATCGCTCAAACCTGACGGTGAAAGACCAGGGGAATCTCTCAACCCCGGCGGCACTCAGGGGAATCTCTCAACCCTGCTTCAGAGGAATCTCTCAACTCTGGGCCAGAGGAATCTCTCAACTCTGGTAGCATCGATGCAATAAATGCCAATCACCAATAACACATAACAACATACCTCCAAAAATAACATATATCACAATCATCGTATAATTTAAATACGGAAATCAATAAATCCACGAATTCGCAAAGTCAACAGTGAAAATAGAAACTTGTCCACTCACAGTCTGGCGTAACGCGATTCGCGTTAACCCGTGATCCGGCGGAAAGTCCATCGCCAAACAAACGATCACGAACACCTGAATAATCACAATATCCAATTCTTACAAACATAATTCGACAATTCAAAACAAATCTCGAGAAATCATCGTTCTCGGACACACGTAATCCGATCACGACAAACTGTCGGAAATCCGGAAATCATACCACAATACCTCACTGTAATTTCGGACGCTCAACTCGAAAAACGAACCTCCCCACTGCGATCGGGGCGCGATTTCGAGTAAAATGACATGCAACTCGTCGAAAGTCCCAAAAAGTCAAAGTTTGACCGCCGTTGACCGTTGACCGCCGCCCACGGCGGCGCCACCACCAAACGAAGAATTTTCCGGCGGAGAAACCACCATTCCATGCAAAATCACCCACTGAGCAACTTTGTCAACTACAACAAAGGCCAATTCTCACTCTAACCCATCCAATTTCATGAAGAACCGAATTGTACACAAAATTTCAAATCAAAAATTCTCCCTACATAAATCAAATTGAAGCTCAAAACCTACATGGTTAGGTTCGTGGAGGGAAGAGCTTCAAAGCCCACTCCAATTCATGGCTCAATTCAACCCGAATTACCTCCATTCCCCCTTGAATTTTGGCCGGAAATAACACCTCTTCCGGCGAGCCTCGCCATGCGTGGTGGCCGGGGAAGGGTAGAGGACGGTGAGACGAGTCGAACGCTTCCTCCCCCGTGGCCGGAGACGGCCGGATGGCCACTCGCCGTAAATCCCCCCCCCCCCCCCCCGTGGCCACCGTCGAGCTCCATTCCCAGCTGAGTTTGACTCGGTCAACTCCCCCATATGGCAAGGTTGACTTGCCCAAAATGGCAAGGTACTATTTATATCTTTCCCAAAAAGGAAACTTGTAATTATCCGTTTAAACGAACTTCAAACGCGCGTAACTTTCTCGTCGTAATTCCGATTCCGATAATTCTCGTGGTCACAAACTCGTCTCGACGTACTCTTCAATAATCACCCAAAGTCAAACACATCGGCCAATCGGATAAAAAGTCAACCCTTCGAACCAACACACAATTAAATCAACCAAACAAACAACAATCGGCAAAATTCGCAACTAATTCCTCGTAACTCCAAATCATACTCCGGAAGTTTCCACGAACTCGAAATTAAATTCTGAACAACTTCCATGAAGAAGCCGAGACCAAATTCTCGTCCGGTAATTAAGTCACGAACAAACCTGCCATTTAAATCCGTTTCCGTCGAAACTTCAAATATTCATAACTAATTCCTCGGTCGTCCAAATAACGATCCAGAACCGCCCACGAACTCGTAATCACACGTACAACGACTCTCGAGAAGAGACTCAGCTCTAATTCTCGGCCAATAATTTAGTCGTTAACAAGCTTGGTAATTCCAATAACTGTCGAAAGCCCGCGACTACACTGTAACTCACGAATCAAGCTGATTATACTTCTGATTCTAGTCCGGGTAGTCACAGGGACGGCGAGTGTGTGGTGGTGATGTGCGTGCAACTGGCATTGGTGGCACTTGCTCGTTAGCACCGTGGCGTCCGCGTGGATGGTGGGCCACCAAAATCCACACCGAAGAGCCTTGTGTGCGATCGATCTGGCGCCCGCATGGTGGCTGCACGTGCCCGAGTGGATTTCCTGCAGGATCGAGTTGCCCTTTGTTGGAGTGATGCACTTGAGGCTTGCCCAAGTCCTCCCTTGTCGATATAGCGCTCCATCCCGCATGCTGAAATTTGCCGCCCGTGCGACGATGGTTCTGGCCTCTCGCTTGTCTTCTGGTAGCTCTTCCCTTGTCTTATAAGAGATGAGTACATCCATGTAGCTACACTCGTGCGGTTCGATTGCCAGGATATGTTCTGCTCCCGAGATGCTCGGTCGCCGCAGCACCTCGACAATCCGCTGCCCTGGTCCCGTGTGTACGAGGGCCATGGCCACTCGGGCAAGCCTGTCTGCCTTCGCGTTGAGCCCCCGGTGTATGTGGTTGATGTTTACGTATCTAAACCTACTGATGAGAGCCTTCACGTGCTTTAGATAGGCGATCATGGACTCCCCATTCGCTTGGAATTCCCCTTCGACCTGGCTCACCACCAACTGCGAGTCACTGAATATATTGAGGTTGGGCGCCTCCGAGCTTTTGGCTAGTTGTAGGCCTGCGATGAGCGCTTCATACTCGGCCTTATTGTTAGTTGTCTTAAATTCGAACTTGAAGGCGTACTCCGCGTTTACCCCTCCTGGCCCGGTTAGGATGATCCCGGCACCGCTCACCTTCTTTGTGCATGAACCGTCGACGTAGAGGTTCCACTCTGACAATGGTCCTTTCTTGACCTCTGGTTTGGGCTCTGGTTTGTCGGATATCTCTATCGTCGGGCCGTCGGATGCGTCGACCGACGTCGCCTCTGCCTCCGTGTACTCGGCGATGAAGTCCGCCACTCCCTGACCTTTGATTGACGTTCGGGGTTTATACTGGAGGTCGAACTCACTGAGCTCGACAGCCCACTTCGCCAGGCGGCCACTGTGGTCGGGCGATTGGAGGATCTGGCGCAGGGGCATGTTCGTGGGGATGTGGATGCTATGCGCTTGGAAGTATGGCCTCAGCCGTCGGGCGACGGTGATGAGTGCGAGCGCCATCTTCTCGATCGTCGGATATCGTGGGTCAAGATCTGCTTTCTTGACGGGCGGCTTCATGTCGATGATTGCCCTTACTTTGGCGGGCACAGCTTCGATTCCCCTATGGCTGACGATATACCCCAGGAATTCGCTATTGGTGACTTCGAACGTGCACTTGGTCGGGTTCAACCTTATGCCGTTCCCGATGAGGACGTCGAGCACGGTCCCCAAGTTCTGGACGTGCTTGGCCTCCTGAACGCTCTTTACCAGTATGTCGTCCACGTACACACGTCCACGATATTGCCAATCAGGCCATGAAACATCGCGTTCATGAGCCTATGGTACGTGGAGCCAGCATTCTTCAACCCGAATGGCATAACAACGTAGCAATATAGGCCCTTGTCTGTGACAAACGTCGTCGCCTCCTGGTGCTCGGGGTCCATGAAGATCTGGTTGTAGCCCGAGTATGCGTCCATCATAGACAGGAGCTCGTGCCCGGCTGTCGCGTCTACCAACTGGTCGATCCTTGGTAGAGGGAAGCTGTCCTTGGGGCACGCCTTGTTGAGGTCGCTGTAATCAATGCACATCCTCCATTTTTTGTTGTTCTTCTGCACCATTACAGCGTTGGAGATCCATTTTCGATAATCCACCTTGCGGATGAACCCGATGCCCAGTAATCGGTCCACCTCCTCGTGCATCACCGCGTAGTGTTCCGCCTTGTACGCCCGTCGCTTCTGCTTTACCACCCGTGCGCCGACGTTAGCGCTCAGCTTGTGGGATATGATGTTTGTGCTGATCCCGGGCATGTCCTTGTACGACCACGCGAACACCTCCTGCTTCTCCTTTAGCAGCGCGATCAGCCGCTCCGCTATCGCGGGAGCCAATGATGCTCCGATATGGACCGTCCTCTCCGGGTGTTCGGAGGATAGCTGAATCGTCCTCAGCTCTTCACGTTCGGGAACGGGGGATACTGCCATTAGCCCGTCGCGCGGGTCATCCGGTACCTCTGTCTCTGGTGCCGACTCCTCCATGGGGAGGACCTCTTGCCTATTCTGGGGCTTCGTTGCTTCTTCGTAATTGTACCCCCGGACGTGTCTGACCCCGTGCTCGGTTGGGAATCGTCCCAAGAGCATGTGCCCTGCAATGATCAGCTTTAACTTGTTGATCCCCGGCCTCCCAAGTATGGCGTTGTATGGGGAGGGGGTGTCCATGACAACGAAGTCCGTCTGGACCTCGCTGTGCGGAGAGTCGGGGGTGCCGATCCCGACCGGGATGTTATCGCTCTCGATCGGGTATGATGTTTCACCCATGAAGCTGGCGACGCACTCGTGGTCTTGCGTCATTTTATGCGCGGGCCTACCAAGCGCCGTGTACGCATCCAAATAGATTACGTTCACGGACGCCCTGTTGTCCACCAGCACCCTCTTCACGAGGAATCGGTCAATGATCGCGTCGATCACGAATGGTAGGGTGCTGTCCTTCGGGCTCACTTCTTCGTCTTCCGCCGTGAAACTGATGGTTGGCGACTCCCTCCTTCGTGCCTTGTGCGCTCTTCCTGCCCCGATCGTCAGTACTTCTCTTCTCTAGCGATCGGGCGACGAAGTCTTTTCCTTACGCTTTCCCCTGGATATCGTGCTGATAGTCCACCGGGTCTCGATATTCGCCTCTCGCGGTCGCTCCTCCGCCCCAGGAATGGTGATCCGACCGTCCCTCTGCATGTCCTGGAGGACCTTCTTTAGCATGACGCAGTCGTTGGTCTAGTGAGTGATGGTGTTGTGGTATTCGCACCAGATGTCTGGGGTCCGACCGGTCGGGATCTCTCCTTCGACATGTTGTTTGGCGGTTGAATCTGGCGTCGATGCTGGCGGAGTAGTTGTTCGTTTGACTACCGGTTGATCGTATAGACCTCTTGTCTGGCCGGTCGGTGCTGCGGTGCTGGCGGTAGACGGGCCCCTTGTGGTGTTGGTCCCCTCGCCTGGTTGTGGCGGTTGTTCTGATAGTTGCGGGGGACGGCCTCTGGTGATTCTGTCCTTGCGCGTCTCGGCTTCTCTTATAGCCCCCGCTCGGCTCTCCTCCGTTGCTCGAGGATTGTCATGGCTGAACGCTTACCTTCTTTGGTCTGTTGGTACTAGACTCGGAGGCGGACCCGTACACTCGCGTCTCTACTAACGCCTTCTGTACGATCAGGTCCATGATCTCGTCATAGTCGAGATGTTCTTTCCTAACAAGATTTTCTACGAACGGTGTGGCGAGCATGTTGTCCATCAGGGCTATCTTGGCTACTCGCTTGTCGAGATCCCTGCATGTGCTCGCCAGCACCCTCCACCGATTTATGTAGCTCGACAGGCTCTCGTCCATCCCCTGGCGGACCTTGAGGAGGATACCCGTGGTGTTGTACTTTCCATCGAAATTCATCGATGTGCGTGCGGGGATCCCCACTCCCGTCGAACTGGGTGATTTTGGCCGTCTTCGCGTGGAGGTCTCTTCCCCTCTCTAATATGTGCGCCGAGAACGGGCTGACCCGGGGGGTGAACATCCCACCCTGCCCGGCAAGCTTGTCTTTCCGTAGGCGCGAGACTTCCTCCGCCAGCTCTTCCATCCTCTGAAGGATTAGGGTGTTATCTATCAGAGGTGCCGATTCCCCTACTGGTGTGGGCGTGCGGGTTGTCCGGGTGTCAGCCCTGCCGAACGGATGTTGCTCTTTGTCGGTGGTTTCTTGGATCCGTTCGCGTTGCCCCTGCTGCTGGCTGACGAGCGCGTCTAGCCGTTCCTCTAGCCTCTGTCGGATTTGGCGCTCCTGGTTCCTTTCGAGCGCTGCCTCTCGTAGCTCCTGGAGCAGGCAGTCGACGCACTCCTCGCTACTGCTGCTCCTCCCCAGTTCCATCACTTGCCGCGCTTGTGCGCTTGGGGGTGTTTCTCCGACGGGTGTATTGCTGACGTTTGTCTCCTAGGTATGCATGTGGGCTTTTGGTTGGTGGTGTTTATACGAGGTTTGCAATTTGTAAGTTTCCCACTGACGGCGCCAACTGTTTCCACCGGATTACGCGGGACGCAATCTGGCAGAAGCAAGTACGAGCTCTTCTCTTCCTCGTCCGAACGTTCGGGCTGTTCGGATGGTCGGGCGCTTCTTCTCTCTTCGAATGTTCGGGTATGCGTGTTCGGGTTCAACTATTAGAAGAATACAACGACAAACGGGCGGTCAGATGGCCGAGACAGGGGTGGCCTGCCTTCAACGCTCCGATGCCTAAGTTAGAAGATGTATTGGATATAACAGTCAAGCGAACGTACGAGAAAGTAGGTTGGAGTGTTTAATGCTTGAGTTCAGATCAGATCGAATTGAATGCCCTTACCTGTAGTAAATGCCTTACCTATATAGGTGGTTGAGATTGTTGCTTGCTTGTGCTCTTCGATGTGGGATAGGGTTTGCACTTGCTGTCATGTGGTCTGCACACTCGGATGTGCGCCTGTTCGGGTGCGTGCGCGCTCGGATGGGGTTGGTCTTGTGAACGAAGTTGTAGCCTTCCTGGTGGTCTTTCGAGTGGTCGGGTATGTGTTGATTACCTGCTTAAGTGGATAAGTATGCTTAATCGGAGAACTAATGCTGCTATACTAACACCTCCCATTTTTGTAAAAAGTTGGAAAAAAATATGAGCAAAACCAATACAATCTGAATCAGTTTGCAAAACCCCTTGATCATCAAACAAACCATGGACAACATTAGTGCGCTTGCGGCCAGAAGCACTTTCATGGAAATACTGAGTGTTGTTGTTACCCCATCTCAACCAGTCCACTCTACTACGTTGCCTCCATATACCTTCATCTTGTAAACCTATTAGCTGATTTTCCAACTGAATGACCAAAGTTTGAGGAAGTTCACCTTTCTGTTGATATACCTCTATTAATCGGCGTTTGACATAACGGAGTTGCGAATGTATATCTGGTGTAGATCGACTCCAATAAGCAAGATCATTTGCACAAGTCGAAAGAGTATCAACCACATTTTACCCAAGAAGAGCGAAGAAGACCAACTTTGTTGAATAACCCTGCTGCAATATTCATTACCAACCCAGACTTCCTTAAATTGAAACCGTCTTTTCCTCTTCATTCTAGCTGCAACCCACTGAATTTCTGAAAGTAGCTCAAAAAGAAGTGAACGATGATCTGAAACCTTGGTACAAAAATGCAGGTACTGAATATGTGGGGAAAAAACCTGCAGCTCTAGATTTACAAACCCCCGATCAAGTCTTTCTTCTGCTAAGTTTGGTGGATCTTGAGCATTAGACCAAGTGAAAGGGTAACCTTCAAAAGGCATACAACTTAATTCACATTCTGCAAAAACTCCACGAAACCTCAACTTTTGACCAAAAGGCCTCATCCACATTCCTTGCTTTTCGTGAGATGCTAGTAATTCATTGAAATCGCTTGCAACAAACCATTCTGAGGTGACAGTAGCCCCAATACGGCGGAGCAATTCCTATGAATGATGACGAAGATGACATTTTGGATCACCATAGAAGCCTGTAAATCTACATAATCTCCCATTTTCATCAAACAACAAGTCATCAATATGACCCAAAGAAGAAGTGAAAACATTAAATTTCCAATTCAAACGGCACATTAACAACAATCCACCACCTCCAGTAGGAGAGCGACTAACAGCTTCAAAATTGAAATTCAAAGAAAAAGCTGCATACTCCATTTGACTAAAATCTAACATAGTTTTTATTAAAAAAAATTACATCAAGACTATGCTCTCGAATTAAATGATCGAGAGCTCGTCGCGCCTGTGATCTTTGAAGACTACGAACATTCCTGCAAATAAACTTTATGATGGATTACACTTTCAATCCAGGACCTTTACCCCCTAGTAGACTTTGTCCCACGAGATTGAGAAGAGGTTAGTGATTTTTGACGTTTTCCACGACGGTTCATAGAGTCAGAGGAGGTAACACCACGTGCGTCAGCAACGTTTGACGTGGAGACCAGCCGCCGCAAAATTTGGGGACTCGGTATGTGTTGGAAACGATTCTGCAATTGTTTCTGTTAGTTGATCAACTATTACATGCAAGACTTCTTTCAGTGTGGAAGGCCCAATAGGATTCATGGTTGAAGTAATTAACCCACTATCGACTTGAGCATTTAATTATTGGCCCAAATTATCGAAGGTTAGGACAACCGTTCCAGAATGTGGTGGAAGAGAATCACCACTTATTGGTGGCTGGAGAATGAATGGGACGACGCCGCATATTTCCAATTGGAGTGGTATAGGGAGGGCGATGACCAGTGTCCTCATCTGTAGAAGCTTCCAAATCCTTCCTTTGAAAAGGAAACTCATCACCATGTAATGGGTGTTGACGAAGAGAACAATCTTCTGTCCAATGAGAAAGTATACCACAATATGCACAAAAGCGAGGCAATCTTTCATATTTAAATTCCAGATTACAACTCCAACACTAAGAAAAGTTAGAGTTGTTTTCCGACAGAAAGGATTGTAAGCATCTATTCTAACCCGAATGCAAAGGGAAGATCCAATGCAGTGAAAGATAGGATCTGGTTTAGCATGAATAATCTCACCCAATTGATTCCCAATATAACCTGCCATGTTTTCATGCATACTACATAATGGTAATTTGTAAACATGTACCCACAAAGGAACTGTAGTCATTTGAAATGAGTGAGATGAAGAGGTGGCATCAATCTTTTGTACAAGCAACAAATTGCCTGCAAAATTCCATGCTTCACGATCTAAAACCATTTACAAATCGGACAACCGATCAAAGTGAAATAAGTAAGTATGGCCATCGATTGCTTTAATTGAAGCAAACTTCCAAAATGTCTTCATTGTAGAGATGAACTCATCCCTACGAAAACCTCGCCCAGTAACAACCTTGCCAATCAAACATTGAGAAACTTCTATGGCTTGATCTGACCAGACGGATTCGGGAGGAATCAGTCCAGTCGTCTCAAGGTGATTCACCACAAGTTGAAAATCGGAATTGGATGAATTTGTTGCCATTTGTTGGAATACAAACAAACGATCTTAATAATAGTTATTTATAGCAAAATTTACAAAAACGTGTGATGATCGTGCAGTACTACGGGTTACAAATTGTGCATAACATAGAATAATTGTGCATTATGGACGTGTTGATAACAACGATCCAGAAATTGGATCAACCATAACTGTCATGGATAACCAGACACAATCTCTTCAAAGAAGAGACTAACATGATATTGTACCCTTCTGATAACTGTCATGGATAACCAGACCAAATGCTAAAAGGAAGTTGGATAGGAGATATATTGCTGATGATTAAAATTCTCTCTGTGAGGTATATATGTCGTCTCTGCTTTGTGAGGTTTCAAAAATTGGTTAAGAATGGTAAATAATATTGAATTGACGGTCGCGGGCCTCCACGACCTCCCATGTAGTAGCGCGCGCGGCAGAGGATGAGTTGTGCCTGTCATGGAGGCCCGCCAGAAGTGCCTCCTCTAACACGAGCATGAGTTGCTCGTCCGGTTGCCCCGTGAACATGCGGTTGCTAGATTTTTTCCTCTCGCTGCATCTTAGTTTCTCCTCAGCTCGAGCTCTTGCCTGTCGGGCCCGCCACTGCTCCTCCTTCTTGAGCTCCCGCTGCGGTTACTCTTATGGTCTTTCTAACTCAAATATAAATAAAAAACGTGTCATGTCATCGATTAAACTATGAAATGGCAAAAAATTGGAATGAGGTACCACGCTAATACTGTTTTTTGAGATTGGGTATCATTTTGATAAGTTGAGAGGTCAAGTATAGGACACGAAGAGCTCATGTATCATTTATGCATGACATATTTACTTACCTGAAATGAGAATCAAAAATAGAGGAATCATTTAGATTCCTCTCTATTCCAGTGTTTACTCGCACGTACGTAATAGAATTTGAATATAGGTGAGTCTTGCCTCCTCATAAATAATGATTCCCAAATAAAATCGGAATTTGACTGGAGATGTGTTTGGGAATAATTTATCTCGGATTCAACTCTTTTACCCATAATATCCTTATGTAATTTTTTTAAGTGACCCTTATATATATATTTAATGACTCCAATTTCTTTAGACTTGATATTTCAATTTATTTGCTAAATTGTTACTATGAATGGTTATATTTCAAGTTTGTCTAAATGTATTAAGATTATTATTTTGTTGAATTTGAAGTTTTGTTAGCTATAGAGCTTGCTACACTACCACATATTGACTCATTGCCGGCGACTTTTAAGTTGCCGGCAATGTTTTTGGACATTACCGGTGATTTTTGCCGGAAAAATCGCCGGTAATGTCTTCTTCTTTTTTAACATTACCGGCGACATAAATGTATGTCGCCGGCAATGTCTCGATGGTAATGTAAAAAAAAAAAAAAAAAGACATTGCCGGCGACTTCATTTATGTCGCCGGCAATGTCTTTTTTTTTTTTTACATTACCATCGAGACATTGCCGGCGACATAAATGTATGTCGCCAGTAATGTTTAAAAAAAAAAAGACATTACCGGCGATTTTTCCGGCAAAAATCGCCGGTAATGTCCAAAAACATTGCCGGCGACTTAAAAGTCGCCGGCAATGAGTCAATATGTGGTAGTGCTAGCTTTGACGGTTAGTTTTCATTTTTTGGTATTTAGTTAGTTCATATGATTTGTTCTTATGCCGGTATCATTTTAATCATTTTTTAATAAACTTTGCCCAAATTCATAATAAGAATAAAGAAAGAAAGTTATTCGAATATGAAAATATAACTATTGTTTTGTAGGGGTATTTTAGTAATCAAACTAGTTTTGATTCTGAATCATTTTATGATTTCAAGTGATAAGTAAACAGTTCAATGAAATGACATATTCCCATTTCGATTCGGGTTGATTTCGATCCATGGTAATTTACATTCCAAGGAAGTAAACGTGTTTGCAATTTTTTCCTTAAAAAATATAAAGTTAATGGCTAATTTTTGCACGGGCCCGTAAATACATATCTAGTAAGGTTTTGCTAAGGACCTTCGAATTAATTAATAAATATGGATTTCCTTAATTTGATTCACTTTTAGGTCACGTAATCACATCTCCACAATTTAGGTTCTAGATATTAATGTATAGATCACTTATGCAAAATTTCATCTAATTTGATGATTGTTTGAACTTCCAAAATCATGATTTACTGCACACACTACCAGAGAAAACATTATAGCCGACGAGATTTTTTTTTGTCGGCGATAGTATACTTTAGCCGACGACAATATTTCATCGTTGACTAAAGTTTTTTCGTCGGGTATAATATATATACTATAGAAAAACATCGTCAGCTTTAGTAAAAAAAAAAATCGTCAGCTAAAGTTTGCCTAAAGTCGAAGATTTTTTTTTACTAGAGGCGATGATATTTTTAACTAAAGAAAAAAGTCGTCGGCTAAAGTTATAGAGTTTAATACCCCAGGTTTGCCCAGGCCTTCGCCCCTCTCTGAAAATTAGGGTTTCCTAGCCTCGATCTCTCTCTATCCGCCGCTCTCCCATACCGCCACCCATAAAATTCATTTCACTCTCTCTCTCTCTCTCTCTCTCTCTCTCTCTCTCTCTCTCTCTCTCTCTCTCTCTCTCTCTCTCTCTCTCTCTCTCTCTCTCTCTCTCTCTGAAAATTCGGATGTTGATTTCTGATATGGTGATGAACCCTAATTTCAGGATGATATGGATGACCGCTGCCTCGCCCAAGCCCGCCACCGAGCTTGTAATTTTGTTTAGGGTTTTGGTTGTAATTTATGTAATTTTGTGATTATTTTTGGTGAATTGTTGTAAATATAATTATGTAATTTTGTGAATTGAAATCCAAAATAATTTGTGTAGTTTTGTGTAGTTTAGCTAATTCACTTTAACAACCCATAATAGAAATTCAGAATCTAGGAATTGGCAAGTTCTGGGAATAGATTTCCCAGAATCTGTAGTTCTTTTTTTTGAAATCTGCAGACTTTAGTCGACGAAAAAAAAATTCGTCGGCTAAAGTTCCGACGATAGTCGTTTTTGTCGTCAACTAAAATATGGCTGACGCCCTTCTGCCGACAAAACTATAGCCGACCAAGGTTTATCGGCTATACCTTTAGCCGAAGAAATTTGCTAACAAGCCGACGACTTTTAGTCGTCGACTATAATCATTATTCTGACAATAATAAAAATATTAACGATTTCAATTGGACATATTACAATCCGTTTATTGGTTTGCTCAAAATCATAATATATGATTTAACTTTAACTACTTTTTTCAACTATATTTTCAGAAAATATAATTTTTTCACCTGGCATGCTTGAGATACTTATCTATATATATATATATTATATATAGCTTTGAGTTCCCGCGAAATATATCTCGCCCCCGTTGCTTTCCCGCTCTACTCCTTTCAGATTCCACACACCCCCCCCCCCCCCCCCCCCCCCCACAACCACATTCTCCCACCTCTCTCTCTCTCTCTCTCATCCATGGTGGGAGCTAATCTATCTCCCATGAGCACCTATACCCGCATCCAATCCCTGATCCAGATCCGCCACACCCGCTCCGGTCGGCTCACCAACTCCGCCACCTCCGAATCTCCCCGTGAAAGACCCAGACCAACCGCAGATGAATCATCCGACGACAGTGTGCTCCACACCACTCTAATTAAGGATCTCCGCGTCAAACGGATCTCGACCCTAACCCATAACTCGCCGGAGAATGAGAATCTATTCACCGATACTAAATCCGGCACCGAATTCGGTTTGAAGGAGGCGAAGACTGGTGTCCATGATTCCGGGATCGAAAAGTCACAGTTAGGGTCTGCAGCTGACTCACCAATTTCAGCCGATGAAAACCCTAAATCAGATTGTGTTCAGGTCAATGTCGATCAAGAAACCAAATTGGTATGCATCAGTATCAGTATACTAATATGTTTATTCTTATGGCATCTAAATTGATTGCCGAATTTTGATTTTGATTTGGAAATGTTGCTTATATAGAACTTTGAGATAGGTTTATAATTAAATTATAATGTATTTGGTTAATGACAGGTCCTTAAGCCTCGAAAGAGAGTGTTCAAAGCGCCTGGCTCGTTTAGTTATAGAAGAATGCTTCCTTATCTGCAGGGTATCACCAAAGACAACTGTAATTGCTTTACACTTTTACCTGTTTGTTTTGTCATTGTCAAATGCGCGAAGTGATGTTTGATTTTTGTAGAAGTTTATTTGGGGATCTAAATGTTATATTGACTTGTTGTACGTCGGCAGGCATGCTTGAATTTTGTGAGCTCCCAAATCGTGGTAAAGGTCCCATGAGTCCATTTACAACACATAAATCCTCTCTGGAGGGTGATGCCATTAATTTCTCTACTCGGCTGAACAATGTACAAGATTCTTCGCATGAGTCATCTTGTGTCGAATTGAGTTCAGAATCTCCCGAGTGTATATCTAATTCACCAACGAAAGTACTTGTTGATCAGAAGAGAGATGTCTCAAACGTCATTCACTCTTCAGCTGTGGAGGGTGCCCAACCTATCAAGGATCATGTGTTGGGCATGTGTACTGATGATAATGCACCAGTGGGGAACATGGTGACTTCTGGTAAAGATGGTAATGTGTCTTTATCAGAAGATCAAAATGTGAAAGAAATATGCCGCCAATCGCGTTCAATCATGGTTGAGGGATATTCATGCGAGGATAGTGAAATGGTTGAGCGGAAGGAAAACTCAAACCAGTTTCAATGTAAAGAGATTAGGAACATCAATATGGATGAGCAGAGTGGTGGCAGTGATGAAAATATTTTGAATCAGAATTATGATCTGAATGAAGAATCTGTCCAGATGACACCGCCAGATGCTGCGATCCTTCATAAATTAGAGGTTGAAATAAAAGGAAGTGGCGAAGAAGGATATGTTTGTGAGTATAGAGATGAAGGTCTTCAGAAGCCGTCCACTGGATTTAACACAAGAGATGCTACCTCGGTTGGTGTCAGACCTGAATCTACTCCAAAGAGAAAAATGGTATGAAATCCTCAAAAATCCTAAACATCTTCATTCTTTTTCGTTATCTTGAGATGGAAAGTCATATTGTTCAGTTAAGGTAATATTTTTATCAAAAGACATTCTGGTGGCTGATCAACGATTCTTTCTAAGCTTTACTTGTATGCCGGCTAATATAAGATTTTTGTTTGTTTTCAAAATAGGCTTTAAATCCATGTTCAAGGCTGAAGCTGTTTAGAAGTCCTGGTTCAGTCAGCTACAGAAGAATGCTTCCATTTATTATGGACATGGATAAAAGTAACTCCTCTATCTCTCTTAATCTATATGTCCCTCACCTTAGTAATTGTAAGCAATGATTACTCTTTGAAGTTGAGACTTGAATAGAAATAAGCTGACTTTTTAAAATTCGTAGGTGCTTTAGTATCTGGTCATCATGAAAATAATGTAAAGGATTTGGAGCAAAGGCAACCACTGACACCCGCACAGCAGAGAACTATGATGGATAAGTCAAATGGTCTTATATCTCCTCCAGAGCCTCACACTCTACCAACACCTCAGCTAACAAATGCTTGTGGCTCATCTAATTTTGATGGACCAAATTTAACATCCCCAGAACGTGTCACAGGATTTCAAATGCATGTTCAAGATGATGTGTTAGGTAAAGAGAGTAAATTGGAGACTTCTCCTGATATTGTTGTGTGTTTGGGGCAAGAAACTGGCCTACCTGTCAGTATATTGTGTCATAAGACTCCTGTATCTTCTCCCAAAAAAGATGGTGCAAGAACAGCCAGTGAAGAACTACCTGTCACAAATGTGTTATCTGTTGGCGCCATCGAGGACTACAGAAGCTCAAGAACAGCTGTAACTGGTGGTGGGAAGCCACTTAAATCCAATAGATCAGGTCACAACTCATCTGAAAATCACGCCACAACTTCTTCTGTCATTCAGGCATCTCACAAAGGGATCCTTAAAAGGAATCCACGAGGATGCAGAGGACTCTGTACTTGTTTAAATTGTGCTTCATTTCGACTCCATGCAGAGAGAGCATTTGAATTCTCAAAAAATCAAATGCAAGATGTTGAAGAAGTAGCTCAGGATTTGATGAAGGAACTCTCAAAATTGCGAAAAATATTAGAAAAGTCAGCTGCCACGGGAAAAGATCATATCATCATCTCAGATGAGGTTAGTGCTGCTTAAATGAAATTTGGTTATAAGTTTATCTTTCTATTTAAGCTCTAGCCTGTCCACAGTTCTTATACTTAATGTATTTAGTTATGTTAAGTGGATGCATGTATGTTCTTTTTATAAGTGGATGCATCTAAGTTATTTACAGGGCTTTAGTTACTGGAACAACTGTTCAAACTTGAGAAACAATAAACTGTAATTATCTGTTTAATTTTTCTTAATAAATTCTAGTAGCTTGTTGAGTTCTATCATCTCATTCACATTGTCATTTGTTCAACAATATGAGATTTAAAACCAAGGAGAATGGTAATTGGTCATTGACAATCATTTTTGTACCCAAAGTAGATACCTATGTAGTGTACAATACATGGTAGGATGGTTTACCACATTGCTTGGGCCTATTAGTGCTCTTTCAGTAGCAATCATTGATTTTTCTATCTACTGAATCAGAAACAAATGTATGATCTTTTCAACAGTTAAGAGAAACCCTTGTTTTAGAAGTACTTCCATAGTTTTAATTAATTTATTTTTATCATGAAAATAACCTAATCTACACTGTTTTATCTTTAGGTGACAAGCGCTTGTAGAAAAGCATCTGAAGCAGAAAACCTTGCACGAAACCGTCTTGGAGAAATGAATTATGATCTCAATATTCATTGCAGAGTCACAGTAAGTTTTCACTGGCCAATATAATGCATGAGAGTATTTCTTGATTTTTTTGTTCTTTGGTTGTATGGTTTCCACAAGTTGAGCAATAAATCTAACCCCATGTTTTTACAGTGCTTGCACGAACGAAGGGTCAGATTTGCAAATCACATCAAGGGAAAAGTCATTACAAAGTGCTCAAGCAATTAGAGATAGAACTTTGTCATTCCTTTATTGTGTAGGTTGGTAGTTGGCACCTTTTGCATATTAGCCGGGCGGCTTTGGTTGAATTGATATCTAGGATGTGTGAGGAAATTTTATCTGTATTGGAAAGATCATTGTGAGGTATCTAGCTGAAAAACAAGAAGCTGGTTATAGATCAAAAGATTGTATTAAAGACCGAGATTGTTACTTGGTTCTTATAGGTGGGCATTGATATACATTCTCATGTTCGAGTTATCTTACTAATTGACATGTTGGGCAAACAAATCATTTGGTCCAAACCAGATTCAGACTTACAATATCAATTAGTCCTCAACAAACTCTATTAGTGTGATATTACCTATATAACAGGCGTGGGTTTTCCCTGTAGCTAGAATAGTAACTACAGTGCTTAAGTGGGTGGATCACACGTGCGAAGTTAACATCAACGCTTCCTCTCCGTCGTCTTAGTCTCAGCTCTCTCGATCTTGACTTCAGATCCCCAACCCTCTTCCTCGCCCCTCACCTTTGCAGCCTCCCTCTGGAACTCTCTCTCAATCTTGGACCTCCACTTGCCCAAACCATCTCTCCCATTTGAAGCCTTGCATCACAGCCCCTCACCTTTGCATCTCCCTCTCGATCTCCCTCTCAATCTCAGTCCTCCACTTGCTCTCTCACTCTCCACCTTGCGATTTTCAGTCACTCGCTCTCATATCTCTGTCTATTCCATCCGTCGACCTAATCTACTTCTTAGTTCTAAGCTCTCGGTGCTCTCTCTCAGCTCTGAGCGCTCTTTCCACTCTCAGATTGCAGTTGAAGCCCAGATTTCAGATCAGCAAACTCGGATTTTGGAGGTCAGGTTTTTGATCGGTCTTTCTTTTTCTGTGTTTTTGGTTGATTTTTGTTTTTCAGTGGATCTAATGGGGTGTTGGTGATCGGATTCTTCGTTGCTCTCCACAAATGGCGACTCATGGAGATCAAGAGGCTACTGCTTTGCACCACTTCTCTCTTTCACAAATCTAATCCATAAGATTAGTAGATTTTCACAGCCTCAATCTTCTCTTTCGCAGCCTCACTCTTCTCTCATCATCTTATCTCAACAAATCCTCATCGTTGGTTCTTGGGTTTGGATATGATTTTCTAAATTGTGCGGGCATTTGAATCAGGTTCAGGTTTGGAGGTTCGAGTCCGCTCTTCGTGACTAAACCACAGACTCCGCCGGGACGGCTCGACAAGTAGAAAGGGGGGAAGAAACTCCGAAGAAGAAGATGATGAGGATTCAACTGCTCCGAAGAAACTCACTCCACCGAGAAATTGAATGTTAAGCAACTCAAGGAAGAAGCATCTCTCCGTCGACTTCCGGTTTCTGGTACTAAGAAGCAGTTGCTGGAGCGACTTTGCCAAGAAAGAGAAGGATTCAGCTGACAATTCCGGAGGCTTAATTAGGTATCAGCTTTGACTGCTGCTTATTTTAGAAAGTAACTTTGATTATGCTTATTGGCAGTAACTTTCTGCTTTTCATTTCGTGTATTATCAATCAATCATTTAATGGGTGTTGCTTGATTGCATAGCTACAAATGCAATAAGCTGTTGTAACTTCACCAAATGCAATTAACATGTTTAGAGCTAGGTGTGTAGAAGATTATAGTAGCTTATTGCATTCGGTGAAGATTAGAGTAACTTATGCTTAAGAAGCTCCATCTGATAGATATATTACCTAGCTAGCTATGTCAATCTGTCATTTACAAAACTGTTGGTTTCAAAGGTCTGTTCGTATTTTAATACATGTTTAGCCAGATGCATATGGTATTTTTGTTTATAGATAGCATTTGTGTTCATAGATATCATGTTAGTAGAGATTAGTAGAATTAAAGGCATTTGCGCTTCTGTATTCGTTGTTCCAATTATGTTTCTGGGTTGTCTGTAAAACTGTAATGCTTATGGTTGTAAATAACACTCATCCACTTTGTTTACTTCGTAGTTCTATTACTCTGGAATTTCATGCAAGGCTTCGGAACAAGTTGATGTTATACAATCCTAAGATGTTTGGGTAGTTTCTACATTGTTGGTATTGCAAGGAGTTGAGTGCCTGCTATGGAGTGCTCATTTCAATTTCTCAAGCTATGTCATTTCGAAACCCAGGGATGGCTTTTAGTTCTTGGTGTAGTGGCTGTTACCTTGGTAAGTCTCTTTGAGTATTCAGTTCACAATCCAATACTAATAAAGTTGATGATCACCCACGAATATTCCACTTCCCCTTTTGCTAAACTCCTTTTCTAGATTTGTCAGGCTCGCACAATTTCGGTGATTCCAAAAACACATCGGCAAGCAAGCTTTGAGTTCGAAAAGGTTGGTTCTTGGTCCAACTGGGGTACCGACGAGCTTTGATCTTTTGTTCAAAAAAGTTGGTTCTTGGTCCATCTAAGTACTTGATCTTCCCAACAACAGGATCCATCACAGTTTCAGCGAGTGCAACAGGTTATAATTCCTTTTATCAATTATAATGTTTCTAATTAGTCGAATTGGTAGAACTTAAAGAGTCAATAAAGGTCGTCCCAAGTAATAAAGAGATTGAATTTCTTATAATAGATATGATAGAAGGCAACTGTTAAACCTATATTCTCTGAGCATATACATGAACTTATTACGTAGTAAGAACGATATTAATATTCCCTACTAAGTACTAATTTACTATATAACAAAGGAGAGTCTTACTGTTCATGCTTTTTTGAAATTGTTCATACGCGTGCAACATGTGTGAGCTTCTCTCGGTAAAGCCCGGTCCCTCTCCTCTCTCTCTCTCTCTCATTCCTCAGCAAATGATCAGCCACGTCGTGCTCAAGCAGATCATCCTAATTAACATCTTCAATACAGCAAGCATCCAAGCTTTCAAGAGCATCAAGCAGCCAATAGATTTAACATCTTCAATATAGCAAGCATCCAAGCTTTCAAGAGCATCAAGCAACCAATAGATTTTGGCTTACTAGAGGAGATGTTAATTGGTTATACCACTTTGTGCAGTAGTGGGGATTAGTTCTCAGATCTCTCGACTTAAGTAATACCCAACTCTCGACTTCTCAGATCTCTCTCTCTGCACAAATTTATCTCCATCTTTTCTGGATTGTCTCGGTGGCTTCGATTGTTCTGCTCGAAGGTTCGTTTTTCTCTTCTGCTTCACTCTTCATCTTTGTGGGCATTGGATATTACTTTTTCGTCATCTTTGATTGCTTTTTGATTGATTGATTTTTGATCACTTTTTTTTATGGGTATTACGGATACACTTAGGTAGCTTCATCCCTCTTTCTCTCAAATAGGTATTACTTTTTCATCGCCGTTTGCGCATAACCAAGTCTATAATCTCGGCTTCCCAGCATCAGATGATCACCGTTGTGTTGCTCAGTTGTGTTTATTTGATCTCAATCACTAATGATGCTGTTGCTGTTGTTGATTTGTGTTTTAGTTGTGTACTGAAATTTTTTGTTCAGCTGTTTAAAGTTTAGTTATCAATGTGTTTCAACTGTTGTTATTGGTTATGCAATTTGTAGTTGTTATTGGTTCAGCTGTTTTAGTTGTATTGTTTCAGCTGTTTAGAGTTTAGAGTATATATAATCTATGAATGGTTATTCAGATGAACGAATCATCACTCATATACTCGGGGAGAGTACCTCAGCCTTTTAAGGCCTACCATTATCACAAAACAATCTTTAGCATATGAAAGTGGGTGAATTAACACCCACTTTAGGATAGTTCCAGATGAGACAAAATTTTCTTAACGAGAGAAGGTTTTGCAGTTCGGCCGCAAGTTCTGCTTCGTTGATAAATTGTTATTTATATTATAATTAGTGATATTCCCATTGCAGTTTAGCCACTTCGTTAATGTACTAATATAGCTTCCTGACTCTCTTCAATTCCATGAACTGGTACAGTGGTACTGCTATCTTCTTGCTAAGCTTAGTATATAACTATATATAGATGGTCTTTTTAATACAAAGTAAGTAGTACTTATTCTAGGTTAGCTAGCTTTGTTCTTTTTCTTTTCCTATTTCGATTTGGTGTTGGGTGGGTGTAACATTGAAGAGAAATAAGTTATAAGTGGAGCGCTAGGTATGTAAAGAAAGATGGGAAAGGTGATGCGCAAAAATGGCTTCCTTAATTCTTCTGAGTTTTTTATTTTCTGACTTCTAGGTTGTTTGTTTTGGTTGAATAAGTTTTCGACCGGTTTGTGGTTAGATCTTGGAGTTCAATCGCTTTGGTTTTTCCTTACTGTGAGATCGTTTTAATCTGTAGGTTCAGGGAATCGTGAGGTAGTTGACGACGAATCAATTTGCTCTATACGGACTTTACTTACTCACCGCAGGCGAATCACCTAAAGGTAATTTGGTTTTTTTATGATTTCATCGTCTTCGCAGTCATGGTAATGATGGTATGGACGTACTCTATGATTGCATATCATTGGGTAAGGTCTACGTTCTCAGATCATTCTCAATTGTTCAATTATTAGTTGATGCATTGTCCTACCACTTGGGCTTTGAAAGCAAAATCAGTTCTCACATTCCCACCCCAATGAATATATATATTAAAGCTCCAACCTTCTATGCTCCTTTGTTTGAAGTTTGCATTTTGCAGTGGTCTTTGTTTAGTTTGGTTGCTAATTGAGTCTATGTTTTGGTTGTGATTTTTGTTTAGAGGGGATTGATAGGGTTAGTTGCTGCAACAGTTGAGTTTACCAGTAAGGTTGCTCAGCAGCTTGAGGTAAAAAAAAATTGAGTGCAAATTGATTTTGATTTTGTTCCTCAAAATGATCGATCGTTTGAATGAGTAGGTGTTATTCTGTGATTAATGTGGTTCTTACAAGTTGCAAGTAAAACTATTGGTTACAAGTATGATGTTTTGTAGATACAAGAACTATACGCGCTAAGCTTGCTATGAATGAGTATCACATTGTCTGTTATCTGTAATAGTGTGTTCCAATAGGTGGAAGTCTAGACTGATCTAACGACATGTAGAAAATGTAGAAAATTGAGTATCACATTGGATAATGAACTTGCTGGATAAATAGTCTTAGTATTGTGGTTGATCGATTATCCTCGAGCACAAAATTGATTCGGCGTCGTTTTAGAATCAGGTTTACCAGGGTATTGACTCCTGATACTGTCGATAATGTATCTGAATTTCACTCATTAAGAATTTGTTTTGGGTTCTAATGAAACAAGCTATATGCTTCTTCTCTTTTTTCATATTACATACTTGCTCTAAAGAAAACATTGAAAGAAAGATGTATAGTTTTGGTAACTTGGATTTTGTTTGGATACAAATAGGATGTATTGGTAACTATACCAAATCACATTGATGTTGTCATTTGGCCTACTTTGAGTGGAATTCTGTGCAGTTTATTTAGGTAAAATACTGGAGTAAATTAGAGCATTGAACCTTAGTTGTCACTGTCTGGAGCCACAGTAGCTAGCACTGCTTTTCCTATTTTCATTCCCAGTACTT
The DNA here is from genome assembly GCA_946800695.1 of Geum urbanum. Classification (NCBI taxonomy): domain Eukaryota; kingdom Viridiplantae; phylum Streptophyta; class Magnoliopsida; order Rosales; family Rosaceae; genus Geum; species Geum urbanum. The sequence goes on from OX327012.1 coordinate 24,048,621, forward strand.
GATTGAATCTTACACTCAAACTAATATCAACTTGGATGCGATATAGATAACACAGTATTACTGTAATAGAACGAATATTTACATATAATACTGAATATGCTTATATCTTAACAGTGGATGATTGCGTCGAATATGTATGTTATGTGTGTTGCTTTGTTTTCCAGCTCTATTTGCAGTGGTTTTGTTCCACCGGAGAGCAAGGTAAATTGATTCTCCGTCCATTGCTTAGTTTTTCTTTTTGTTTTCTTTTTGGATTTGTTAAATGTGCTTTCTCTAAAGTGTATATGAGTTTTCGGTGTTGGATTAACTGCTTGCTCTAAGGCTTCTAAGTCTATTCTCTACCATTGTAGTCTCTTCTTCTTCTTCTTCTTCTTCTTCTATGCAATATATATATATATATATATATGTATATATATGTATAGCTAGCTCATATAATTGAGCAAAATCTTGATTTGAAGACATTTGCATCTCTATGGGCAATAGATATATATAACTAGCGTATATAATAGAGTGTGTACTTATCCACTACATATTTCGGTTTGAGATCTTATTCGTTCATTATGGATCTTAGTGTATTTCAGTTTAATTTGAGTTCTGTGTTGATTAAAATGGTAATGCATTAAAATGAATCTTAGTGTATTTTGATTTGATTTCCACTATGTTTTGAGAAAAATGGATCTTATTTGTAATTCTGAAATAAGGTGTATACTGTGTTTTGGGTTTTGATTTCAATTTTTGAGGTTAAATTGTTAATAATTGTCATGTTATGACCACACATGTATGTATATGAAAATATTATTTTATTGCCAGGGTGTCCATGTTCTATGCGAAAATAGCTTAATTGTGTCATTCTGCTATTGTTTCTATGTCTACCATCTTGCATTATTAGATATGATTATAGTTTGGCTGCAACTGTACCTCGCTGCTAGCTTTTGGTTCTATGATTTGTTGGTCTCATTAGTTTACTTTCTATTTCTCTTGGACCCATCTCCCCATTGTTTTAAAGAAAAGTTTGGGTCTTTGAGCAGAATATACACAATCAGATTTGATATTATTAGCTATTAAACTAAGTATAGAAACATTGGGATAGTCGAATCAATACATAAAAGGGGGGGGGGTGCATTTAGTGTCTGATTTGCTATTATTAGCTAACATAATGGAAGTTTTAGTTTGCATCGTCCCATTCTCAATACAAATTCTTGGGCAGCTTTAGTTTGTTTCAAAGGTGCAGAATTTTATACAGTTATGAGACCTATGTATCGGTCTTCGCTATTATTGGCAGAACAATCAATTTCAGTTATATGGGTCTGGTTTATTGTTTTCGTAATTTGTCCAGTTATATAGGGCAGCTTCGTGTCACCTTATATGGGTCTGCTTATGTAATTCTGATTTCGTATTGGTAATGCATCTATTATTTCAAAGACCTGGGTTATGTAGGCCTGGTGTTATGGTTTTACAGACTTGATGTTGATTTAGTTGAGGTTCTTTCCCTTTTCAATTTTTCTCATGGAATTTGAAATGAGTTGCAAGTATGATACTTATATTTCTTTGCTCTATGTTTCTCGATGCACTGATCATGCATATTTAAAATGTACTCCAGGTGCTTCAATCTGCGTTTGAAGTCAGAAAATCAACCATTCAGACTACATGTCGCTGATACAAGATCGAAAAGTCAGCAAAGTATAAATATAGCTATAGCATGTCAAGAGCCTAAATTTGTCTGTTATGAGGTAGATGTGATGGTGATCATCCATAATCCTCTCACGATGTATTTAAACAAAGTTGTCATAAGTGTATTCCAAATATGCTGTCAACACACTTTGATATTAATGACTATAAGTATCGTGAACTATTCATTGCATGATCCGTCTACATTGTTTTCTCAGACGATTTCAACTAAGTCAGTGGTACTTTTATCACACCGCGCGAAGCACGGGTGACCTACCTAGTCTATATAAGAGTTGAAGCTAAGATGATAATATGGGAGGAAAAGGAGACATTGCAAAAATTCATTTTACTATCGAAATAACAGAGGCATTACTGTAAGCAATTCTTCAAACTTTTCTTCACAGTTGATAGAGTAAATCTAATAAGAATGAAATTGGGTTCGAAGAAGATGTGCCCCAACCCTATCCATGGCATTCACCCGATCAAACTTTACAAAAACAATACGTAACTCCCCCACGACAAAGTTCTTTGCAAAAGCCACCAAGTATACGGTTCTAATTCTGGAGGCAAAACTTGTTGCAGTCAGAAACTTTGAGCACAACCCAACATTAAGCAAAGTGCCCTCGGGTGAGAATTCAGAAAGCATTGTTGGAGTGAGTCACACTCGTATATTTAAGAAGTGTATATTCTGTAATTAAGTAGAATTCTATAATTGATTATGTTTTCTTCTAAAACGGTAAATATGCTTGTATATAAACCCAATTCGGAATTGATCAGTATATTAAAAAATTATCCAAACACTTGTGTTCTCTTTGACTTGGTATCAGAGTCAAGATTCCTCGTCCACGTTTGAATCACCCCACCTGTCATGTCTCCGCTTCCGTTTCAAGAAAGGTTGCTGATGTTGGATATGTTGACTCTCTCGTTCTGACTTGAGAGAGTCATCTAACTTGTCGGTCTGTTCTCGTTCTGACCCGAGAGAATCATCTGAACTTGTTACACGTGCAAACCTAAATTAGGTTGCACGTGAGAATGCGTGTTGGAGAGAAAATATCCCACATTAGAAAAAAAGGCAAGCAGAAGATGACTTATAAATGAAACTATACCCAATATTAACTAAGACTTTAAATAAAATATAACACTTTAAAGATAGTTCAAGTCGAGACAATATCAGTTATATTGGGTCGTAAACTGAAAAACAGCTAAATCCAACAACTAGATCAAATACCTACCTCACCCCAAGTCGATCACAAGTTACTTATCTTCATCTTCTGTATCCCGCAGAACGGCACCTCGTACTTTTGCCCTGCGATAAGCAGGCACGACCCGGTTGACAACTTTTGCTGATTTCACATCTCGAGCGGCTTGATTTTCTGGAGAGTTTTGTGCACCATTATCGATCATCTGTATCTTTTGCCTCTTGGAATGCTGCTCCAACTGGCTCTGGATGCTATCATTTCTCTCCTTTTCAGCGGATACTTCTTTCAACAATTGCAAAGACCGCTCCTGTTCTTGTACACAAGACTCGTTGGTTCTTTGGAACTCTTTGAAGAGCTGAAGTGACAAATTTGCAATAGCCTCAGTAGCAGCAGATCCCACAAGCTTCCCGAGAGCAACGTAGATTTTCGGCATTCCTTTCGACTTCTGCGCCACAATTTTTGCCGTGGTGGCTGCGCAATCCGGGGACTGTCCCTCCAAAACAAGCTTGGTGTCTCTAGATTTGATGGAAGTTACAAGATAGTCAATGAACTCGGACCAAGTGCCTCCTATTCCAATGGTGTCCTGCATATCCTCGAGCTGACTAACCGACCGAACAGCCTCCCATGTATTCGAGTGGAAATCGGTGACGTGGATTCTTAAGTGCGATGAATCGGGGGCATGTACATGGAACAAGAACTGCCGCAACGGCGGCGGCGGCGGAGCTGAGCCCATTGAGGTCCACTCAACACTGAGCTGGCCGAAACCGGGATCCAATTGGATTTCTAATCCCATTGCCCCCACTATGGGCCCTTCCCCTAGATCAGTAATATTCAAGGATTGTTGATCAAGAAATTGCCCCTACGGTTAAAAGAGCAGTGATCAAAGTTCCAATAGAAATTGGAGTGGTGACAATATCAAACGGCAATTGAAATAGTATTGTAGAGAGAGATGAAGGTACCTGAATCCCAGGCTGGTTGAGGCAGGACAGCAGACCAGAGCTTGAAGAGGAAGCTCAAAACTCAAAAGCGAATGAAGCCGAGTTGATTTTTCTATCAAGTTTAAAAAACTCAAAACAGGGCATCTGCGGCACTCATGTGATATAGGTAGTCTAGTATGGGCCTGGGCTGTATGCCTCTACTTTGCCCAAATAAGGATCTAGGTTTTGGTTCAATTAGTGAGCCTGACAATAGTGTTTTATAAATATTTTTTTGGCAAAATGTCAAAAATATATTATTTTCAACGCACCTTCTCCTACAAAATTTATCAAATATTTTAAATTCAAACAAAATTCATTCTATTTTTAAGTATCTAACAGACTATAATATTTCAATTATTTACAAAAAATACCATTACATTCTTAACTAATAATCACCTAAAAACTCTCTCTTTGCTCTGCTCCACTCTATCAAGCAAAAGCAAAACAGTGAAAACAACACATAGTAGCAACCCGGCCAATCTGTCGCCGTCCAACCCTCACTGCGCCACCTCGCATCATCGCCGAAACCGTCAAACTGTGCACTGTCAACCGCCGTGAGTTCGTCCTCCGGTCCTCCTCGTCACAAGCCATCGGCCGTCACTCATCGGCGCGGCTCCCTGAGCTCCGACTCGCTCAGCTTGAGACTGAACCTTTCATCGCCGCCTGCTACGCCTAGTCTACTCCTCTCCCTTTCCAAACATCGACATCTGCTCGGCTTTCTCGCGCACCTACTGCCTACCTCGATCGAAGGCGCAGGTGAGGTCATGACGATCACGCCGCCGCCGCAGGGATCAAGGATTTAGTGGTAGATATGACAAATTTCTATAACTAGTATAAAAGTATCGAGCCGTGGCTGAAGAGGAAGAACCGAGGAAGGAGATTCTGCAGACGGAGAAGCATAGGGCGAAGCTGGATGGGATGTTCGAGTGTATACGGCGCTACTACTGTAGCACGTACATCGAACCCTGAGTCCTATTTAGGGGGAGATGCTGAGAGTATTCATCATTTGTTTCTGAGTTGTGCTTTTACCACTTCTTTCCCCTTCAGTGCATCTGAAATATCAGGAATGGGAGTAGATATATCGGCACTTGATACAACATTTACATCTGATGTCGGAAGTAATGGATTGCAGCTTGGACCTGATGGTGGGGGTGGTAGATCACTAGATCAGATCCTGTGGAATTTCAGCCTATCAGATCTTACATTAGATTTATCCAACATGGGAGGTATATTCATTTAGTCACTTATAAATGTTAATGATCATGAAGCTTGTGAACTTTAGATATCATTGAACAATTTTAGTATTAAATACATATGTAGAGATGTATTCAGATGAATTAGCTGTGAGTTCAGGGTAAAGGAACAGTACAAACCGTTGAGAGGCAGATACCATCTTTTCTTGACACTCGATTTAGCTCAACATATAGGAGGAGATACACATGCTTTATCTATAGAAACCTAAAGTAGTTTTTTCATCAGGGACCCCTTTTCATAATTTTTCTTAAATGTATTGCAGAAATTTCAATTCTTATGTTTGAGTTTTGCATTGGCCGTCAGTCAGCAACCACCATCACAGCCTCGTGAAGTCATTGGTTCTAGCATTATCATGGACAGACCAATATACACTTTCCGCACTACTGCTAGTGTTCTTTTGGCGGCATTAATCGTTGCATTTGCATATTGGTATGGAAGAAAGCGCAAGAGGTGGTGAGGAGTTGGGTTGTCGGGGCTGTATCATAGCCGTGTTGTGTAGGTCTATATGAGATTTAGAAATACAGGAGATTCAGAAATACTCGTTGTATTTGATCATATATATATGTATTCATGTAAATTGTAGCTCACAATAATTAAAGAATACAAGAGTTTAATACAGATATGTTTGGTGTTAGATATATACTTGAACATATATTTAGACAGATAGTTGAATAGATATCTAGATAGATACTTGAACAAATACTTAGATTACATACTTGAAAAGATACTTAAACATATACTTGAATAAATACTTAGACAAATACTTGAATAACTATTTAGACAGATACTTGAACAGATATTTAGACAGATACTTAGACAGATACTTGAACAAATACTTAGACAGATATTTAAACAAATACATAGAGAGATATTTCGACATGTACTTAGACAAATACTTGAACATATATTTAGACAGATACTTGAACATATATTTAGACAGATACTTTTGGTATTTTCAGCTTATTGTCTTACAAATCTCTATAAATACATACTTTTCTATGATTTTATTCTTTAAATTGTATAGTTATTGTTTGGAATCTCTCTAGTTGGCACGCATGGTTAGCTAGGCTTATGTATAAACCGAAAAGCCCGTGAAAAATGAATATGTATTTGAGACAACTGGAGTTGGAACACATGTGCAAAATATTTCGTTGAAGAACGGTGACACGCCAGCATACGAAGCACATACAAGATAAACCGACATCTACGGTCAAACTATCCGAGGCTAATAAAAGAGACTGCTTCGCGGGAAGGATCCTTCCGCGGGAGATATTTTTGCATCGAACATTTTGGCACGCCCAGTGGGACATTTTTGTGTCTCTAAGTGACAATAGGGGATCCTTACCGAAGGAATTACCCTCAATGTCGCAAACACCTACAACTGGCTTACTGTGAACATACATCTACTCGGTGTCGTTCATTGAGTGATCAAGCGGTTGACATCATCTTCGCTAAAGACTTTAACACTATGTCGTTTAAATCTTTAAGTGAAGTAGAGATAGCAGAACTTACGTTCCCGGAGTACCTAGCTTACGCGGCTAGGCGCGACAACCACCAGACTAGTTACTATACGGCTCTAGATGAGAGAATTGAACAACAAGCAACTCTTCTCACTACCCAAAGCAATTTAATAGACACAGCGATAGCTGAAATCCAAGCGATACGGGTAGAATTCAACAAAGATCGGGAGGAGAGAGAGGCTATTGGAGCCCAGGTAGCAAGTCTCGTAGAAGGTCAGGATAAACTACGGATAAACATCATACAACACTTGGGAACAAGTTTGGATGAATACCGCCGGCATGTGGCGACACTGTCTCAAAGGACAGATAGGGACATAGTGTCTCTAACTAAATCTGTATCTGACCTAACAAGAAAGACTGGACAAGCAGAGTCTTTCCCTCCTGCTTGGGAGCAACGGTTAAACAGGTTCCTGAACGATTGCGACATACATCTGGCCAAGATGTATGATACATATAAGACACCGTTTCCTCCTTTGCAGAAGGATGATCCTGATGCTTGGCAATGGCCAAAGTTCTACCGGCATCAGACCTTCTAGACTTTCTCTGGTGACGATGATTCTAACGTGGCAACACACTTAGCATACTTCACACTGCAATTAGGGCAGTTTGCCGATAACGAGGGACTCAAGTTAAGAGTCTTTGAATCATCCTTGTCAAGATTGGCCCTCGTATGGTATATGGGAATAGAAAAGGGTTCAGTCAATGAGTGGAAGGATATGGAGGCTTTATTCATAGACCACTTTGGAACGGCTAGACCTGAAACTAGTGTTGGAAAGCTGGCTTTCTTGAGCCAATCGACGATAGAAAGTCCAGTCACCTTCCTGCACCGTTTTCGGTCAGAGTATAATCTATGCAAAACTCCACTCGGGAAAGAGGAAGTAGTAGAAATGGCCAAGAACGGTTTGGAAGATACATACCACCAACTGTTCTTAAATAACAAGTACATCTCCTTAAATGAGCTTATCATGACTGTAACTAAATCTTACAGTACCATGTAAGAAAGAGATAATAGAAGGAATGCGTCGAAGAGAACGTACAACGCTAGGTCTTATGATAGACCGAAGCCAAAAACTGTGGCTTATATAGAAGATATAGATGACCAAGAGTCAGACTCTGATAGCGAGTAAGTGGGAGCTATGGATTTATCAACAAACAAAGTTTTAAAGCCCCGCAAGCTTCAGAAGAATAAGGGTCCAATCAAGCTTTCGAAAGTGGCTTTTACTAAGCCAGAGTTCGAAACATACACTTATGATACCAATATGGCTCATGAGATCTTGAACGAGCTATATAGCATGCGAGCTGTTAAAGCAGATTTCGGACCTCTCCCTACGGTTGAGCAGTTAAAAGGTAAAAAATATTGCAAGTTCCATGGAGCATGGATGAAAGGACCCAACCCCGATTTAGTTTCCTAAACCGGAATCAAACCCCTTCTGAAAACACGAACTTTCAAAAACCAAAGAAATTTCGGCAGAGTTTCACTATATCGCGGAATTATCATTAACCTGCACCCAAAAACACACTTCATCCTATGCCACAAAAGCCAAACCGTGGGCACCAATCCCATCCGGATTTCTCAATATCATAACAATAATGTAAAGTAATAAGCAAAACTATACTTTACAGAAATCTGGGGAAAATTATATGAAAGTACAACATATTCAGTATTCAGAGCGACCTCTAGTATGTACATATATATACAAATAGTAGGCCAGACTAAGAACCAACCATAAAAGAAATATAGCTCGAATACTAAGCCTCCGATTGCGACGTGCGACACCAGAATCCGAACTGCAAACTGGGCACGGAAACCAAAAAACCCAGGGGAAAGGCAAATAAAATCGTTAAAGTGAGTGGACGAAAATAATCATATGCCTTTCACCATATATATAGCATAAAACAAAGCGAGTTCTTAAAATAAATGGAGGTGTCAGGCGAATCTCTCAAGCCCGACGGTGATAGACTAGGCGAATCTCTCAAGCCTAGTGGGCACATCAAGGGAATCTCTCAACCCTGGAACTGGACTACCGATGATCAGCCGAGTAGCCAATGCATCGATGCTAAGTAAATGCCATCACCATATAAAACATAAAACAATACCTCCAAAAATAATGAATAATCTCAATACTGTACTGGAAATAAATACTGAAATCAAGAACTCGCTACGACAGTGTAAATAAATGTCCACTCACAGATAAGCACAACGCAAAACGCGTTAATCTTGTGATCCGGCGGAAAATCCCTCGCCAAACGAACGATCACGATCCCCTGAATAATCATAAATACCACTATTCAAAATCACATTTCAAAACCCTGAACCACATCTCGAGATCCAACCATTCTCGGAAACATATAACTCAAAATATCGACGAAATTGTCAAAAATCCAATAAACATACTATAAAACCTCGCCACAAATTTCGATGCTCAATTCAAAATATAAACCTCACCACTGCGATCGGTGCGCGATTCCGAGCAAAACGACATAAAACTTGTCGAAAATCACCTCGGCCGGAAAACCGCCGCCGCCGGAAAATGTCATCGGCCCAGAAAAATTCGACCTACACATGGATTTGAAGATCTCGACATTTCCAACAACTTTCTAGTTCAAAGTTAAGCCCAATTTTGACCGGAAAAGGTCTAAATCTCACCTTGAAGTCGAAAACCCTCGCCGGAATTCTCCACCTCCGATCTCCCTCCTCCGGCCACTGCAAGGTGCAAAACCACTTGGGTTCAACTCACCTCACCATGGGCTTCAAAACCCCTAACATGTCGACCTCCATCTCAGCCGCCATCGCTGCCACCAAAGCCGCCGAAACTCGCCGAAAATCCATGGACTTTGCCGCGTCGATTCTCCCTCCTCCGGCCACCATACAAGGCCATCCACCTACCAAACTGAAGAAGAGCACAAGCCCAACATTTCTTGTCAAGAGACCACGGCCAACCGTGGCCGGAATCAAGCCCAACGTCGGCGAAGAACCAAGACTCCAAGACGGGTCGAAACCCACCCGCGGTTAACACGGGTCAACACCCAAGTTTCCCTTTTACGACAAAATCTAACAGCCGAAAATATTCATAACTTATTCCTCGTAACTCGAAATAATCCTCCGGAAGTTCCCAAGAGCTCAAATTTAATTCTCTACAACTTTCGTGAAGGATGTCAAATAAAATTCTTGTCCGATAATTTAGTCGTTAACAAGCCCACCATATTAACCAATTACGACAAAATCGCAACTTCGTGAAACTCGCAAATCAAGCCGATAAACATACCATTTCCGGTTTGGGTTGTCACAAATCTACCCCTCTTACAAAAATTTCGACCTCGAAATTTCCAAGCCTGCCAACTGAAAAGTAGGGACACCACTTCTACCTACTGCTCAACTCCCAAATGGTTACTTCAACTGAATGATTCTGCCAATAGACTTCACAACAGGAAATATCGTTGTGTTGTAATCCCTGCACCCTCAAATCGAGAATCTGAACTGGCTCCTCTACAAATGTCAAGTCTTCCTGTAGATGGAACTAATATGGTGCTAAACATGCAATGAATCTGAAATATAGTTCTACCACATGGAATACAACATACACACTGGCCAACGCTACAGGCAATGCCAAACTATACTTCACAACACTAACTCGCCCCATGATCACATACGGACCAAAATAACGTGGCAAAGTATACCACACCTCCCAAAACAAATCATACCTTTCCAAGGAAACTTTAAACACCAACCTTGAACTCAATGACTCAACCTACTCCCATCTGCATAACGTCTCTAACGATCACGAGCAATGATCAACCTGTCCTTACCATTCTGAAGGTTTACAGTGGCGCGTTCCACTAAATCAGAACCAAACGCCATCTCATCTCTAATTCGCTCCAACACAATGGAGTACAACACTGTTCCTCGTATACAACTTCATACAGTGTCAGAACAATATTGGTATGCAAACTGGCACTGCAAGCAATCTCGAACAAATGAAACTGCTAGTCCCAAATCCCTCGGAACTGCAATACACAAGACCACAACATGTCTCTCAAAGTCTGAATAATCCTCTCAGATTGCCCACCAATCTGAGGATGAAAAACTGTACTAAATTGTAATCTGGTCCCCAATGCTCACTGCAATGCTTGTCAAAACTCTGTTGTAACTAATGATCTGGATCAGAGACCCGGGATACAAGCACACCATGAAAATGGACAACCTCTGCCAAATACAGCTATGCCAGCCTGCCTACTGAAATCTTTCTTGAAAGTACAAGGAAAAGAACTGATTTCGTCAAACGGCCCGCAATGACCCGATAACTAGTATTACTATCCGAAGTACGCGGTAACTGATACACGAAATCCACAGTGACATGCTCCCACTTCTAATCGGGAATCTCCAATGGCTGTAACTTCCCAGCAAGTTTCTGTCTTTGTGCCTTCACCTGCTGAAAAATGAGGCATCTGCTCACATAAGCTGTTATTTTCCTCTTCATGTTGCGCCACAAGTAGTAAACTCTAAGTATCTGATACATCTTTGTACCACTAATACATAACATACGTAAAATAATGAGCTTCAATAAGCATCTCTCTCTTCAAATCATTGTCTCGGGGCCCACATAACCTCACTCTGCACGACAAAGTGCCAACATTCCTCAGTTGATACTCTGCGGGAACACCATTCTGAATTGCATTCTTCTTGTTCAACCGGTAGGAATCCGCATCCTGAGCCTCACAGACCTGATCAAGTAACATAGGTTGATCCTGGAACTAGCCAACAATGCTCCATCATCTCACTTTATCTCAGTTCCCGTAGCTCGCAACTCAGCTAACAGTGAGATTCTTGCAACACGTACATGAAGCATAGAAACTCCAAATTTCTGACTAAGTGCATCAGCAACAATGTTGGTCTCCCCTGAATGGTAGTCAAAGTACAAATGTGCAGTCACAGTCGTTAATCAACCCCATCCATCTATGCCGCCTCATGCTCGAATCTGGCTGAATACGCAAGTAAATGAAACTCAAGTGATCAGTGTACATCCTGCTTCGCACTGCACGCCATGCCAGTAGTGTCTCCAACTCTTCGATGCTAACACAAAGACAGCTACTCCCAAATCATACATAGGATACGTAACTTCATAAAGCTTCCACTGCCTAGAACCATATATCATCATATTGCCATGCTGCTCAACTCGACCAAAATCTAGTTTCAAAACATCACTATACATAACATACTCTTCACCGACATCACAAAATGTGAGCATTGGCGCAGTTATCAACCTCTCCTCTAACCTCAACATGTAACTCTCTTCACAGGTATCTGACCATTTCAAACTCGACCCTCCGATCGAAACTAATGATACTCACATCTGAAATCAATCTCCGAAAAATGAAGCTCTAATAAGCTGATCAAACTAGCCATCAATCCGAAGTGGAGGATACTTGCTCTTCTCTGAAACCTGATTCTGCTTTCGGTAATCGATGCACAACCTCATCGAACCATCCCTTATCTTTTTAAAACATACTGGAACTCCCCAAGGTAAAACACTAAATCAAATGAAGTCTTCCTCAAACAATTCCTAAAGTTGAATATGCAACTCCCTCAACTCTGTTAAATTCTCTGAAAAACATCTGGATACTCACAGATAACCTCAACATCACGAACATCAGGTATACCAACCTCAACATCACGAACATGTGCCAAGTATGACATACATCCTTGCTTCATCATCAGCTCAGCCACATTGCTGAAACCACACATAGTAGAGAAGCATTTCTTTCACCTCTAAACAAGATCTTTTGGCATGACTGAACGTCAAAGCATTACAACATTCTTGCGACAAACAACCACAGTCCAATGAGTCACAAAGAAGTCTATCCCCCAAAAACATAACAAAATCCTTAATGTCCAGCAACAACAACTCTACAGCTAGTCCACAACCTCCTGCAAACCTCATAGTCTCAATACCCCACCTGATACTCACAGTCTCATCAACTAGACATAACGCTCTCCACAAACCCAGAAGTGAAGATGCAAGCATAATAGCCATGGATATCAAACAACGGTAACCTCAGGGAAACTCTGCCCTCACACAGGGTTGTGGTACGAACTCTGGCATGTCCAACTAACCGTCTACGTTGATTGCGACTTACTGATTGACTTGTCTAGAAGTCTACGTTGGTCAAACTCTAGAAATGGTACCTTGACCTCCTCCTGAACTCTGAGCTGCAAAACCACTAAAAGCAGATAACTGAGGACATTTCCTCGTAACGTGACCCTCCTGGCCACCATAATAGCAACGAATAGTGCCCCTCTGACACAAACCACAGTGACGCCTGCTGTAAAAGTTGTACAATGGAAACTCCTGCTGTGTGGAATGATCACCAACAACCACCCTGACTCATGCCACAGGAACTAGTCCACCACTTTGTGATCTCCTTCTCCACCAAATGGATCTTCTGCCTTGTTCAAATGACCCTCAACATAATCGAAAAGGCAACAGCCTAATGAAGATACTGATCCCGAGGTGCCTGAACTCAACCTCATCAAAATATCTCGACTAAGTTCACCTTCCTCAAACCGACATATCTGAAACCGCGTATGCCTTTCCTTCTCAATGTCCTTGCCTCTGAGTGCAGCACATCAAAATCCTCACGGTTGTCTTAAGGTATAACAGTCAAAATCCCTTTTATGCTCAGGTTCAAACTCATCTTGAACCTCGTGCATTGCTTCCTCTGAAGCCACATAACACGTGCAAACTGGGACAAACATTTGAATGATACATCCCTGCCACAGGTTGGTAAACACTCCATATTTCCGTTGTTAGGTATCCTGATTGAACAATTACCGTATAAACAATACCCTGGATGTAGGTCATGGAGTCACAACAGGAACTCATACAATACCAACCCACCAAATACAATGATCTGACTCAAACAAACCATCAACTACCACAATTCCGTGGTCTGAAGCAACATGTAGACGCCCATACACGCACAACCGGGCAAACCATGTCACACATATCTCTAAACCCAAAATGCTCATCCAAACCCACAACTCATTTATCAAGTCGCACGTCGACTGATCCTCAACAGGATCCACAACCTTACTGACACGGAAAGCACGTCAAGGAGGCATCCTAATGAATAAGACATTATTCACAACAAACAGGACGTAATCATGGAACTTTAAACATTTGAAAGCATACAACACCCAAAGCATTGATGAGTATCCGTCGGCTGGTCGGGTCATCGCTCCAGATATGCTGTACATTCTCAAATATCCTTAGTAAACACGACTACAGAAGTCTACAGAACCTGAAACCTAATGCTCTGATACCAAGCTGAAAAGACCCAACCCCGATTTAGTTTCCTAAGCCAGAATCAAACCCCTTCTGAAAACACGAACTTTCAAAAACCAAAGAAATTTCGGCAGAGTTTCACTATATCACGGAATTATCATTAACATGCACCCGAAAACACACTTCATCCTATGCCACAAAAGCCAAACCGTGTGCACCAATCCCATCCTGATTTCTCAATATCATAACAATAATGTAAAGTAATAAGCAAAACTGTACTTTACAGAAATCTGGGGAAAATCATATGAAAGTATAACATATTCAGTATTCAGAGCGACCTCTAGTATGTACATATATATACAAATAGTAGGCCAGACTAAGAACCTACCATAAAAGAAATATAGCTCGAATACTAAGCCTCCGACTGCGACGTGCGACACCAGAATCCGAACTGCAAACTGGGCACGGAAACCGAAAATCCCAGAGGAAAGGCAAATAAAATCGTTAGAGTGAGTGGAAGAAAATAATCATATGCCTTTCACCATATATATAGCATAAAACAAAGCGAGTTCTTAAAATAAATGGAGGTGTCAGGCGAATCTCTCAAACCCGACGGTGATAGACTAGGCGAATCATAGAAAAGTATGTATTTGCACGGTGATAGAGGGTTATAGAGATTTGTATATGCCTTTTTCCTGGGCTTTTCGGTTTAAATGCCTAGTTTGGAGAATTTCTTCTGTGGTCGAGTGTACGTGCATGCAAATCGAGGCATAACAGTATCTACCATAGGATCCAATGTTTATCGTGCGAGTTAGTATTTTACTTTACAATGTCAGCTTAATTTGTCTAGTAGCTCTGATGTAGAAAATAGTTGTATATTTTGTATATTTTAGTAAGGAACCTAGATGTGCGAAATTTCATTATTTCGTGACTTTTGAATTTTAATTCTCCACTTTGGTTGTCAAATAGAGAATAGTAACTAAGGTTAGCAGAGTCGTCAAGGCTTAATTCTTATTTAGGCAATTAAATCGAGGCCTTGTCCTTTCACAAACGTTCTAAAAGGGAATGTGAACGTTGTTTTCTCTTGATCTTCCTCCACGATATTAATTTGGTTGTAACCAGAATATCCATCAAGAAAGCAATAGTATGCGTGAGCAGTCAATCTCTCAAGCATTTGATCAATGAATGATGGCGGGAAATGGTCCTTGCGAGTGGTGGCGTTGAGCTTTCCACTACAAGAAAAAGTGACTTAGACGACGGAGAATTTCCGTCGTCTAAGTGCCTATCTCCGTCGTCTAAGTACTTGGACGACGGAAAATCCGTCGTCCAAGGTACGTGCTCCAAGTGCTGTCGTCTAAGTACTTAGACGACGGAGAATTTAATCTCCGTCGTCCAAGTTCACTTGGACCGCGGAGAACGTCCGTGGCCCATGTAGGGACTTAGACGACGGAGATTAATGTCTCCGTCGTCTAAGTCACCACCTGGGCCACGGAGATTGTTAGCTTCTCCGTGGCCCAGGTGGTGACTTAGACGACGGAGATTAATGTCACCGTCGTCTAAGTCCCTACATGGGCCACGGAGAAGCTAACAATCTCCGTGGCCCAGGTGGTGACTTAGACGACGGAGACATTAATCTCCGTCGTCTAAGTCCCTACATGGGCCACGGAGATTGTTAGCTTCTCCGTGGCCCAGGTGGTTACCTAGACGACGGAGATTAATGTCTCCGTCGTCTAAGTCACCACCTGGGCCACGGAGATTGTTAGCTTCTCCGTGGCCCAGGTGGTGACTTAGACGACGGAGACATTAATCTCCGTCGTCTAAGTGAAAAATTAATTTAAAAAAAAAATTAAATTCAAAAATATTATTAATATTAATTGAAAAAAAATTAATTAAATTAATTAAATACACTAAATTAATAAAATAATTAAAATTAATTTGTACATACATAATCGAAAAAACCTATAATTAAAAATGAAAATATTGTTCGTAATGCGGAAATTAAGAAACGAAATAATGAACTACTAGCTAGCTAAAACACTGGAGGAGCAGATGCGCCGCCTCGTCCTCCGCCTCCAGCCGGGTCGTCGTCGTCGGGGAATGGGTTCGGAGGAGGTTGACATTGTCTTTGAGCTTGTTGCATAAGGGCGATGAGTTGGGCTATTCGCTCGTCTTGCTGGTCCATTCTTTGGCGCATGGCAATATTCTCCTCCCGTGCGATTCGAGCCTCTTCATAGGCTGCCGCAGCTTGAGAACTTCTCCGCCGCCCCGAACCTCCCGTAGATGATGACTCAGAGGTCGACAAATCTCGAACCACCTTAGGCCCGAAGTGCCTAACCTCCTTGCCAGCTCTACGACCGTAGACCTCATCCGCAATTGCTATTTGGCTCTCCACAGATAGAGGAGGCAGGTCTTCTAGCGGCACATCTGGGAACGCAAGCTGAGTGTTAGCCAATTCTTCCTGCGCACGCTCTATCACTCTTGCCTACAAAAGAATAATAAATTTATTATAATGAAATAATATTTAAATAATAATTACTATAATTATTAGCGCACACACATATATATATATGACTTACGCCGCGTTGACTCGCTTCATTATCGAGCCCAGGCGTCACGTACGCGCTTACGCTTGCATCGAGATAAGGGTGTTTGGAGCCCTTATCCCTGTGCTCCTTGGCAATTTGAATGAGTTGCTTGGCGCCAGAAGTATGGTGCTTGTCCTTCTTCCCCCGGTTGGCTTTGTTGACACCGGAGAATTTCTGTTACACAACATAATGAAATCATTAAAAAATTTATAAGTAACTAAAATTTAGAGTATTCAATTATCTTAATTGAAATAAAAAAAGTAAATTAACACCTGAAATTGCTCATCGGCAAAGTGGTTACACAACCACTCCCACTCATCTTCTCTATCCCCACGCAGCTCTTCGGGGGGAGGCACGGGACCGTTAATTCGGAAGTACTGATGGAGCCTGTACTTCCAATCTTTGAAGATGTTGTTGGCGGTTTGGTTGATATGCCTCAACATCGCCGGATCCGGATCCACCGCAAATTGTTCCTATCAGAAATAAATTGGAAATTATAATTGTATATATTATAAAATTATATATAACTAATATTAAAAATAGTATATAATAACTAAAATTGTACGTATTACGTACCGAAAGATCCTTAAAGACTTTCGCCTTCTCCGAATCCGGCACCTCCCTCCAAGTAGGGGCAGTGATACGAACCCGGTTACGAACAATCGACCCAATGCTATGAGCCGAGAGACTTGCTAGCTGAGGTGTGGGAGGGCCACCGGTGAATTCGTCGTAAGGCAAGGCGATCTTGCTCCCGGTCGCCTTGCAAATTTTCTCCGCCTTTCCACCTTTAACGAGACCCCGAGTCTTTTTCGGTTGGGGGTCAGTGGGGGCCCTCCTTTGCTTACGGCGGACGCTGTACATGATAGACTCGGCCGTCGAAGACGCCTGAGTACTTCCCGTTGAAGCGGTACCGGGCGTCGGAGTTGAAAAGGGGTCGACGTCATCACCGCTTGAGAGAAATGGGGCAGAGGGAATTTCCCCAGAAGGCCCCGGATTGAGGGCGTCTACCTGCGGTTGAACCCAACCGACTTGGGCCGCCAACATTTGGAGCATCTCATCTTCTGACTCCTGTTGGGCTTTCTTCTTCCCGGATGTGATCTTTGGCGGAGCCATTTAAACCTAAGAGTACGTACGGTGTTAAAATACCTACTTACCATAATAATTACAACGACGGAGAATTTACGCTAATTAATTAAGTACGTTTAAGATTTAAATAGAGTACACTAGCTTGGCATTTTCGGTCGTTCAATGGACGTGCGACCCGCGCGATAAAGTGTAAATTTTCAATTAATCAGCCTTGGTTAAATCGAAAAACATGGCCAGTTAGGGATAGAGATAACGCGAGAGGCAGGACTAATTTCGACAAAAGTCTTTCTTAGTCCAAATCCTGTCACCAGTCATAACCCGTTTCTAGACACCATGTCCGACATTCGGCCAATTTTTCGAAAATTTACACTCCCTCAAGTCCTTTGCAAACTCCGCCCTCAACCTCGTGTCCATAACTTCACTTAGGTTATGGTGTGCGGTGATGAAATCCACACATCACGAGGGGTTAAGGAGATAAGCAAGGAAAAGAGGCGCCATCTATTCCAAAGAGTGCGACTTAATTACACCAAGCCTATGTACTAAATTTAAATCGAACACGTACTACCATGCAATTTACTAGAAAATACATATAATTATCAATTAATTATTATTTATCATGCATTTAATAATAATTATTCATTTACCAATATAATCAATTATTATTATTACTATTATTTAATTTTAACTAATAATTATTCATTACCAAATAATTAACAACTAATAATGATTACTAAATAATAATAATAACAAGAAAATAATTATTATAATTACAACTATTTATTATTTAAAACTAATAAATTAAAAGTATTTAGAATTTAAATAATTAAACAAATAAAAAAATTGTTAAAGAGTTAAAATTTCGAATTATTACCTCGTCGGAATTTCGCCGGAATATTGGAAGAGTACAGTCGTCGGAGAGGGGGAACCACGCCGGAAAATTGGTCGTCGGAGCGTCGCCGGAGGAGGATCGGCGGAGTGAGAGAGAGAGGAGAGGAGAGTATAGAGGAGGAGATGGAATGATGAGAAAATGAGGGGGGGTGCTCCTCCTTATATAGAGTTTCACTTAGACGACGGAGCACTATTCTCCGTCGTCTAAGTGAACTTAGACGACGGAAAAAGTGTTTTCCGTCGTCTAAGTGAAGAGTCAAATTTTTTCGAACCGGCGCCAAATAAATGGGCAGGCCGTTTCACCGCCATAAATGTTGACTTAGACGACGGAAACAGTGTTTTCCGTCGTCTAAGTGGAATTTCAAGCGGCGCCAAAAATTGAGGCGGCAAATCGAACCGCCATGTAAATATTGACTTGGACGACGGATATGTCGTTTTCCGTCGTCCAAGTGAACACTTGAACGACGGAAAACGACATATCCGTCGTCCAAGTCAATATTTACATCGAAAAATAATAAAAATTTTATTCGAACCGCCATGGTAATTTGAACCTAGACGACGGATACGGTCATTTTCCGTCGTCCAGGTGAACACTTGGACGACGGAAAATGACCGTATCCGTCGTCTAGGTTCAAATTATGCAAAAAAAATATTTAAATTAATTCGCTAGGAATTTAGCGATCTGTCATTCGAGTGAAATAGTCGTACAATATCGATGAACGCATCGTATATATAAACAGATAAATTTGAACCGCCGAATAATTTTACGTTTTGAAAGTTGTTAAGTATCGACTAATCTTTAAGACTTTAGTGTTCATGAGTAGTTGCTGATTTGCAGCAGAGTACTAACGAAATTGAATTTGGACAAAACAACCGTTGGATATGTTCGTCGTAACATAATATATAATTACTATAAAGGACCAGGAAATAATAAGTTCGGGAAGGGTTTCATCGGCACAGTCAACCGCAAAACCGAGAATTTCACAAACCGGAAACGTGGATACAGGACATTTCGCAACTCCGATTTTCGAACCGTCGAAGCTCACACACCAAGAATATACTACTCTAAAGTCTTGACGAAAAGAATACGCATTCGAAGATGGTCTAGATGGTCGTTGTCTTAGAAAAAATTACGAAATTTACACTTGGACGACGGATACGACATTCTCCGTCGTCCAAGTAGACACCTGGACGACGGAGACGCTAATATCCGTCGTCCAGGTGTGTACTTGGACGACGGAGAATGTCGTATCCGTCGTCCAGGTGAATATACCCTGAATTCAGGGGTTAGGGGTCCTTAGGGTTTAGGGTATAGGGTTTGTCACTTGGACGACGGAGAGAGTCATTCTCCGTCGTCCAAGTGTGTACCTAGACGACGGATAATGCCTGTCTCCGTCGTCCAAGTGTAAAAACCCCGAATTCAGGGGTTAGGGCCTTAGGGTTTACGGTTTAGGTCGTCCCCGGTCATTTGTGTGTGCGTTCAATTATTCTGATTCAAAAATATAATTAAAAAATTGATCGATCGATCCGAACTGCTAGATTTAGGGTCCAAGATTTAGCTAGGGTTTTATATGAGATTGAGATTTGGCGCCAAAGGTGAATCTGCAATTAATTTCTCCGTTCTCGGTTAGGGGTCCTTAGGTTTAGGGTATAGGGTTTAGGGTGAATATACCCTGAATTCAGGGGTTAGGGGTCCTTAGGTTTAGGGTATATATACGACTGTCTCCGTCGTCCAGGTGAATATACCCTGAATTCAGGGGTTAGGGGTCCTTAGGGTTTAGGGTATCGGGTTTGTCATCTGGACGACGGAGACGACATTCTCCGTCGTCCTAGTGTGTACCTAGACGACGGAGAATGACTGTATCCGTCGTCCAAGTGTAAAAACCCTGAATTCAGGGGTTAGGGCCGTATGGTTTAGGGTTTAGGTCGTCCCCGGTCATTTGTATGTTCGTTCAATTATTCTCATTCAAGAATATAACTAAAAAAATGATCGATCGATCCGATCTGCTACATTTAGGGTCTAGGATTTAGGGTTTGAAGGGCTGCGTGAGCGAAATGTAGAGCAGCTTCAGCTTACTTTTAATAAGATCAGAGAATACACCGATGAAGTTGAAAGCAAAGAGAGGGGCCGGGACTAGAAAAACAGTCCAAAGACATTCAATTGAAACAGAGAGAAGTCGACTTAAAATCTGAGGAAGTTAAGCTGGCGGAGATCGATGTTAGTCCAGGTACAAACAACTTTTATATATATATACTACAATATTTGTGCTCTCAATAATACTATCACAAGTCAATATATATAATCATATATAGGGACCCATAATTAATCCAATTTATACATAAATAGTATTTAAAAACAATAAAACCAACCAAAGCTGGACGAGGAATCTTAAAGTCTCGACATAATAGAAATCTTTCACCTTTTTACGATGCATCGATCGATCATATATATATTACAATAATAAATTAGGGTTTACCAAGTAATGATCCTCGTCGTGTGACCGTACTCTTCGTCATAATCGTCATCATCATCATCACCGTTATCCGATTGCTCATCCTCCTCATCGTACTCAACATCGTCCGAGGAATAACCAGAGTCGTCGTCATCGTCCTCATCCTGCACGTCTTCTTCATCTACCTCAATGATCTCTTCTTCAGTTAGATCTGTACAACCATCAGGCATGGGTAACCGTTCACCGTCTTGAACCAGGTCCATTATGTCGGAGCGGATGACAGAAATATTAGGCTCTTGATAGGCAGGAATGTCTCTGTCTGGTTCAGCAGCATCTTCAGTCGTCGCCGGTGTCCCTTCAATTGTCTCTGTATTCCAAACTCCTCGATGAGAGATCTGGTTCACTATTTTCCACCCGTCACCAGCTTTCGGATCGTCGAGATAGAACACCTGCCTAACTAAGGTGGCGAGAGCGAAAGGCTCATCCTCATACCAGCTTGAGTTTGTATCGACTGATAAAAGTCCCAGGTCTTCCTTTGTACGCTTGAACCATCTGCACTTGAATAGGAAAACGTTGACATCATTCCCGTAACATAGCTGAACCACATATACGATCATTCCGTAATATAGATCAGGGTCTTTCCCAACCGATATCCCACTGTTTTGTGTTCTTCTTCCTTCATCTCGCGCCAATGAATGGAACTTCACACCGTTCACAAAACATCCCGGATAAATATAGTGTTTAATCGGCTTCCCTGCTAGCAAGTGCTTTGGCCAAGACCACCACCCCCCGTGGTTTTCGGATTTTTGCAGATCAATCATCTGCGAAAATGGAAAAATGTAAGGGTTTACTTTCTACAAATTAAACATGCATGATCTCAATATGTATATAAATCACTAAATACGTACCCATTGGAAGAAATAATCGGGGAACTTTTTCTTAACCATTTTCTCAATCCACGCCGAACTCTTGTCTGGATATAACGCCTGAAGCCTCTCCCTGTATGACATCATGTACGGCTCAACTTCGTCACAGTCTCGTAACACTACCCAATGTGCCTCAATAAGTTCTTCCTGTGTTAACGTTTCCTTTAATACTCCTCTAAACGGTCGGACGACATTGGTGACGACAGAAAGATTGATGCGGGCACTGGGATCGGAGGCAGTTGGAGGTGGTGGATCTTTGAGGTACCTGTTGCAGTAAGTAACGCACTCATGCATTAGGTATGTCTCTGCTATGGAGCCATCCGGAGCCGACCTGTTTTTGACGAATGACTTATACTGTCCAAGCTGTCTACAAAATTAATCAAACGTACAATAAAAATAAGTACATGCATATAGCTAGCTAGTAATCTCCAGTGGAACAAATTATGAATCGAAAAACCTGTATAATTAATTAGTTGTACGTACCTTTCTTGAGGATACATCCAAGTGTACTGGACCGGACCAGAAATGAGAACCTGCTCGGGCAGGTGGATCATTAGGTGAATCATTATGTCGAAGAAAGCAGGAGGAAAAATCCTCTCTAGTTTGCAAATGATGTGCACAATTTGTTGTTGCAATTCCACGACATCTGACTTCTTTAATTCTCTGGCGCATAACCTCTGCCACCATCTGCACAATGCCACTATTGGTTCTACGACGTCGCGAGGCAAATATGGTCGAATTACCACTGGAATCAGACGTTGCAGCATAACGTGATAGTCATGTGTCTTTAGACCAACAAACTTGTGTTGCACCTCGTCCACTGCTCCAGTTATAGTAGCTGCATACGTGGCCGGATAACGAACGCCCTTAAACCAGTGAAATACAGAACGTCTAAGTGTCGGCTTCACTGTGTACGGTGCAGCTGGCATCTTGTTGTACACTCCTTTCCTATCCCTCCTCAACCACAAGGGACGACGTAGATTCATTGATTCCAAATCTTTGCGCGCTTTGGGAGTATCTTTAGTCTTGAACTTAATACCGAGAATTGTTCCCACCACGCTGTCGCACACATTCTTTTCTATGTGCATCGCGTCCAAGTTGTTCCTCAGCTTCAACTTCGACCAGTAAGGGAGTTCAAAGAATATACTCTTGTGATCCCAATAGCTCAGATCATGTGGAGGAATTGGATTGCATTTCTTTACATCCGCGTCGTTAGTCAACACACCAAAGTCGAAATAGCTCAACCTCTCTAAAATCTCTTCGCCCGACCAACTACGGGGTTTAGGATTGTTCTCTACCGTCCCGTCGAAATGAGCTTCATCCTGTCGCCAAGGGTGGTCGTGAGGGAGCCATCTACGGTGACCCAAGTAACACACCTTCCCTGCGTGCCAACTAGAGTTCACGTCGTCCAAACATATAGGACATCCATTATATCCTTTTGTCCTGCACGCTGCCAACATCCCATACGCTGGAAAATCGCTGATCGTCCACATTACGGCAGCCCTCATCGTGAACATCGTGTCAGTGAATTTGTCATAAGTTGGGACTCCATTTTCCCACAACAGTTTCAGCTCGTCGATCAAAGGTCTGAGGTAGACATCTAAGCACTTCCCTGGAGATTTAGGACCTGGAATTAGTACAGTAAGGAAATTAAATTCCTTGTTCATGCACATCCACGGAGGCAGGTTGTACGGCATCAGAATTACTGGCCAAGTGCTTACGGCGGAGCTATTACTTCCCCAAGGATTGAATCCGTCTGTAGATAGGCCGAGTCTAACATTTCTAACCTCTGCAGCAAAGTTTCCGAATTCTCTGTCGAAATGTTTGAAACCCTCCCCATCCGCGGCGTGTCGCAGGACATCGTCATCTATTCGCTTTTCTGCGTACCATCGCATCGCCTCTGCTGTGTGTAGAGACATGTACAGGTGCTGCAATCTGGGAATCAAGGGAAAATATCGAACAACTTTCACAGGAATTCTCTTTTTCGAACTCTTCCTATTCACCTGGAATCTGCACTGGCCACATACGGGACAATAGTCCAAATCTTTATACTCTTTGTAAAATAGCACACAATCATTCGGACATGCGTCAATTATCCTGTACTTTAGGCCGAGGCTGCTCAAGATATTTCTAACCTTATAATGAGATTTAGGAAGATTGTGATCATCAGGAAGCAACTTACATATTTGCTCCTGAATTTCGTCAAAAGCACTGACTGACATTTTGTGCTTCACTTTTATCTTCATTTGCTCCATCACATATTGCAACACATTCTCTCGACATCCAGGGAACACCGGGGTCTGCGCTTCAAGTAGCATCCGGTTGTACTTATCCATCTCACTGGTGTCAGTGGCCAAGCTAGCAGCGGGGAATGTGTCATCATGCTCATGAGTGGTACTGTAACCTCCGTCTTGGTGTTGGTGTCCACTATGACTAAATCCCGGAAACGCATCATGGACCAAATCTACAGTTGGATTGCAAGCTGGGGGTCCGGCACCACTGCCGCTGGATGAGGCACCATGGTAACTGTACCCTGAGCTGAAGTCTGCTGCGCTGAACTCTACTGCTTCACCATGCTCGCTCCATGTAGTGTAACTCCACATCATACCATTTTCGTACAGGTGTTGCACCATAACATTAACCTCCGCATACTGACAATTAAGACATTTCTGGCACGGACACCTGAAACGCTTCTTTCCATGACCATGTTCTATCGCAAAATTCACAAATTCGCTAATTCCATCCATATACCGGACATCACATCTATTCTTTAACTTCATCCAACTCTTGTCCATACTGCTACAAAATATGCAAAAAAAAATAATTATTACATATATATATATTAGTCCATTAATTTACCATTAATTATACGTACTCGATCTACATCGATCCATCAAATTACGTACGTAATTTAATCTGTATATATAGCTAATTAACATTCATGCATGTATGTACGCACGTACGGTTTCCCTAAATATATATATATTTAATCATGCAAATTTTAACTGCCTACGTACGTACCTGCTGGCCTTCTCGATATCTGCAGTTAATTAAGCTAGCTAGTGATCGAACACCGGAGATCCGATCCTTTAATTAATTTCTAGCCCCGGCCTAGCCTAATCCGGCCTTCTCCTTCTCCTTCGATCTCAAAAATTCCCCACGGGAGAAAATATAATGGAATGATCGAAGCTAAGAGAGTTTGGCATGGCTTATATATATAATGCTTCACTTAGACGACGGAGGTGTCGGTACGTCGTTTAAGTGGAACTTACACCACGACGTGTCGGTCCGTTGTCCAGGTGATCACTTCTCCGTGGTCCAAGTCACACTTAGACGACGGAGATGTAATTCTCCGTCGTCTAAGTGTGACTTGGACCACGGAGATTTCTCCGAGGTCCAAGTAACACTTAGACGACGGAGATGTAATTCTCCGTCGTCCAGGTGATAACCTGGACCACGGAGAAGTCTCCGAGGTCCAGGTTCTTACCTAGACGACGGAGAAATTTCACATCCGTCGTCTAAGTGTTACTTGGACCTCGGAGATTTTTCCGTGGTCCAAGTAACACTTAGACGACGGAGAATTACATCTCCGTCGTCTAAGTGTGACTTGGACCACGGAGAAATCTCCGAGGTCTAAGTGTGACTTAGACGACGGAACTAATACTGTTCCGTCGTCTAAGTCCTCTTTTCTTGTAGTGTTCTATAATCAATGCAAACTCGATATTAGGTGAATTTTTTTTGAGGGACAAGCTCATTCTCCGCATTCTTCACAACAGTGATTCTAGGCTTTTAGGAATTACTTCGGCTGTTCAAAATCGGATAAAATCAAGGAGTTTAATCACCTCCTTCTTCACAATTTCCATCATTGGAAAATGAAGTCTTCTTTGAGATTCCCTTATAGGTTTGGTGCCATCTTTAAGAAATATCCAGTGCACACACACTACTACATTTTTAACCATTGCCGGCGATTTAAAATCCCCGGCAATAGTTTTTTATCATTGCCGGCGATTTTTCCCCCAAAAATCACCGGCAATGTCTTTTTTTTTTAATCATTGCCGGCGATTTTTTCGGCAAATCGCTGGCAATAGTCCGCCGGTAAATAAAAAAAATAAAAAAAAAGACATTGTCGGCGACTTAAATGTAAGTCGCCGGCAATGATTTTTTTTTTAATCATTGCCGGCGACTTATATTTAAGTCGCCGGCAATGTCTTTTTTTTTTTAATTACCAGCGGAACATTGCCGGCGACTTACATTTAAGTCGCCGGCAATGTTAAAAAAAAAAAAAAAGCATTGCCGGCAATTTTTGGGGGAAAAATCGCCGGCAATGCTTAAAAACTATTACAGTAGTGACATGTTGCCGAATTAATTCCTTTGATGTCCGCAAGCGTTCAACCTATGGCTGACTTATATTTCGAGAGGACTTGCACCAATTTCTCTTCTTGTTCCTTATCCAACATTGATGAGATGATAACCGGAAAAATTTCATTCTCTCCCAAGTATGCATACTTCAAATGATCCGGTAACACCTGGAGCTCTAATTCTGATGCTTTAACAATGAAGGGAACCAACAGGTTAGTACCATACAAGATAGGAATTGGTGGAGTACGACTTACAATCCGTGGTGCTTCATTAAGTGCCATGGCCATTTCTCGAACTCTTGGCTCCAAAATCTAAATCAAAGCATCAAAAAGGGCTTTATCCCTGAGTCGAGTCAGCTCCGCTCTCTCTTGAATGGCCATGTTGAGTTCATCTTCTCCCATGGTGTCTAAGTGTTGTTGCGCCATGGAATCCACAATATCAACCGAACAAACATCACTAACACTAGACGTTGGAAACTTCATTGCATCAAGAATGTTGAACTCGATCTTTCCTCCATCCATCTCTATGGAAAACTTTCCTTCAAAAACATCTATCTTTGTTCTTGTGGTCCTCATGAAAGGTCGTCTGAGTAGAAATATCGTGGTATTCAATAGACTCTCCTCCATGTCAACAATATAAAAGTCAGCTGGAAAAATGAGGTTGTTGACCTGAATAAGAACATCTTCAACGTATCTCCTTGGATACTTATAAGAACGATTGGCTAGTTGTATGATGACATTGTCATGCTTGAGCTCACCAAGATCTATAGATGCATAAAGGTAGTATGGTATGACATTGATTAATGCACCTAAGTCTAGCATGACATCTTCAAACCTCTTGTCACCAATAACACAGAGAACTGAAAAACTCTTTGGATCTTTCAATTTAGGGGTAGTCGACGTTGTAACACCGCTGAAATGGTTGCATTCACCTTCACCACCTCCTTCTCTCTCGTTTGCCCCCTTTGGGTGCATATTTCTTTCAAAAATTTGGCATAGATAGACACTTACTTGATGCACTTGATCAAGGGCAGATTCATTTGCACCTTACGAAAGATATCCAAGATTTCTTCGTATTGATCATCTTTCTTAGACTTTGATAGCCTGTTGGGAAATGACGTACGAGCAAACAGAGAATTAGTAATAACCGTACTTGAAGGGATAAGACTTTTAACTTTGATTGGGCTAGATGGTGTAGTGACTTGTGCCTTAGTGACATTAGGTGTCACATTCTTCTTCTTTTCGGCCTCTTTAGTTGTCAGATCTTCTTCTAAGTCCTCCTCCACAAAAACGTCATGTGGAGGTGTTTTGCTTGTTTTGGGGGCTGAACCTTCTAGTACCTTCTCACTCCTTGCCATCATTGTGCTCACCTTCCTCGAATTTGGAAGTGTTCGACGATGGAGCTACCCGGTATCTCCAATTTGACCCATGAAATCAATAATTTCGCCCATTTGCTTGTTCATCTCTGAAATATGTCGGCCATGACTATCCAATGTCTCCTTCTTTTTTTCTTGACCATCTAACATAACTTGTGTCGAGGCAGACAATTGGGCCAACATCTTGTCATAATTTGGATTAGTGAATTGTTAAACCGGGAGAGCTTGTTGCATAGGTTTCATTTGTTGCATTGGAGCATTAGGCATTGGCGGCCTTGGTTAAAATGGAGGACATTGATAGCCTTTTTAAGGTGCTGGAGGGTTAAGACATCTCTCATTGCTACTCTACTTGAAACCCGGATGATCACGGTTGCCAAAATTGTTGTTATTGTAGTTGTTGTAATGTTGGCCTCCTTGATATCCACCAATGGCATTCACTTCTTCTGCTTCATTGTTAGGCTCTATCAACTTAGGGCATTGGTCATTGTGATGCCCTAGCATGTGAAAAACTCCACAAATAGGTCCTTGAGCTGCCTTGGCTCTCTTTGTCTCGAGTTCAAACACTTGTTCTAGCATAAAAGCTAGCTTGTCATACTTCTCATCCGCAACATGCTTTGAACTTGTTTAGAATATTGTCTTCCTTTGAGCCATCATATATTGGGCATCATTGTTTGCTCGGTTTTCCAACAATGTACGAGCATCCATCTCATCTAGGTCTATGAATGCTCTGGTTGCTGCTACGTCGAGAAGCTCTCTATCAATCGGTTTCAAACCATCATCAAAGTAATTCATGAGGTTTATCTCTGAAAAATTATGGGAAGGGCAAGTGGCACATAAGACTTTGAAATGATCGTAGTACTAGCCAAAGGACTCATCCGAAGCTTGTGTTATCCCCGTGATCTTCTTCCTCAAAACAGTGATCTTTTAGGCCGGAAAGTTCTTAGCCAAGAACACATCCGCAAGTTGCTTCCATGCTGTGATGTAATTAGGTGGAAGTTCCAAAAGCCAAATTTAAGCTCTATCTGCCAAGGTGAAGAGAAAAGCTTTGAGCTTGAAGAGTTCTTCATCAGCTTCCGAGGGCCTCATGCTCATGAAAATGAACTAAAATTGCTTGAGATGCATATTTGGATCTTCATTCGATAACCCATGGAAGATAGGCAATCGGTGTAAGAAGCCACTCTTTAACTCGATGCCCTTATCCGCTTAGGGGTCCGGAAATGCTATGCATGAAAGATTGCTACTCCACTCGGTTAAGCAAGTGTGTTGGCAAAGTGATCGCTTCTCATTGTTATTGGGCGAGATGTTGTTGTTAGGGTTGATGCAAGCCATATGTTCTTGCTCTTGCTCTTCTTCTGAAAACTGCTCGGTGGAGTGATGAGGTGAATGTGGAGAATCAACCTTGTCCTCAATGAGAGGAGGGTTAAAACGTTGCTCCCTTTGTACCGCTACGACTTGAGATCTAAGATTTGCAATCCGGTCTGCGAGTGCTTGTAGGTTGGTACTAGAAGATGCAAGATTCATATTAGACATTCATAAGCCTGAGCATCCACCAAAGATCAAGTGTTAGTATCAAAAGCATACTCAATGAATACATGATACTAAGCCAAAATGTAAAAACAAAACAAAGCAAAAACATACTAAAACACACCAAAAGAAAAACAACTCAAAACACTTCTTAAACACTCTAAGACACTAAAGATTAACATTTAAATACTAAATGCAATGCCAACATGAATGCAAATGATTGAAACAACCTAAGATGTATGTAACTAAAATGATTAAGACAAGCACATATATACAATATTTTTTACAAAATTAGACATATAAACTTACAGCAAATGTTAGCAACACATATTTACAAGTTAAAGATGCAAGCACACAACATTTCACTTGAATTCATGCATAACACACTTAAATCGTCATCCAAATGCATCAAACAAGAACCTAAGTAAAGTATAGAGTGAATGCATAAGAGAAAAATGTTAGAAACCTGCAGAAAACACACAAGTTACGTGTAAATCATGATGCAAACGTGACCTATCTTTTGGCCTCATGTCCCTAAATTCACTTAGGTTAGGGTACCCGGTGATGAAATTCGAGCATCACAAAGCCACCATAAGGTTTTGCAAAGCTAAATGCAACGTGGTTAGTTCCTTTACAAGTTTAAGAATATACAAACACACGAAATCTATAAGTATTATGCACAAGTATTTTTTAATTTGAGTGCGCCTTCGATTGAAAAAGAGTACACTGATACGCGCAAAACATGCATTCACGTTAACTTAAAAACACAGATTACGCGCATTGCAATTTAAACCCTTCTTTTGTCATTTGTAATATTGGTGAGTAGGGATCGTTCTTTATCCGGGGAATTAAGGGCGCATGCATGGTTTCGTTAATAAGCGGAAATGTAAATGTTTGGGGGGATTGGAAGTTGGTTGTTTAATCTACGAAATTAAAGTACAAAAACATGCAAACACAACTAAAACTCTTAAGCATCTAACATGTTTTACTCATAGACAAGTTTCAACAATCAAGAAACTTCAAGTCTAATTATGCTTGCTAAAAATAAGAAGTTACACTACTAATTACATGTGATCATCTCATCTTATTAACCATACCCTTTTCATGCATCAAACCTTTTTGTAAGTTACGAAATTCATAACTTCTAACTAAATACACATGCTTAATAATTGAGTAGGAATGCAACTTAGCGTATAAACATCCTAAACAACATACGATCATCGAAACATGCGAAAGAGAGGGACTTAGCGTATTTTCTAACACATGCATTCGAAGCTTTAAGATTGTATCAAACATGCATAAAAGGCTAGAAATCATAAACACATGCATATTACAAATCGGTTTAAGCACATGAAACACAAATCTAAACTTGTTCTTCATTTGATACATAAATGTATTCCAATACATCAAAAGATTCAAATACAAAGCAAAAGCTATGAAAGTGAAGATCATGGTTACACTTTTTGTCTTGAGTGCTTGATGATCTACGGTGGAGATGGATTTCCTTCACAAGGGACTTAGCGTATTGTGTTGGATGGATGGAGGATGCTTCGGCTTTGGATGGAGAATGCTTCGGCTTTGCAAGGGATGGATGCTTCAGCTTTGCAAGGGATGGATGCTTCGGCTTTGTGTGTGAACCTTCAAGTGTTTATGGTGGAGGAGTATTTGTGTAGAGCTTTGGCTTGTAAAATGAGTGATGCCCTTGAATGGTTCGGCCTCCTCCCTTATATAGGCAAGGAATGCTTGCCTTCTCTCTTCCACCTTGCCTTGCTTCATTAAATGCAAGCCTTAGTCACCTAGCAAGTCATCCCCTTAGTCACCAAGTGTGATCATCATTCATGAACCCTAAGCAAGAGTCACCATGCTTAGTCACACCCTTAGTCACCATTGTGATGATCAAAGGCAAGAGTCACCAAGCTTAGTCACCATTTGTGAACCCAAAGTAAGAGTCACCATGGCAAGTCATCTTTTGTGATCATTAGCTTGATAACTTGGACTTTTCAACTTCACCAAAAGGCATCTAGGCCGAATTACATGGGTTTGGGCTTGTTAATGGGCCGAAACAAGAGTTGAGAAATCGGCCCATAATTTGCTTTTTGGGCCGGCCCATTTTTCGTGGTCCGAAATCGCAAAAATCGCAAAATCGCCGAAATTCCTCCGAATTGCGCCGTTATTAATCTCCACCGTAAATATCTTCAAAATAACAATTTAAGTAAGGAAAACATAAAAACTAAGATAATAACATAGCTAAACGAAAAGGGAAATGCGTTAAGAAACGGGCATAAAATGCGTATATCATACACTAGCTTAATCTTTAGGTCTTTCAACGGATGTACGACCCGCGGGATTATGTATGTCTAACTCAATCATTCAGCTTAGGTACGTTTAGAAATGACCAGTTGGGATAGAGATAACATGAGAGGTAGGACTAATTTTGAGAAACACCCCGAGGCTAAGCAGACTAATGGTATAGACTCTATTGGTGTTCTCTTTCTTAGATCCAAAACATGTCACTAGTCATAACCCTTCTATACACCATGACCAACAATCAGCCAAATTTTTGAGCAAGACACACACCCTCAAGTCCTTTGCAAACTCCACCCTCAACCTCATATCCATAACTTCACTTAGATTATGGTGTGTGGTGATCAAATCCACATGTCACAAGAGGTTAAGAAGATAAGCTAGGAAAAGAGACATCATTTATTCCAGAAGAGTGAGACTTAATCAACCAAGTTCATATACTCGATGTAAATCAAAGACTTCCT
Organism: Geum urbanum; assembly: GCA_946800695.1. NCBI lineage: Eukaryota > Viridiplantae > Streptophyta > Magnoliopsida > Rosales > Rosaceae > Geum > Geum urbanum. The sequence goes on from OX327012.1 coordinate 24,080,486, forward strand.
TTAACGTTTAAACTATATGGCTGCAAAAAATATTGTTAATATGACCAAGTATGTACAATAAACAAGTATGTAAAACTTATAAACATGTATGTATATTATTAATTTTCACAACAATTGCACATTCCAGAATCGCACAACTTTGAGCATAGAACCATATCAGAATTTTCTAGAATCGCTCGTCTAATTACCACGATATTTTATAAACACATATTAGTCACACCAATGAACATATTTGTAAATTTTTAAAATTTTCTAAGACCTCTAGCTGTGTCAAATAATTTTCATAAAACAGGGCAGTGTAAAGTTTCAAAATCTGAAAACAAAAAAACATATGTACTGGTATAATATTTACATATAATGAACATATTTACATAAATGAAATCACACAAATACTTTACAATCTCCGGCAAGGGCGCCAAAAATTGATAACGCTTAAACTAACCATCAAACTAACACGTAAAAATTAATCAAAACGTTACAATTTAAAACCCTTTTCTGTTGATATAGCATTGGTAAATAGGGATCATTCTTAACCAGGGATTGATGGTGCATGCATGACTACGCTATGTTTTCAAGGGGAGTGTATAAGTTTGTGTATTAATCTATGAAATTAAATTGCAACACATGGCAACAAACACATTCAGAAACCCCAAATTCTATCATGCTTTAACTCATAGAAAAGCAAAACAAATAAGAACATAGAACCCTAAACATGCTTGTTAGACCAAAAATAAAACACTAAGTTATCATATATACATGTGATCGACTCATTTCTTTTACCTAACTCTTACACTAAGTCAGATTATATGCAACCTATTTATGTCTAAGTCTTTAGCTGATTTAACATGCTTAATCATATATAGTCTTTCGAAAATTTGCCCTTTGACACATCTACCAATCAAAGAAGGAAGTTTCCTTTGTCTAAATTGATGCATTAAGTTTACCATCCTCAACATGAATTCTAAGACACAAAACAGATTACAAAATAAACTATCAAAGATGTGAACCGAAATACAAACCTATCCTTAAAAACCAAGTATTCATACAAAAAGGAGAGTAGAAGGAATCAAGTTACCATTTTTGTTTTGGGAATTTACCCTAGACTCTAAGCGTAACAGATCTTCAATGGAGGTGGAGGAGAACACTTAAGGAATTTGCCTTCAAGTATTCTTGGTGGATAAGGCTGTTTTGTGGTGATAGAGGTGGCGGCCTTCTTGAAGAACTTGGAGTTTTGGAGGAGAGGACGAATTTTTAGGTAGACGTTTGGCTAGAGAATGAGTGATGTTTTTTCTGGCCGAAGTCCCCTTTTATATAGATAGAAAACCTATTCTCCAAATCTTCTTAAGAAACAAGTTAACTTCATCCAGGTGACCTGACCCTTCTTCACAAAAATAGAAATTTTTGTCGTTCTAGGACTCCAAATTGTGTGATTCCAATTGGGATGGAAACTAGACTTCTAGATATTTTCAACCATATTTTTACTTTAGGACATATTTTGCACATGTGTTCCGAATTTACTTTTCTACTCTTCCAAGGACTTCTACTTCAACAAGGATTCCTAGTTGAAATATTATTCTTCATTTTTCTGCGTTTCCACTCAATTTTAACCTCCTTAATTCATCTCCTTTCTTTAACACATAAAAATAACAAAGTAGGTTAGAAAGGACAATATTAAGGTCATAACATAGTTAAATATGAGAGAAATACGTTAAGAACCAAGCATAAAATGCATAGATCAAGTGATCATACAAAGCATATATCACCTAAGTTCTTCATCAATCAACAATAGCAATAGTTATTGAACATTCATGTGAATCATGTTCGGCAGATAATGTTGCAGACTTGTTTACCAAGTCATTGTCAATATCTACATTTGTAAAGCATGTGCGACGCATTCAAATGCAAAGATTACCTTAACTCCAAGATTGAGGTACTGATAAGGGGGAGTTCATTTCGTAGACATCAAGGGGAGTCTATATCACATGTGGTCACATTTTTAGTTAATGCATTGTTCTTTTTTTCCTTTAGACCAAGGTTCTATTTTTACCTAAGAGGTTTTTGACTTCTTGGCAAGGTTTTTTAGTGAGGTAACAGGTTATGCATCATACATCATGATCGCGACACAAGGGGGAGTGTTCCAGGAGAAATATTTATGATATCTCAGTATGTGTCTTGTCTTAATTAGAATAGAAGTGGATATTCTCTCAATCCCCAATTTATAAAGATAATAATTGTAACTTATTGCAATGTCGATTTAAGATTATCTATCAATAAATAAAGTATATTTTCATATCATATCTCTTGCATATCTATTTTCTTCTCCAAAGAAAGGGAAGCAATAAAGAGAGTATGAATAGGTGTGGCGGCGTGGGATCAAAGAGAATCAGAGAAAAAAAGAAAAAAGAAAAAAGAGTTGCGTCATAAGATTGAGGAAGTGGAGAGCAGAGCCTTTGTCTCATCCATTTCTTCCTCTCTGTTGGTGGTTTACACCGAGGACAGTAAGAGACGACGGAGTGAAAATAGTGACTAATGAGCGTGATTGGACAACGACAGAGAGCGACGAATTGACGATGGAGTTTGATGAGTAGCCGGCATTTGCATTTGAGCTGTAGTTAAAACAACGACCTTTTGGATAAATTGAATTTCGGCAGGTGAGGGTTTCTTTTGTACTCAATATATGGGATTTTGGGATTGTTAAGAATTTCAAATTAGGAATTGGGGCTGGGTGATTTGTCTTGATGTGAGTGTTGAATTGGTTTCAGAAAATTGGCATTGGATTAATGGTTATGAACTTATGATGCTACAAATGGTTTGAGGTGAAGGTGCGGGTGGTTGTTAGTGTAAATAGGTACTGTTAGCTCGGTTTGACAGGTGGGCATTAGCTTTTGATGCTATGTTTAAAGAAAAATTGACTTAATGATAAAAATGGTTTAGTTTTGGTGATATGAAGTAGGTTTGGGTGAGGTGAAATGTACTACGTTATTAATATGAGATAGTAGGTTACATCGGGTGTGTGTTTCCAATACCGATTTTCAAATTAGCATTTTAGAGGCTTTAGTTATAACACAGATTAAATGGGATTGTGAGGAGATGTTGGTAAGTTGGGTCTTGGAAAATTTAGGTGAAGAGAGAGACCGGGTAATTCACTATGCTTTAGACATAAGACAATTTAAATCTTGTTGCTAAGCGAAAATTGTATTTGTTTAGGTGACGAGATGTTTTGATAAGGTTGAGGCTTTTGTTTTGTTTGTTTGCTTTTGAAGATATAGCTGGATTTGAGGTGAGTAATCTCACTGCATTTACGTCTGGATAAAGTTCACTTGATTGATTTACTGGAGTGTATTTTTGTTATGAAAAAAAAATAGTCATCAAAAAATAGTCATAGGTAAATGAAAAGCTCATTTTTTTTAAGATGACATTCTCATAGTTGGTGAATGATTTGGTGTGATGTCTAAAATGCATTGGGTCTTGTGTTTCCCTTCTTAGATGTCTCTTGGTGTGATTGATTTGATATGTGTCGCTATAAACTGTAAAGTGAGGTTGCTAGAGTCTTTTGAGGTGTTGACACATGTATCCGTGATGTGAGATTACGAATGTAGTTTGAGATGTTTGTGTTGTCACCCATATCCGTGATGTGAGGTTACAGGTGTAGTTTTGAGATGTTTTCAAGAGTTGTTGATGTGTTGTCACTTGTATCCGTGATGTAAGGTTACAAGTGTAGTCTTCAGTTGTTTGTCACTCATGTTCCGTGATGTGAGGTCATGAGTATCGCCAGTTGAGGTGTCGTCACTCGTATCCATGATGTGAGATTACGAGTGTAGTTTTTAGGATGTGAGGTTATGAGTGTTGGTTACTTGTGTCCGTAATGTGAGATCATAAGTGATGGTGGTAATGAAGTCGGGAGATCCGATCAGTTAGAACTCTAGTCTGTCTGCCACATGAATGTTGTTGATGTTTTAAAAGGAGTCTTGAGTGCATTATTCTTTTATGACCTATAAGTGGTGTAGTTCAGTTCTTTGGTTTTATTTATTGTGAGTTCTTATTTTGTTGTGGGGTCGAGTTGTGTTTTTCTTTAAGTGAAAGAATGATGTTGTGATTTCTTCGTGTTTTGTACTTGATGAAAGAGTTGTGAATTTGAGCTGATTATAATGTTGATCTTAGTGAGTTATTTTGTTTGAGAAAATCTTCTGAACTAATTTTGATACAGGAGATTAAGAGTAAGTTTGAAATCTGTGGTATTGTTAATGGAAGTTTCATTAGACCTTGTTGTTTTAGAGATAATGAAATTTAATTTTAATTTGGGATATCTTAAGTATGTGTTAGAATTTAAATGTTAAGTGAAGCGTTAAATTGTGCTTACTTATACGGGCTTTCAAAAGTTTACCGGGTTTGATATTTTCAACCCGGTATACTATTCAATTGTGTAGGGGTTAATCTTGCAGGTTAGTTGTGAGTCGCAGCAAATGTAGAAGTTTCTTAGTATTGTTGTGCTATTGATTTATTAGACTTTGTATTTATTTATTTAGCTGCTTCCATTGTGTAATATATTTGTTGACTATTCAAAATGAATTTGTAAACAAATTGAATGTAATATATTATTCAAATATTTGAATCTCTATTGACATTATTTGGCTTGGGAATTTTAGACATTTTGAGATATTAAAAAAAAAGATCCAGGTATTATGAGTAAGGTGTTTTTACGTTCTGAGTTTTGGTTTATTTATGATAATTTGTAAACTAAAATTTGGGGTGTGACAGGGCAAGTCGGGTTTTATGCCTTTGTGTGCATCGATCTTTGATGCCTTGTCTTCTCTAGTGAGGTGGCAGTCAACAAAATGAAACTTAATGTTGACGACTCGATAGTCGTTTGCCAGCTTAGTAGGAAAGTTTGTCAATTAGTAATGATGCGTCGGTTTTGCATTTTTTTTTACTATGCCGCCATTATTGTAAAGCAGATAGAGTTATTTTTGTCACACTCTATGCTAATTGGTGCATATTAGTATGGGGTTTATGTCCCCCCATATGTATTCATCTATTTCATTTATAAAGCCTTAAGGACTGTTGCACCGCTCTTGTTTAAAAAAAGAAAAAACTCATCTAACTACTCTATCTTGTACTGCACCGGACGACACCGTTAAAAGCAATGATTCGAGTCAGCAAAACTTATAGCTAGTAACGTAGTAAAACTTATCAGGCAAACTTTCTATTCTTCTTACTTTGTTTAGATAGACAATTCTTGTTGATAAACTTTCAGAAATGCCCTTTTTAGTTTTGACAAATAAAATTATTCTAGGACATCACATTAAATAACAAAATAAGAAATTAGAAAAATATCCATATTGTTCTCTCAGCACATGTTTAAGTGGTTAATTGTGGTTAGTTGTTATATTTGCATTCGACAGATGATATTAAACTGTATTTCAATGTATTCATTACTATATATCGTTCGTAGATCTATACAGTTAATCGTAATTGACGTAAGATATTACTGACTACCAAAGCAGTAAGTAACAATACCTCTTCCTCTTTTTACTTTTTAAATTTCTATTTATCAATATATTGAAATCATACTTCAATAAGTAATTTTTTTTCACACATAGTGTGCTTTTTAATATTTTTAAGAAGGCGATTAATACATGGGTTCTTACCCTTTTAAATTCTAGTCTCTGAAATTCAAGAAGACAGGAACCACTACAAGAAAAACGGACTTAGACCACAGAGCATTTCCGTCGTCTAAGTGAAGTTTTCCGTCGTCTAAGTACTTAGACGACGGAATCTCCGTCATCCAAGGTCCGTGCTCCAAGTGCTGTCGTCCAAGCACTTAGACGACGGAGATTGATACGTTCTCCGTGGCCCAGGTAATCACCTGGACGACGGAGAATACGTTCTCCGTCGTCCAAGTGACTACCTGGGCCACGGAGAACGTATCAATCTCCGTGGCCCAGGGAAGCACCTGGATGACGGAGAATACGTTCTCCGTCGTCCAAGTGACTTACTAATTTAAAAAAAAATTGTAATTAAATATTATTAATTTAATTTATTATTAATTGAATTTAAATAATGAAAAATGCTAAAATTAATTAAATAAACTAAAATTTTAATATTACTTAATTATTAAATTATTAAAATTAATTTGTACATACATGCATAATCGAAAAAACTCATAAAAATTAAAATATTGTTCGGAATGCGGAAAGAAACGAGATAATAAACTACTAGCTAGCTAATACACTGGATGAGCAGATGCGCCGCCGAGTCCTCCGCCTCCAGCCGGGTCGTCGTCGTCGGGGTGTGGGTTCGGAGGAGGTTGACATACTTCTCGAGATTGTTGCAACAGGGCGATGAGTTGGGCTATTTGTGCTTGTTGCTCATCAAGTCTTTGCCGCATTGACTCATTCTCCTTTCGTGCCAGTCGAGCCTCTTGAATGGCTGCTTCGACGGCCGCAGCCTAAGTCCTTCTCCGCCGCCCCGAACCTCCCGTAGATGATGAGTCGGAGGTCGTTGACAAATCTCAAGTCACCTTAGGCCCGAAGTGCCTAACCTTCTTGCCAGCTCTACGACCGTAGACCTCATCCGCGATTGCAATTTGGCTCTCTATGGATAGAGGAGGCAGGTCTTCCGGCGGCACATCTGGGAACGCAAGCTGAGTGTTAGCCAATTCTTCGTGCGCACGCTCTATCACCCTTGCCTACAAGCACATAATTAATTTATTATAATGAAATAATATTTTAATAATAATTACTATAATTAAAAGCACATATATATATCACTTACGCCGCATTGACTCGCTTCATTATCGAGCCCAGGCGTCACGTACGCGCTTATGCTTGCATCAAGATAAGGGTGTTTGGAGCCCTTATCCTTGTGCTCATTGGCTATTTGAATGAACTGCTTGGCGCCGGTAGTATGGTGTTTGTCCTTCTTCCCCCGGTTGGCTTTGTTGACACCGGAGAATTTCTGTTACACAACATAATTAAATCATTAAAAAATTAAGAACTAAAATTTAAATAATTCAATTATCTTAATTGATATAAAAAAAGTAAATTAACACCTTAAATTCGTCATCGGCAAAGTGGTTACACAACCACTGCCACTCATCTTCTCTATCCCCACGCAGCTCTACGGGGGGCGGCGCGGGACCTTAAGTTTGGAAGTACTGATGGAGCCTGTACTTCCAATCTTTGTAGATGGAGTTGACGGTTTGGTTGATATGCCTCAACATCGCCGGTGTCGGATCCACCGCAAATTGTTCCTATCAAAAATAAATAGAAAATTATAATGGTATATATTATGAAATTATAACTAATATTAACAATATTATATAATATAATAACTAAATTGGACGTATTACGTACCGAAAGATCTTTAAAGACTTTCGCCTTCTCATTATCCAGCACCTCCTTCCAAGTAGGGGCAGTGAGACGAACCCGGCTACGGACGATTGACCCTATGCTATGCGCCGAGAGGCTTGCTAGCTGAGCTGTGGGAGGACCACCGGTGAATTCGTCGTAGGGCAAGTCGATCTTTTTCCCGGTCGCCTTGCAAATTTTCTCTGCTTTGCCCCCTTTAACAAGACCCCGAGTCCTTTTCGGTTCCGGGTCAGTGGAGGCCCTCCTTTGCTTACGGAGGGCGTTGTACATGATAGATTCAGCGGTCGAGGACGCCTGCGTCCTTGCCGTTGAACTGGTACCGGGTGTCGGAGTTGAAAAGGGGTCGACGTCATCACCGCCGGAGATAAATGGGGCAGAAGGAATTTCCCCAAGAGGCGCCACCTCTGAACCAGATGAAGGGTCCGGATTGAGGGCGTCGTTGCCCTCCTGTTGAACCCAACTGACTTGGTCCACCAACATTCGGAGCATGGCATCTTCTGCCTCCTGTTGCGCTTTCTTTTTGCCGGATGGAGCCATTTAAACCTAGGAGTACGTTGTTAAAATACCTACTTACCATAATAATTAAAAGTGCAAAATTTACGCTAATTAAGTACGGTTAAGATTTAAATAAAGTACACTAGCTTGGGTTTTTCGGTCGTTCAATGGACGTGCGACCCGCGCGATAAAGTGTAAATTTTCAATTAATCAGCCTTGGTTAAATCGAAAAACATGGCCAGTTAGGGATATAGATAACGCGAGAGGCAGGACTAATTTCGACAAAAGTCTTTCTTAGATCCAAATCCTGTCACCAGTCATAACCCGTTTCTAGACACCATGTCCAACATTCGGCCAATTTTTCGAAAATTTACACTCCCTCAAGTCCTTTGCAAACTCCGCCCTCAACCTCGTGTCCATAACTTCACTTAGGTTATGGTGTGTGGTGATGAAATCCACACATCACGAGGGGTTAAGGAGATAAGCTAGGAAAAGAGACGTCATCTATTTCAAAGAGTGCGACTTAATAAACCAAGCCTATGTACTAAATTTAAATCGAAGACGTACTACCATGCAATTTACTAGAAAATACACTTAATTATCAATTAAGTAAAACAATAAATAATGACAATAATAAATTATTATTTATCAACTAATTAATTATGAACTGATTACAATAATAAATTTATTCATTTATCAACTAATAATAAATAATTACAATAATAAATTTATTCCTTTAATTAATTATCAACTAATTACAATTATGCATTTAATTAATTATTAAGTACAATAATTAACCACTAAAATTATTATAATTACAATAATGAAATATTTAAAACTAATTAATAAATTATATTTAGAAATTAATTAATTAAATGAAAATAATTTTAATAAGGTAAAAAATAGAAATTTACCTCACCGGAGTAATCGGGAATATAGCCAGAGTTGAGTCGTCGGAGAGGAGGAACCACGCCGGAAAAATTGTCGTCGGAGGAGAAAACTCGCCGGAGGAGAGGAGAGGAGAGGAGAGGAGGAGAGGAGAGGAGATGGAATGAGAAAAGGGGGGGGGGTGCTGTTCTATTTATAGGCTTTCACTTAGACGACGGAGCACTAATTTCCGTCGTCTAAGTGCACTTGGACGACGGAAACAGTGTTTTCCGTCGTCTAAGTGAAGGGTTAAATTTTTTCGAAGCGGCGCGTAATTAATGGGCGGGACGTTTCACCTGCCATAAATTTGGACTTAGACGACGGAGAATTGAATATCCGTCGTCTAAGTGGAAATTCAAGCGGCGCCGAAAATTGAGGTGGTAAATCGAACCGCCATGATTTTTGACTTGGACGACGGAGAAAGACGTTCTCCGTCGTCCAGGTGAACCGGAGAATGACGTCTCCGTCGTCCAAGTTATTTTTTGAAAAAAATAAATAAAAATTAAATTGAACAGCCATGGTAAATTGAACCTGGACGACGGATATTGTCATTATCCGTCGTCCAGGTGTTCACCTGGACGACGGAAAACGTCATTCTCCGTCGTCCAGGTTCAATTTACGTTAAAAAAAATTTTAAAATTAATTCGCTAGGAATTTTGCGATCTGTCATTCGAGTGAAATAGTCGTCCAATATCGATGAACGCATCGTATATATGAACAGTTAAATTTGAACCGACGAATAATTTTACGTCTTGAAAGTTATTAAGTATCGACTAATCCTTATGACTTAAGTGTTCATGAGTAGAGGCTCATTTGCAGCAGAGTATTAACGAAATTGAATTTGGACAAAACAACCGTTGGATATGTTCGTCGTAACATAATATATAATTGTCTTCAAAGGACCATATAATAATAAGTTCGGGAAGAGTTTCATCGGCACAGTCAACCGCAAACCGAGAATTTCACAAACCGGAAACGTGGATACAAGGCATTTCGCAACTCCGATTTTCGAACCGTCGAAGCTCACACACCAAGAATTGTTTACTCTAAAGTCTTGACGAAAAGAATATGCATTGGAAGAAGGTCTAGATGGTCGTTGTCTTAGAAAAAATTATGATATCTGCACCTGGACGACGAAGATGAGATTTTCTGTCGTCCAGGTTGGCACCTGGACGATGGAGATGACCTTATCCGTCGTCTAGGTACTCACCTGGAAGACGGAAAACATCATATCCGTCATCCAGGTGTATAGACCCTGAATTCAGGGGTTAGGGCCTTACTGTTTAGGGTTTAGGGTTTGTGAACTTGGACGACGGAGAATGACCATCTCTGTCGTCCTAGTTTGTACCTGGACGACGGATAATGATCATCTCCGTCGTCCAGGTGTAAAAACCCTGAATTCAAGGGTTAGGGCCTTAGGGTTTAGGGTTTAGGTCGTCCAGGGTTATTTGTGTGTCCGTTCAATTATTTTGAATAAAAAAAATTAAAAAAATGATCGATCGATCCGATTTGCTAGATTTAGGGTCGAGGTAGGGAGATAGCTCAAGGTACGTATTTATGTATGAAATTTCATTTTTGCATAATATTTATATTAATTATTGATCGATGATGCATCATATATTAAAATAATTACATACTCAACTACCAATTAATTTTTCTCGTCTTAGTTAAGTAGTCATCATCATAATCGTCATCATCCTCGTCCCCGGTATCCGATTGCTCATCCTCCTCATCATACTCAACATCGTCCGACGAATAACCTGAGTCCTCGTCCGCATCCTCTTCTTGCTCGTCTTCTTCATCTACCTCATCGATAATCTCATCTTCAGTTAGATCTGTACAACCATCAGGCATGGGTAACCGTTCACCATCTTGAACCAGGTCCATTATATCGGAGCGGATGACAGAAATATTAGGCTCTTGATAGGCAGGAATGTCTCTTTCTGGTTCAGCAGCATCTTCAGTCGTCGCCGGTGTCCCTTCAATTGTCTCTGTATTCCATATTCCTCGGTGAGAGATATGGTTCACTATTTTCCACCCTTCACCGGCTTTCGGATCTTCGAGATAGAACACCTGCCGAACTAAGGTGGCGAGAGCAAAAGGCTCATCCTCATACCAGCTAGAGTTTGTATCGACTGATAATAGTCCCAGGTCTTCCTTTGTACGCTTGAACCATCTGCACTTGAATAGGAAAACGTTGACATCATTCCTGTAACATAGCTGAACCATATATACAATAGCCCCGTAATATAGATCATTGTCTTTCCCAACCGCTACCCCACTGTTTTGTGTTCTTCTTCCTTCGTCTCGGGCCAATGAATGGAACTTTACACCGTTCACAAAACAGCCGGGATAAATATAGTGTTTAATCGGCTTCCCTGCTAGCAAGTGCTTTTGCCATGACCACCACCCCCCTTGGTTTTCAGATTTTTGCAGATCAATCATCTGCGAAAAAGGGCAAATTAATATAAGGGTTTACTTTCTACAAACATGATCGATATGTATATAAATTACTAATTAAATACCGAGACGTACGTACGTACCCATTGGAAGAAATAATTGGGAAACTTCTTCTTAACCATTTTCTCAATCCACGCCGAACTCTTGTTTTGATTTAACGCCTGAAGCCTCTCCCTGTATGACATCATGTACGGCTCAACTTCGTCACAGTCACGCAACACTACCCAATGTGCCTCAATATGTTCTTCCCGTGTTAACGATTCCTTTAATACTCTTCTAAACGGTCGGACGACATTGGTGACGACAGAAAGATTGATGCGGACACTGCGATCGGAGGCAGTGGGAGGTGGTGGATCTTTGAGGTACCTGTTGCAGTAAGTAACACACTCATGCATTAGGTATGTCTCTGTTATAGAGCCATCCGGGGCCGACCTGTTTTTGACGAATGACTTATACTGTCCAAGCTGTCTACAAAATCAAACGTACAATAAGAATAAGTACATATAGCTACCTAGTAATCTCCAGTGGAACAAATTATGAATCGAAAAACTTGTATAATTAATTAGTTGTACGTACCTTTCTTGAGGATACATCCAAGTGTACTGGACTGGACCAGAACTGAGCACCTGCTCGGGCAGGTGGATCATTTGGTGAATCATGATGTCAAAGAAAGCAGGGGGAAAAATCCTCTCTAGTTTGCAAATGATGTGCACAATTTGTTGTTGCAATTCCACCACATCTGACTTCTTTAATTCTCTGGCGCATAACCTCTGCCACCACCTGCACAATGCCACTATTGGTTCTACCACGTCACGAGGCAAGTATGGTCGAATTACCACTGGAATCAGACGTTGCAGCATAACGTGATAGTCATGTGTCTTTAGACCAACAAACTTGTGTTGCACCTCGTCCACTGCTCCAGTTATAGTAGCTGCATACGTAGCCGGATAACGAACGCCCTTAAACCAGTGAAATACAGAACGTCTAAGCGTCGGCTTCACTGTGTAAGGTGCAGCTGGCATCTTATTGTACACTCATTTCCTATCCCTCCTCAACCACAAGGGACGACGTAGATTCATTGATTCCAAATCTTTGCGCGCTTTGGGAGTATCTTTAGTCTTGAACTTAATACCAAGAATTGTTCCCACCACGCTGTCGCACACATTCTTTTCTATGTGCATCGCATCTAAGTTGTTCCTCAGCTTCAACTTCGACCAGTAAGGGAGTTCAAAGAATATACTCTTGTGATCCCAATAGCTCAGATCATGTGGAGGAATTGGATTGCATTTCTTTATATCCGCGTCATTGCTCAACACACCAAAGTCGAAATAGTTCAACCTCTCTAAAATCTCTTCGCCCGACCAACTACGGGGTTTAGGATTGTTCTCTACCGTCCCGTCGAAATGAGCTTCATCCTGTCGCCATGGGTGGTCGTGAGGAAGCCATCTACGGTGACCCAAGTAACACACCTTCCCCACGTGCCAACTAGAGTTCACGTCGTCCAAACATATAGGACATCCATTATATCCTTTTGTCCTGCAGGCTGCTAACATCCCATACGCTGGAAAATCGCTGATCGTCCACATTACGGCAGCCCTCATCGTGAACATCGTGTCAGTGAATTTGTCATAAGTTGGGACTCCATTTTCCCACAACAGTTTCAGCTCGTCGATCAAAGGTCTGAGGTAGACATCTAAGCACTTCCCTGGAGATTTAGGACCTGGAATTAGTACGGTAAGGAAATTAAATTCCTTGTTCATGCACATCCACGAAGGCAAGTTGTACGGCATCAGAATAACTGGCCAAGTGCTGACGGCGGAGCTATTACTTCCCCAAGGATTGAATCCGTCTGTAGATAGGCCGAGTCTAACATTTCTAACCTCTGCAGCAAAGTCTCCAAATTCTCTGTCGAAATGTTTGAAACCCTCCCCATCCGCGGCGTGTCGCAGGACATCGTCATCTATTCGCTTTTCTGCGTACCATCGCATCGCCTCTGCTGTGTGTAGAGACATGTACAGGCGCTGCAATCTGGGAATCAAGGGAAAATATCGAACAACTTTCACAGGAATTCTCTTTTTCGAACTCTTCCTATTCACATGGAATCTGCACTGGCCACATACGGGACAATAGTCCAAATCTTTATACTCTTTGTAAAATAGCACACAATCATTCGGACATGCGTCAATTATCCTGTACTTTAGGCCAAGGCTGCTCAAGATATTTCTAACCTTATAATGAGATTTAGGAAGATTGTGATCATCAGGAAGCAACTTACATATTTGCAACCTGGGGGGCCGTCACCACTGCCGCTGGATGAGGCACCCTGGTAACTGTACCCTGAGCTGAAGTCTGTTGAGCTGAACTCTACTGCTTCACCATGCTCACTCCATGTAGTGTAACTCCACATCATACCATTTTCGTACAGGTATTGCACCATAACATTAACCTCCGCATACTGACAATTAAGACATTTCTGGCACGGACACCTGAAACGCTTCTATCCCTGACCATGTTCTATCGCAAAATTCACAAATTCGCTAATTCCATCCATATACCGGACATCACATCTATTCTTCAACTTCATCCAACTCTTGTCCATACTGCTACAAAATATTATAATTAATTAATTATTACATATATATATTAGTCCATTAATTTACGCTTAATTATACGTACTCGATCTACATCGATCCATCAATTACGTATGTACGTAATTTAATCTGTATATATAGCTAACATCCATGCATGCATGTACGTACGTTTTCACTAAATATATATTAAGCAAATTTTAACTGCGTACGTACCTGCTGGCCTTCTCGATATCAGTTAATTAAGCTAGCTAGCTAGTCAGCGGAGATCCCTTATCCTGATCCTTCTCGGCCTTCGATCTCCCTTCTCCTTCTCCTTCTCCCTTCTCCTTCAATTCTTTTTCGAATGGAATAATGAAGAAAGGATCGGATGGAATGAAGAGAGTTTGGTAGCGGGCTTATATAATGCTTCACTTAGACGACGGAGGTGTCGGTACGTCGTCTAAGTGGAAGTTACTGGGACGATGGCGTGTCGGTCCGTTGTCCAGGTGATCACCTGGACGACGGAGAATACCTTCTCCATCCTCCAGGTGATCACCTAGACGACGGAAAATATCTTCTCCGTCGTCTAGGTGTTACTTGGGTGCACTGGATGAGAATTGGACATATATATACTTGAACCGGCTTGGGCCTGCTTTGGATGATGACACGAGGAAGGACATGGCCCAAATGCTCGTTTGTTACGGAGTGATATATTGCTTCAATCCAGACCCACAAAAGTCTCCGTAAAATTTGTGTTTAAAATAATTTTCTGCGGACAAAGCAAATGCAAAAGCGGAAAGGAGGCAGCAGTGTGATAGAATCTGGTTTCTGGTCTACGCGTTTTCATCAACCTCAGCAACCAGTTGCAAGTTGCAAAATACGGGGCCCATTGCATATTCAAATCCACTATTATTATGCTTCTGTGGATCTCTGGGGTCTCCACAAGCCAACTCTAAATCCATTCATTCTTCATTTTATCGTATATACTCCTGCCCAAGTGAATCTATAATAATTAATATTCTGACTATATCACCCACTATAGAAAAATTAAATTAAAAAAAATTACCTTACAGTATCTACATACATTTTCAATTTGCAGAAGACACTAGAAATTTTTAAGACATAATGTTGGACTGTATGATGTTTGTTATATGAGTTTGTAGTTTGATTTTTTTTTTCTTTTATCATGTAACAAGGGTTACCTATTGATTTATTGATTTAAAGTTAATTCTTCTAGTTGCTCATAATAAAGTCACACAATTTAAACAACAAAAATAAGTATCAGCTAGCTCAAAACAATCTTAAAATCCTCTAAAATATAATAGAAAACATACAAACTTGTTATTATATAATGTATAAGATAATGAAGGCTGAAAAATGACCAAATTAATAGAGAAAAGTTAAACAACATCAACAATGTATCAGAAAAGAAACCGTCTAGATGAAATAAGTCAAACCCTGGTTTTGTTCTTGCCATGTTCGAAAGATGTCACTTATTTAGTGTGTTTCATGTCGTAGTCGAAGTACATATTAGTTTTAAAAGTCAGCATAAACTCTTTTTGACACCTTTGCTTTGCTTTGCTTTGTACGAGATGGCGCTCACAAAATTGGTGTTTTAAAAACCTTCCTCAAAGCATCAATAACGGTGTCCCCTTCCCTTTTATTGCTCTGTCCAAACCAGACAAAGCCACTTCTCTCTCTCTCTCTCTGGAAACCCAGCAATGATGGGTCCACTCCAAACCCTACTTCTCCTCCTTCTCCTATTCTCCGCCGCCTCCGCCGCCGACGACGAAGCCGTCATGTCCAAGCTCCTCGACAACCTCAAACCCAGCGGCTGGTCTTCATCCACCTCCTACTGCCAATGGGATGGAATCAAATGCGACTCCGACACCTCCAAGCGCGTCACCGACATCAACTTAGCTTCCCGCTCTCTCTCCGGTTCCCTCCCTTCGAATCTCAACTCCCTCACGTCCCTCGCCTCCCTCCAACTCCAAAACAACTCCCTCTCCGGCGCGTTCCCCTCACTCGCCAACCTCTCTTCTCTCAAACAAGTCATGATCGACACTAACAACTTTACTTCCATCCCTAACGGTTGCTTCGAGGGGCTCACAAGTCTCCAGACATGGAGCATCGGCAACAACATCAACCTCCCTCCATGGCTGTTCCCGACCGAACTCACTCAGTCTTCGAGTTTGGTCAAAATGCAGGCTGGCAACACCAGACTCTACGGCTCCGTCCCCGATTTCTTCGACTCTTTCCCCAATTTGCAAGACGTGAGGCTCTCTTACAACAACCTCACCGGCCCATTGCCCAAGACATTAGCCGGATCGGGGATCCAGAATCTGTGGATTAACAACCAGGCTTTCGGAATGTCCGGTACAGTTGAGGTTTTATCGAACATGACTTCGTTGATCCAAGTGTGGCTTCAGAAGAATCAGTTCAATGGAACTATTCCTGACCTGACACAGTGCAGTGCTTTAACTGATCTTCAGCTCAGAGACAATGTCTTCACGGGGATTGTGCCGGCTACTTTGCTGTCGTTGTCTTCTCTGCAGACCGTTAGTTTGGACAACAACAAGCTTCAGGGGCCTTTACCGGAGTTTGGGTCGAAAGTGAAGGCTACTTTTGATGGTAACAGTTTTTGTAAGACTACTACTGGGCATTGTGATCCGCAGGTGACTACGCTGCTGGGGATTGCGGCGGATTTGGGGTACCCGGAGTTGTTGGCGGAGTCTTGGGCGGGAGACAATGCGTGTACTGATTGGAGCTTTGTTGTTTGTGATCCTGCTCAGAAGGTGGTGGTGACGGTCAATTTCGAGAACAAGCATTTCAATGGGACCATTTCGCCTGCATTTGCCAATCTCACATCGCTGAAGAATCTGATGCTGAAGAACAACAACTTGACAGGTGCCATACCGGAGCGCTTGACCACATTGTCTCAGCTGACGCTGATTGATGTTTCGAACAACAATTTGTTTGGGGACATTCCGAAGTTTCCATCCAGGGTGAAGTTGATCACTTCTGGCAATCCCTTGATTGGTACTACTCCGAGTACTACTGATGGAGGGAATGCACATTCTGGTAACAACTCGACTGCTCCAGATGGGAGTCCGTCTCCGCCATCAAGCGGTTCAACGGTGTCGCCTGGAATGATTGCTGGTATAGTTATTGCTGTTGTTGTTTTCGTTGGAGTGCTCTTGTTTGTGTTCATCAACTGTCATTTGAGTAAAAAACATAAGAATTTCGGAAGAGTGGATAATTCACTGAATGGAATTGAAATTGCTAAAAGTGACGCGACCAGTTGTGCAAATGGGTACATTGGAGGTGCAAGTGAGTTGCAGAGCCAGAGCAGTGGTGACCTACAAGTGTTCGAGGGTGGAAATGTTTCTATTTCCATCCAAGTTCTTAGGCAAGTGACAAACAATTTTAGCGAGGATAATATCTTAGGGAGAGGAGGATTTGGAGTTGTTTACAAAGGTGAATTGCATGATGGGACTAAAATTGCTGTTAAACGGATGGAATCTGTGGCAGTGGGTACTAAGGGATTGAATGAGTTTCAGGCAGAAATTGCAGTACTCACTAAGGTCAGGCATAGGCATTTGGTTGCTCTATTGGGATATTGTATTAATGGCAATGAGAGACTTCTGGTGTATGAGTACATGCCGCAAGGAACATTGACAGAACATTTGTTTGAGTGGAGGGAGAGAGGCGTAACTCCTCTTACTTGGAAGCAGAGAGTGACCATAGCTTTGGATGTGGCAAGAGGGGTGGAGTATCTGCACAGCTTAGCTCAACAGAGTTTCATTCACAGAGATTTGAAACCATCAAACATACTTCTTGGGGATGACATGAGGGCGAAGGTTGCAGACTTTGGTTTAGTTAAAAATGCTCCTGACGGCAAGTATTCTGTTGAGACACGATTGGCAGGGACATTTGGTTATCTGGCACCAGAATATGCTGGTAAGAAAAAACAATTTGATTTCGAGCTTTGCATTTTTCAATTGAAAGAGTTATGGCATTCGTTGAACTCCAAAAGGTGGCAATTTATGCTACATGACTGCAAGTTAATCTTCCCAGCTAATTGCATCTAAATATCGTGTGTCATTGTACTCTGCTTTAATTTGCAGTTGATCATTTCAAATTATCCCTTTTTAAATACTTATGTAGTAGCTATAGAGTTCTAAAAATGTCTATTGACGTAGTTGAATCTGTTCATCTGTAATCAGCTACCGGCAGAGTGACGACAAAAGTGGATGTTTATGCATTTGGAGTGGTGTTGATGGAGCTGATGAGTGGTAGGAAAGCTCTAGATGATACCATGCCAGATGAAAGGTCTCATTTGGTATCATGGTTCCGCAGAGTCCTTGTCAACAAAGAAAACATCCCCAAGGCTCTTGACCAAACTCTTGACCCAGATGAGGAGACAATGGAGAGCATTTACAAAGTTGCTGAGTTGGCAGGACACTGCACAGCACGGGAGCCTTACCAGAGACCAGACATGGGACATGCAGTTAACATCTTGGGTCCTCTTGTTGAACACTGGAAACCTACAACCCATGACGAAGAAGAAGAAAACAATGGCATAAATATGCACATGAACCTTTCCCAAGCAGTTCAAAGATGGCAAGCAGATGAAGGTACATCAAGAATGTTCGATGATCTGTCCTACACCCATACTCAATCAAGCATCCCTTCAAAGCCTTCCGGATTTGCAGACTCATTCGATTCAATGGATTGCCGATGAAAAATGAGAATTGGATTGTCTGAAGACATTGAAGACAAAGAAATTGAGACTCCGAAAGATGGGGATGAAAAGAGAAAGAGATCAGGTAATGCATCAAGCAGATTTTTAATCCTTGGGATCACCCATTATGTAGACCACTTGTATTTACTGTATTTGCATGCTGTTTGATCTATCTTTGCCAAGCTGAACCCCATGCATTAACCTGTCTAAACTCTGCTGTTGTTGATTCTTTAGCTAACAGATTGTTTTGTTCAAGATGCGAAAGAAAAACTTTAAACACAGAAGAGTGTTGTTGTATGATATTCTTATACCAATCGTATCAAAAGCCATTATTTGATTGTTACTTCTAGTGATCTTTGTTGACTGGACCCATTTTTTTTCCCATTTGCTTTGATCTTTTCACAATTCATTGATTATCGATCTTTGTTATTTGTTTGAAGGATTCCTTGTGCCGAGTAAAATGACAGAAGGACTTCTTAGGATCTCAGTTATACCAGCAAGATTTTATGATAATAGAAAATGACACTAAAAAAGGGGTAGGTTGATCATTGGATATAAGCTGGATGAAAGAGACAGGGGTGTGATTACTTGTTGTGAATGATTTGTGTAGTTTGCCTTGTTATGCAATTTATAATGAATTTGGTGGGTTGTAGATGCTAGCACATGGAATTTGGAAGCAAGCATGTTAGGTTTGTTGAAAAGTAGACCTTCTGTTAATCTGTTTGTGTTGAAGGTGACTTTTGTAGTGCTGCACATGATGTAGGACCTTCATTATATCATTTGTTTTGTTTTGTGTTCTCTGTTTCATGTGGATTGATAGTTAACACTTTAGAGATGTAAGGAATTAATGATGGTGACAAGGAATGCGAGTATGTGATTTGAGCTTCCTTGGCCCTTTTTTGGCGATTTCTGTTTCGAGTCAAATGTAACATTGTATCAGAGGCTGCTCTAACTTGTCACAAACGGCCACAGATGGTTTGTTGAATGTCAAAGTTGATATATGCAGAAGTTGGTCAAATGCTAAAAGGCACAGCTAGATAAGTTATGAGCTTGCAGCTTCCCTACTTGGTCGGAGTCTGATAGTCCTGCCATGTTTTTTGGCTGTGTACATGAGCACATGTGCACAAGAAAGAACATCCACCCATTACAGATCAGGCCGCATGTGCTTAGATGCCATAATACATCTTTGGGTTATCGACTCTTTACAAAACGATCTCTTTGGCCTTTTGAACGTTACAGACAGTTGAGTTGCAATTCCCGTTGTCCTTCGTTTAGAAACCCCTTGAACAAGCTTCTTCTTTTGTTGCCAAGGAAGAAGAAAACTAGAACCAAATGTAAGCTATAAATTACAATTGATTATTTTCACTGCATAGCTCCCAAATTGGACGGTAAAATGAGGTAACACCTACTAAAGAGCTCACTAATTATTTGGTGTGAATAGGGATGGCTACGGGTTGGGGCGGGTCGGTTGTATATCCGATCCGGAACTCGAAATCAATCCGTCCTGAACCCATCGCATATTTAATACTCGAACCTAACCCGTTTATTTGAACAGAAATAAATAAAAATAAAAAATCTATATAAATATTAAGATTAAATATAACATGTATAAAAAATATACTAAAAAATTGAATATAAAGAATGAAATATAATGTATTTTCTTTTAAATATAGGCGGGTGGGGTTTGTGTCTAAGTTCAGTATATGCATATCCGTACTCGACCCAAACACCGCCACCATACGGTCGGGTTCGGGTTCAGTTTATTTTGTCATCCCTAGGTGTGAAGTTATCTATCAAATACATGCCATTTAGCTTCATCTCTTCTTACCTCTGAGGCTTCCTCCATCTTTTTTCACAATGCCACTTCCAAGCCATCTCCTCTTCGCTTTCTCCTCCATACTTCTCATTCATCGATCAATTTGTCCTTGCAACTTATTGCCATGCTCCGACCAATTCTACGTCTATAAGGCTCAATCGATCCCTTCACTAAATAGAGTGTGTTTGGAAGCTCCCAGGAGTTTGGATAGTACAAATGTTCTCTTTTACTGTGTGTTAGGCGTGTCATTGCCGAGGGCAGAACGTCGATGGAGAATTGCGCAGCCGAACTTGCTTCTACATAAGTGACTGAAACGAGGAGAGCACCAATCTCGCTTGATGAATTCTTGTTGCCTAGGTGGCCTAGGACTTGTTTCGTGATCTCACTGTAGAACCACGAAAATTAATGCCTCGTACACCCTGTCTAGTACAATGCAGAGTAATTTTCTTGGTGAGTATTGAAAACACTGAATATGACTCATTTGATCGTTAGAACCTTCACGCTCTGTCTGGTGAAACTTCCTTTGAACGCCATCTAATAAGAGTGAATTGTCGAATTGCTCATGCCCTGTCCGTTGAGAATTCTAGAGCCATCGTTGCCAGTTTTTCTCATGAGGAGAGTTGAGTTTGCCGAAGAAAAATTGTATGTGTGTAGAGGTGTCTTTGATCTGGTCATGAACCTTTCTATTTATATTGATTTCTCAAGCGTATTTTTTTGTTAAAAAGAGTAAGAAATCTAAATCCTTGAAGGATTCTGAATACCAGATTCGCTAGATTACGTTTCCTTTATTACACAAGGATTACAACAAGACATATCCATTTCCTTCTCAAATTAGACTTGCTAAATAGGCTACAGGAATTGGCCTTTACGTTTTACTCGTGGCCCTTAAAATTTTAATTTATGGTCCAAACAGAGTTAACGTACTTTCCCCTTACTTTTATGGTGAGTTCATTGAATTATCATGGTATATCCTAAACTTTAGTTCCTTTTAGTTCTTCCAGGCCCAATATGTGCTGGAACCACTACAAGAAAAACGTTCTTAGACGACAGAACTTATCTCAGACAACGGAAAACTTGTGCGTCGTCTAAGACACTCTTGGACGACGGACACAGTTTTTCCGTCGTCTAAGTGGCAAAATAGACGACGGACTGACACGCTGTCGTCTGTGTAACCACTTGGACGACGATGTGTCGGTCCGTCATCTCTGTGGCAACTTGGACGACGAAAACTACCTAAGTCCGTCGTCTAAGTGGTTACTTAGACGACGCACCGACGCTCCATCGTTTAAGTGAAGTATTATATAATGTCCATGCCGAACTCTCTTCTTCTCTGCTCGCTCGTCTCAACTTCATCCTCATATCGATCATTCTCTCTCTTGATCAGACTCTCCTCACACGTACATGCAACTAGCTAACTAACTAGCACATACGTACTATATATATATATATATATATATCTCCGGCTCCAACCATCGATTCACTAGATATCGGAGAATGCTAGGTATGTACGTACGTAGTTAATTTTCGACAATCTTAACGTTTGTATATATAATTAATTGTACGTACGTTTGATTGATCGATTGCATTGTTAGTACGTCTAATATTTATAATTAAGTTAGGTAATTGATGATATATATATATTAGTTAATTAATATAGACCAGTAGTACGTATATATATATGCATGGATATTTAAAAATTTGGTTAATATTTAGTTAAAACGTACATGCATGTTAGACATATTAAAGTAATTGATGTATAGTATATTCACCAATAATTAATAAAGATCATTAATAAATATTTTAATTAATTATACGTTAATAATTAAGGTAGTTAAAAATTTGTATATATATAATAGTTTAATAATTACTTGAAAATCTGTTATATAAAATAGTTGACTAGTATGATAATTAATTATTAAATTTCGTAGAAATATGGACAATAGTTGAATGAAGTTGCGGTATAGAAGTGATGTCTGGTATATGGATGAAATTAGAGAATTTGTGAATTTTGCGATAGAACATGGTCAGGGAAAGAAGCGTTTCAGGTGTCCGTGCAAAAAATGTCTTAACTGTCAGTATGTGGAGGTTAATGTTATGGTGCAACACTTGTATGAAAATGGTATGATGTGGAGTTACACGACGTGGAGCGAGTATGGTGAAACAGTAGACTTCAGCTCAAGGTACAGTTACCATGGTGCCTCATCTAGCGGCAGTGGTGCCGGCCCCCCTGCTTGGAACCCAACTGCGGATTTGGTCCATGATGCGTTTATGGAATTTAGTCATGGTGGACACCAACACCAAGAGGGAGGTTACAATACCACTCATGAGCATGATGACACATTCCCTGCTGCTAGCTTGGCCACTGACACTAATGAGATGGATAAGTACAATAGGATGCTACTTGAAGTGCAGACCCCGGTGTACCCTGGATGTCGAGAGAATGTGTTGCAATATGTGATGGAGCAAATGAAGATAAAAGTGAAGCACAAAATGTCAGTCAGTGCTTTTGAAGAAATTCAGGAGCAAATATGTAAGTTGCTTCCTAATGATCACAATCTTCCTAAATCCCATTATAAGGTTAGAAATATCTTGAGCAGCCTCGATCTAATGTACAAGATAATTGACGCTTGTCCAAATGATTGTGTGTTGTTTTATAAAGAGTATAAAGATTTGGACTATTATATGTGGCCAGTGCAAACATGAGCTGAATAGGAAGTGTTCGAAAAAGAAAATTCATGTGAAGGTTCTTCGATATTTTCTATTGATTCCCAGATTGCAGCGTCTGTACATGTCTCTATATACAGCAGAGGCGATGCGATGGTACACAGAAAAGCGAATAGATGACGATGTGTTGAGACACGTCGCAGATGAGGAGGCTTTCAAACATTTCAACAACGAATTCGGAGACTTTGCCGCAGAGGTTAGAAATGTTAGACTTAGACTATCTACAGACGGATTCAATCCTTGGGGTAGTAATAACTCTGCCGTCAGCACTTGGCCAGTTATTTTGATGTTGTACAACCTGCCACTGTGCATGTGCATGAATAAAGAATTTAATTTCCTTACTCTGCTAATTCTAGGTTCTAATTCTCCGGGGAAGTGCTTAGATGTCTACCTCAAACCTTTGATCGACGAGCTGAAACTGTTGTAGAAAAATGGAGTCCCAACTTATGACAAATTTACTGACACGATGTTCATGATAAGGCTGCCTTAATGTGGACGACATGAGATGTTGGTACCCTGTAGGACAAAAGAATACAATGGATTCCCTGTATGTTTGGACGACGTGAACTCTAGTTGGCATGCGGAGAATGTTTGTTACTTGGGTCACCATA
The DNA here is from genome assembly GCA_946800695.1 of Geum urbanum. Taxonomy (NCBI): domain Eukaryota; kingdom Viridiplantae; phylum Streptophyta; class Magnoliopsida; order Rosales; family Rosaceae; genus Geum; species Geum urbanum. Next base: position 24,104,203 of record OX327012.1, read on the forward strand.
GATGACTTCCTCACGACTACCCGTGGCGACAGGATGAAGCTCATTTCGACAGGATGGTAGAGAATAATCCACATGGCAAAGATGTATAGAAATGCAATCCAATACCTCCACATGATTTCAGCTATTGGCATCACAAGAGTATATTATTTGAACTCCCTTACTGGTTGAAGTTGAAGCTGAGGAACAACTTGGACGCGATGCACATATAAAAGAATGTGTGCGACAGTGTGGAGTGAACAATTCTCGATATTAAGTTCAAGACTAAAGATAATCCCAAAGCGCGCAAAGATCTGGAATCTATGAATCTATGTCATCCCTTGTGGTTGAGGAGGGATATGAGATGAATGTACAACAAGATGCCAGCTACACCTTACACAGTGAAGCCGACACTTAGCCGTTCTGTATTTCACTGGTTTAAGAGCGTTCGTTATCCGGCTACGTATGCGCTACTATAATTGGAGTAGTGGACGAAGTGCAACACAAGTTTGTTGGTCTAAAGACACATGACTATCACGTTATGCTGCAACGTCTGATTCCAGTAGTAATTCAACCATATTTGGCTCGTGACGTTGTAGAACCAATAGTGGCATTGTGCACATAGTGGCAGAGGTTATGCGCCAGAGAATTAAAGAAGTCAGATGTGGTGGAACTGCAACAACAAATTGTGCACATCATTTGCAAACTAGAGAAGATTTTTTCCCCTACTTTCTTTGACATCATGATTCACCTAATGATTCACCTGCCCGAACAGGTACTCATTTTTGGTCCGGTCCAGTACACTTGGATGTATCCTCAAGAAAGGCACGTACAAATAATTAATTATACAGGTTTTTCGATCCATTATTTATTCCACTGGAGATTACTAGCTGTATGTACTTATTCTACAATGTATTAATTGAAAGTTTGATTTCGTAGACAGCTTGTATAAAGAATTTGTCAAAAACAGGTCAGCTCCGGATGGTTCCATAGCAGAGACATACCTAATGTATAAGTGTGTTACTTACTACAACAGGTACCTCAAAGATCCACCACCTCCCACCGCCGGAGATCCCAATGCCCGCATCAATCTTTTCGGTCATCACAAATGTCGTACGACCGTTTAGAGGAGTATTAAAGGAATCGTTAACACGAGAAGAACTTATTGAGGCACATTAGGTAGTGTTGCGAGACTGTGATGAATTTTAGCCGTACATGATTGGGTAAAGGGAGAGGCTTTAGGCGTTAAATCCGGACAAGAGTTTGGCGTTGTTTGAGAAAATAGTTAAGAAAAAGTTCCCGATTATTTCTTCCAATGAGTACGTATGTATGTCTCGGTATTTAGTTTATATATATGTTTGTAGATAGTAAGCCCTTTAATTATATATATATATTTCCCATTTTTTCAGATGATTGATCTACAAAAATCCGAAAACCACGAGGGTGGTGGTCCTGGCCAAAGCACTTGCTAGCAGGGAAGCTGATTAAACATTATATTTACCCCGAATGTTTTGTGAACGGTGTAAAGTTTCATTCATTGGCCCGAGATGAAGGAAGAAGAACACAAAACAGTGGGGTAGCGGTTAGGAAAGACAATGATCTATATTACAGGGCTATTGTATATGTTGTTCAGCTAGGTTACAGGAATTATGTCAACATTTTCCTATTCAAGTGCAAATGGTTCAAGCGTACAAAGGAAGACCTGAGACTTTTATCAGTCGATACAAACTCAAGCTGATATGAGGATGAGCCTTTCGCCCTCGCCACCTTAGTTAGGCAGGTGTTCTATCTTGATGATCCAAAAGCTAGTCAAGGGTGGAAAATAGTGAACCATATCTCTCATCGAGGAATATGGAATACCACGACAAATGAAGGGACGCCGGCGACTGAAGATGCTGATGAACCGGAAAGAGACATTCTTGCATATCAAGAGCCTAATATTTCTGTCATCTGCTCCGGCATAATGGACCTGGTTCAAGCTGGTGAACGCTTACCCATGCCTGATGGTTGTACGGATCTAACTGAAGATGAGATTATTGATACAATTAATGAGGTAGATGAAGAAGAGGAGCAGGATGAGGACGAGGACGAGGACGAGGACTCAGGATATTCGTCAGACGGTGTTGAGTATGATGAGGAGGAGGAGCAATCGGATAACAGTGGTGAGGATGATGATGATTATGACGAAGAGTACAATATAACGACACGGAATATTAATTGGTAATTATATATTATAATTATACTTTTTTGTCATAATTAATGATGCATGATTAATTATATTTATTATGAGAAGGAGTAGGTACGTACGTACAAGTAAACTCTACAATTTTGTACTTAATTTATTATTTAATTAATTTTTATTTTTTTGCATAATTAACTTCAAATTAATTAAAAAGCGATGTCGGTATGCAGACGGAATTCAAATATAAATAAAAATTAATTAATTAATTCTGGACCGGATCAAGAATCGGATAGGATCAAGAAAATTAAATAATTAATTAATCACATTTTTCCTAAACCCTAAAACCAAGACGATGAAACGACTTTTCGTAGTCCATACCAAGGTAATTAAACACAATAGTAATTAATTAATTATATATATAACGTACCCTAAATTAATCATAAAAATTTACTTAGACGACGCAAAAGAGTAATACCGTCGTCTAAACATACCCTAAACGCTAAAACCCTTAAATTACGAAATTTTCACTTGGACGACGCAAACGTGTATTTGCGCGTCCAAGTGAAAATTTCGTAATTTCACATCTAAGACAAAGACCATGTAGACCATGTCCCAATGCACATTCTTTTTGTCGAAACCATAGAGTAAACAATTCTTGGAGTGTGAACGTCGACGGTTCCAAAATAGGAGTTACGGATTTTCGTGTATCCACGTTTTCGGTTTGTAAAAATTTCTATTTTGCGGTTGACTGTGCCGATGAAACCCTTAACGAACTTAATATTTTGTGAAAATTATTCTACTTAATTATATATTGTCTTATGGCGAATGTATCCAACGATTGTTTTGTCCAAATTCAATTTCGTTAATATCGATGTGCAATGAGCCTATACTTAATAACACTTAAGTTATACAGATTAGTAGATACTTAACAAGTTTAAACACGTAAGATTATTTGTCGTCTTAAATTCAATTTTTTATATATACGATTCTTTAATCGATATTTTACGACTATTTCATTCGAATGACAGATCAGAAACTTCCTTGCGAATTATTTTTAAAAATTAATTTTACGGAAATTTCTCCTGGACCATCTCCGTCGTCCAGGATGAAAAATTTGGTGGTTCAATTTCCACCGCCAAATTTTTGGGGAACGGTTCAAATTTCACCTAGACGACGGAGATGAGTATTTCCGTCGTCTAAGTGAAATTTGAAACGTTCCCATAAATTAAGGCGGTTAACCCCCACCCGCCAAATTAAATAGGTACCATTTCCAAAAATTGAGGCGATTCACCTAGACGACAGAAATGGGTGTTTTCGTCGTCCAAGTGCACTTAGACGACTGAAAAAACACCTCCGTGGTCTAAGTGAAACTCTATATAAAGGACCCATATGAACATTTTTCCTTATCCCATTCTCAATTCCTCCTCTCCTCTACTCTCTCTCACTCTCACTCTCTCTAAGAAAATCCGGTGACTCCACTCTCCGGCGACTCCATCCCTCCGGCGACTCCGCTCTCCCGCGACTCCTCTCTCCGATAATTTTTAAATTTTTTAACATAATTATATTTTTAACTTGTGTTTAATAATAAATTAGTAAATTGGTAAATTAATTAGTAAAAATAATAAATTAGTAATAATTGGTAAATTGGTAATAATAATTAATAATAATTGGTAAATTGGTAATTATAGTAAATTTTTGGAATTATTGTAAATTATTGTAAATTATGGTTATTTAGTAATTAATTATTGTAAATGATAATTATTATTGTAATTATTGAAAATTATAATTATTATTGTAATTATTGTTGTAATTATAATTGGTAATTATTATTGTAATTATAATTTGTAATTATTGTAATTAATGTAAATTTGTAATAATTATGGTAAATTATTGAATTATTAAAAATAATAAATTAGTAATTATGGTAATTCAGTAATTATTATGGTAAATTATTTAATTATTAAAAATAATAAATTGATAATTATTATGGTAAATTATTTAATTATTAAAGATAATAAATTGAATTTTACCTAATTTAGTAATTATGATAAATTATTGAATTATTAAAAACAATAAATTGGTAAATTATGGTAATTATTGTAATTATAATAAATGATTAATTATTGTATTATGGTAAATTAGTAATTATGGTAAATTATTTTATATAATTATTATGAGAATTATATTTTTACAATTCCTAAGTTAAAATAGTCCCGTGAGGTGAGAAAATGGCTTTAAAAGAGGTCGAAGATGCTCTATTCACAACAAGAAAATTGCACCTAGACCACGGACCATTTCCGTCGTCTAGGTGCAGTTTTCCGTCGTCTAAGTACTTAGACGACGGAAACTCTGTCGTCTAAGGTCCGTGCTCCAAGTGCTGTCGTCCAAACACCTGGACGACGGAGATTTAGTGATCCGTCGTCCAAGTGCACTTGGACCTCGGACATTATCCGTGGCCCAGGTAGCCACCTGGACGACGGAAACTCTAAGTCTCCGTCGTCCAGGTGAACACCTGGGCCACGGACATTGCTCGTTTGTCCGTGGCCCAGGTGTTCACCTGGACGACGGATAAATAGTAATCCGTCGTCCAGGTGCATACATGGGCCACGGAGAAGCTAACAATCTCCGTCGTCCAGGTGTTCACCTGGACGACGGATAACTAAGTCCCCGTCGTCCAGGTGAACACCTGGACGACGGAGAACGGCAGGGTTTAGGGTTTAGGGGTTAGGGGTTTAGGGTTTAGGGTTTAGGGTTCTGCACCTGGACGACGGAGAACATAATCTCCGTCGTCCAAGTGAATATTTAATTTTTTTTTAAAAATAAATTTAAATTAAATATTATTGATTTAATTTATTATTATTTTAATTTAAATAATGAAAAATGCTAAAATTAAATAAATAAACTAAATTTTGAATATTAATTAATAACTTAATTATTAAATAATCAAAGTAAATTAATTTGTACATACGAAAAAACCCATAAATTAAAAATTAAAATATTGTTCGGAATGCGGAAAGAAACGAGATAATAAACTACTAGCTAGCTAATACACTGGAGGAGCAGATGCGCCGCCGAGTCCTCCGCCTCCAGCCGGGTCGTTGTCGTCGGGGTGTGGGTTCGGAGGAGGTTGACATACTTCTCGATTTTGTTGCATGAGGGCGATGAGTTGGGCTATTTGTGCTTGTTGTTCGTCAAGTCTTTGCCGCATTGACTCATTCTCCTCTCGTGCCAGTCGAGCCTCTTGAATGGCTGCTTCGACGGCCGCAGCCTGACTCCTTCTCCGCTGCCCCGAACCTCCCGTAGATGATGAGCCGGAGGTCGTCGACAAATCTCGTACCACCCTAGGCCCAAAGTGCCTAACCTCCTTGCCAGCTCTACGACCGTAGACCTCATCCGCGATTGCAATTTGGCTCTCTAAGGATAGAGGAGGCAGGTCTTCCGGCGGCACATCTGGGAACGCAAGCTGAGTGTTAACCAACTCTTCATGCGCACGCTCTATCGCCCTTGCCTACAAAAGAATAATTAATTTATTATAATGAAATCATATTTAAATAATAATTACTATAATTAAAAGCACATATATATATATATCACTTACGCCGCATTGACTCGCTTCATTATCGAGTCCTGGCGTCACGTACGCGCTTACGCTTGCATCAAGATAAGGGTGTTTGGAACCCTTATCCTTGTGCTCCTTGGCAATTTGAATGAACTGCTTGGCCCCGGTAGTATGGTGTTTCTCCTTCTTCCCCCGGTTGGCTTTGTTGACACCGGAGAATTTCTGTTACACAACATAATTAAATCATTAAAAAATGAATAACTACAATTTAAATAATTCAATTATCTTAATTGAAATAAAAAAAATAAATTAATACCTTAAATTGTTCATCGGCAAAGTGGTTACACAACCACTCCCACTCATCTTCTCTCTCCCCTTGCAGCTCTACAGGGGGAAGCACGGGACCGACATCTTTGAAGTACTTATGGAGCCTGTACTTCCAATCTTTGTAGATGGAGTTGGCGGTTTGATTGATATGCCTCAACATAGCCGGTGTCGGATCCACGTCAAATTGTTCCTATCAAAAATAAATAAAAAATTATAATCGTATATATTATGAAATTTTAGGCCGAGATTAACAATATTATATAATAACTAAATTGAACGTATTACGTACCGAAAGATCTTTGAAGACTTTCGCCTTCTCATGATCCGGCGCCTCCTTCCAAGTAGGGGCAGTGATACGAACCCGATTACGGATGATTGACCCTATCCCATGCGCCGAGAGACTTGCTAGCTGAGCTGTGGGAGGGCCACCGGTGAATTCGTCGTACGGCAAGTCGATCTTTTACCGGTCGCCTTGCAAATACGCTCCGCTTTGCCCCCTTTAACGAGACCCCGAGTCCTTTTCGGTTCCGGGTCAGTGGGGGCCCTCCTTTACCTACGGCGGGCGCTGTACATGATTGATTTGGCGGTCGAGGACGCCTGAGTACTTCCCGTTGAATGGGTACCGGGCGTCGGAGATTGGAAGGGGTCGACGTCATCACCGCTCGAGATGAATGGGGGAGCGGGAATTTCCCCAGAGGGCGCTATGGACGGACCAGATGATCCGTCTGGATTGAGAGCGTCGTTGCCCTCCGGTGGTAATTCCCAACCGACTTGGTCCGCCAAGCAGCGGAGCATGGCATCTTCTGCCTCTTGTTGGGCTTTCTTCTTGCCGGATGTCGTCTTTGGCAGAGCCATTTAAACCTAAGAGTACGGGGTTAAAATACCTACTTACCATAATAATTACAACTTAAAAATTTACGCTAATTAATTAAGTACGTTTAAGATTTAAATAGAGTACACTAGCTTGGCATTTTCGGTCGTTCAATGGACGTGCGACCCGCGCGATAAAGTGTAAATTTTCAATTAATCAACCTTGGTTAAATCGAAAAACATGGCCAGTTAGGGATAGAGATAACGCGAGAGGCAGGACTAATTTCGACAAAAGTCTTTCTTAGTCCAAATCCTGTCACCAGTCATAACCCGTTTCTAGACACCATGTCCGACATTCGGCCAATTTTTCGAAAATTTACACTCCCTCAAGTCCTTTACAAACTCCGCCCTCAACCTCGTGTCCATAACTTCACTTAGGTTATGTTGTGCGGTGATGAAATCCACACATCACGAGGGGTTAAGGAGATAAGCAAGGAAAAGAGGCGCCATCTATTCCAAAGAGTGCGACTTAATTACACCAAGCCTATGTACTAAATTTAAATCGAACACGTACTACTAATTAATTTACTAAAAAATACACGTAATTACATGCAATAATTTATTTTCCATTTAGCATGCAATAATTAACCATTTAATTAATTAATAACAATAATTATTCATTTAATTAATTAATAACAATAATTAATTATTTATTTAATTAATAACAACAAATTTACAATTATTCATTTAATTAGTATTAAATAACAATAATTATGATTTAATTAATTAATAACAACAATTAATCATTTATTAAATATTTAAAACTAATTACTAAATTAATTTCTACTAATTAATTATATTTAGAATTTAATTAATTAATAAAATGAAAATTATTTAAATAAGGGAAAAATAGAAATTTACCGAATCGGAGTTTTCCAGAATTTCGCCGGAGTTGTGTCGTCGGAGAGGAGGAATCGAACCACGCCGGAGTTGTATCGTCGGAGCGTCGTCGCCGGAGGAGAATATCGCCGGAATGAGATTGAGAGAGAGAGGAGAGGAGAGATGGAGAGAATTGTAAGGTATGAGGAAAAGAAGATGAGCCGTACTCTATTTATAGAGTTTCACTTAGACGACGGAGCACTATTCTCCGTCGTCTAAGTGCACCTGGACGACGGAAACAGTGTTCTCCGTCGTCCAGGTGGCGGTTTCAAAATTTTGAAACGGCGCGTAATTAAGGGGCGGGACGTTTTGAACCGCCATGGAATTGGACTTAGACGACGGAGAATTAATTCTCCGTCATCTAAGTGAAAATTCAAGCGGTGCCGAAAACGGAAGCGGTAAATTGAACCGCCATAATTTTTGACTTGGACGACGGAGATGGTAAGTTTCCGTCGTCCAAGTGAAAATTACATGAAAAAATGAAACAAAAACAAATTTGAACCGCCATGATTTTTGAACCTGGACGACGGAGATGGTCATTCTCCGTCGTTCAGGTGAACACCTGGACGACGGAAAATGACCATCTCCGTCGTCCAGGTTCATATTACGTAAAAAAAAATTAAAAAAATAATTCGCTAGGAATTTAGCGATCTGTCATTCGAGTGAAATAGTCGTACAATATCGATGAACGCATCGTATATATGAACAGTCAAATTTGAACCGCCGATTAATTTTACGTATTGAAACATGTTAAGTATCGACTAATCTTTACGACTTCAGTGTTCATGAGTAGACGCTCATTTGCAGCAGAGTATTAACGAAATTGAATTTGGACAAAATAACCGTTGGATATGTTCGTCGTAACATAATATATAATTGTCTTCAAAGGACCATAAAATAATAAGTTCGGGAAGGGTTTGATCGGCACAGTCAACCGCAAAACCGATAATTTCACAAACCGGAAACGTGGATACAAGGCATTTCGCAACTCCGATTTTCGAACCGTCGAAGCTCACACACCAAGAATTGTTTACTCTAAAGTCTTGATGAAAAGAAAATGCATTGGAAGAAGGTCTAGATGGTCGTTGTCTTAGAAAAAATTACGATATCTGCACCTGGACGACGGATTTAAGCGTTTCCGTCGTCCAGGTTTATACTTGGACGACGGATATGAATTTATCCGTCGTCCAGGTTAGAACCTGGACGACAGAGAATGACGTTCTCCGTCGTCCAGGTGTATAGACCCTGAATTCAAGGGTTAGGGCCTTACTGTTTAGGGTTTAGGGTTTGTGAACTTGGACGACGGAGAATGACCATTCTCCGTCGTCCTAGTGTGTACCTGGCCGACGGAGAATGACCATTTTCCGTCGTCCAGGTGCATAGACCCCGATTTCAGGGGTTAGGGCCTTAGGGATTACGGTTTAGGTCGTCCCCGGTCATTTGTGTAAGTGTCCGTTCAATTATCAATCGATCCGATCGATTTGCTAGATTTAGGCCGGCTAGGGTCAAGGATTTAGCTAGGGTACGTTTTATATGAGATTGAGATTTGGCGCCAATATTTATTAATTTCTCCGTTGGCCAGGATATATAATTCAGATTAATTTCTTACCGTAAACCGGCATCGATCATATATATATATATATATATATATTACAATAATTACAGTAATTAATTAACAATTAATCTCCCTTGTCGTATGACCGTACTCTTCGTCATAATCATCATCGTCCTCATCCCCGTTAGTCGACGGCTCATCCTCGTCATCGTACTCAACATCGTCCGACGAACAACCTGAGTCCTCGTCCGCGTCCTCTTCCTGCTCGTCTTCTTCATCTACCTCATCGATAATCTCATCTTCAATTAGATCTGTACAACCATCAGGCATGGGTAACCGTTCACCATCTTGAACCAGGTCCATTATATCGGAGCGGACCATAGAAATATTAGGCTCTTGATAGGCAGGAATGTCTCTTTCTGGTTCAGCAGCATCTTCAGTCGTCGCCGGTGTCCCTTCAATTGTCTCTGTATTCCATATTCCTCGGTGAGAGATATGGTTCACTATTTTCCACCCTTCACCGGCTTTCGGATCGTCGAGATAGAACACCTGCCGAACTAAGGTGGCGAGAGCGAAAGGCTCATCCTCATACCAGTGCGAGTTTGTATCGACTGATAATAGTCCCAAGTCTTCCTTTGTACGCTTGAACAATCTGCACTTGAATAGGAAAACGTTGACATCATTCCCGTAACATAGCTGAACCACGTATACAATAGCCCCGTAATATAGATCATTGTCTTTCCCAATGGCTACCCTACTGTTTTGTGTTCTTCTTCCTTCGTCTCGGGCCAATGAATGGAACTTTACACCGTTCACAAAACATCCGGGATAAATATAGTGTTTAACCGGCTTCCCTGCTAGCAAGTGCTTTGGCCATGACCACCACCCTCCGTGGTTATCAGATTTTTGCAGATCAATCATCTGCGAAAAAGGGCAAATTAATATAAGGGTTTACTTTCTACAAACATGAGCGATATGTATTTAAATAATCTCATCCGAGTCGTACGTACGTACCCATTGGAAGAAATAATCAGGAAACTTCTTCTTAACCATTTTCTCAATCCACGCCGAACTCTTGTTTTGATTTAACGCCTGAAGCCTCTCCCTGTATGACATCATGTACGGCTCAACTTCATCACAGTCTCGCAACACTACCCAATGTGCCTCAATAAGTTCTTCCCGTGTTAACGATTCCTTTAATACTCCTCTAAACGGTCGGACGACATTGGTGACGACAGAAAGATTGATGCGGGCACTGCGATCGGAGGCAGTGGGAGGGGGTGGATGTTTGAGGTACCTGTTGCAGTAAGTAACACACTCATGCATTAGGTATGTCTCTGCTATGGAGCCATTCGGGGCCGACCTGTTTTTGACGAATGACTTATACTGTCCAAGCTGTCTACAAAATCAAACGTACACATTACATAAGTACATATAGCTAGCTAGCTAGTATATATATTATCTCGAGTGGAACAAATTAATTAATTAGTTGTACGTACCTTTCTTGAGGATACATCCAAGTGTACTGGACCGGACCAGAAATGAGCACCTGCTCGGGCAGGTGGATCATTAGGTGAATCATGATGTCAAAGAAAGCAGGGGGGAAAATCCTCTCTAGTTTGCAAATGATGTGCACAATTTGTTGTTGCAATTCCACCACATCTGACTTCTTTAATTCTCTGGCGCTAACCTCTGCCACCAACTGCACAATGCCACTATTGGTTCTACGACGTCCCGAGGCAAGGATGGTCGAATTACCACAGGAATCAGACGTTGCAGCATAACGTGATAGTCATGTGTCTTTAGACCAACAAACTTGTGTTGCACCTCGTCCACTGCTCCAGTTATAGTAGCTGCATACGTAGCTGGATAACGAACGCCCTTAAACCAGTGAAATACAGAACGTCTAAGCGTCGGCTTCACTGTGTAAGGTGCATCTGGCATCTTGTTGTACACTCCTTTCCTATCCCTCCTCAACCACAAGGGACGACGTAGATTCATTGATTCTAAATCTTTGCGCGCTTTGGGAGTATCTTTAATCTTGAACTTAATACCGAGAATTGTTCCCACCACACTGTCGCACACATTCTTTTCTATGTGCATCGCGTCCAAGTTGTTCCTCAGCTTCAACTTCGACCAGTAAGGGAGTTCAAAGAATATACTCTTGTGATCCCAATAGCTCAGATCATGTGGAGGAATTGGATTGCATTTCTTTACATCCGCGTCATTGCTCAACACACCAAAGTCGAAATAGCTCAACCTCTCTAAAATCTCTTCGCCCGACCAACTACGGGGTTTAGGATTGTTCTCTACCGTACCGTCGAAATGAGCTTCATCCTGTCGCCACGGGTGGTCGTGAGGAAGCCATCTACGGTGACCCAAGTAACACACCTTCCCCGCGTGCCAACTAGAGTTCACGTCGTCCAAACATATAGGACATCCATTATATCCTTTTGTCCTGCAGGCTGCCAACATCCCATAAGCTGGAAAATCGCTGATCGTCCACATTACGGCAGCCCTCATCGTGAACATCGTGTCAGTGAATTTGTCATAAGTTGGGACTCTATTTTCCCACAACAGTTTCAGCTCGTCGATCAAAGGTCTGAGGTAGACATCTAAGCACTTCGATGGAGATTTAGGACCTGGAATTAATACGGTAAGGAAATTAAATTCCTTGTTCATGCACATCCACGGAGGCAAGTTGTACGACATCAGAATAACTGGCCAAGTGCTGATGGCGGAGCTATTACTTCCCCAAGGATTGAATCCGTCTGTAGATAGGCCGAGTCTAACATTTCTAACCTCTGAAGCAAAGTCTCCAAATTCTCTGTCGAAATGTTTGAAACCCTCCCCATCCGCGGTGTGTCGCAGGACATCGTCATCTATTCGCTTTTCTGCGTACCATCGCATCGCCTCTGCTGTCTGTAGAGACATGTACAGGCGCTGCAATCTGGGAATCAAGGGAAAATATCGAACAACTTTCACAGGAATTCTCTTTTTCGAACTCTTCCTATTCAACTGGAATCTGCACTGGCCACATACGGGACAATAGTCCAACTCTTTATACTCTTTGTAAAATAGCACACAATCATTCGGACATGCGTCAATTATCCTGTACTTTAGGCCGAGGCTGCTCAGGATATTTCTGACCTTATAATGAGATTTAGGAAGATTGTGATCATCAGGAAGCAACTTACATATTTGCTCCTGAATTTCGTCAAAAGCACTCACTGACATTTTGTGCTTCACTTTTATCTTCATTTGCTCCATCACATATTGCAACACATTCTCTCGACATCCAGGGAACACCGGGGTCTGCGCTTCAAGTAGTATCCGGTTGTACTTTTCCATCTCACTGGTGTCAGTGGCCAAGCTAGCTGCGGGGAATGTGTTATCATGCTCATAAGTGGTACTGTAACCTCCGTCTTGGCGTTGATGTCCACCATGACTACATCCCGGAAACGCATCATGGACCAAATCTGCAGTTGGGTTGCAAGCTGGGGGTCCGGCACCACTGCCGCTGGATGAGGCACCATGGTAACTGTACCCTGAGCTGAAGTCTGCTGCGCTGAACTCTACTGCTTCACCATGCTCGCTCCATGTAGTGTAACTCCACATCATACCATTTTTGTACAGGTGTTGCACCATAACATTAGCCTCCGCATACTGACAATTAAGACATTTCTGACACGGACACCTGAAACGTTTCTTTCCCTGACCATGTTCTATCGCAAAATTCACAAATTCGCTAATTCCATCCATATACCGGACATCACATCTATTCTTCAACTTCATCCAACTCTTGTCCATACTGCTACAAAATATTATAATTATTTAATTATTACATATATATATATTTGTCAATTAATTTACGCTTAATTATACGTACGTACTCGATCTACATCGATCCATCAATTACGTACGTACGTAATTTAATCGATCTGTACATATATATATATATATATATATAGCTAACATCAGCTAACATCCTTGCATGTATATATGTACGTACGTTTTCACTAAATATATATTAATTAATTAATTAAGCAAATTTTAACTGCGTACGTATACGTACGTACCTGCTGGCCTTCTCGATATCTGTACGTTAATTAAGCTAACTAGCTAGTCAGCGGAGATCCCTTATCGATCCTGATTCTTCTCCGCCTACCTATCTCGCTTCTAGCTAGCTAGCTCCCTAGCTTCTCCTTCTCCCTTCTCCTTCAATTCTTCTTCAAATGGAATGAATAGATCGAGGCCAGGAATGAATTCGATCAGCTTATATAATGCTTCACTTAGACGACGGAGGTGTCGGTACGTCGTCTAAGTGGAAGCACGTTTCGTATACTCGGACGACGGCGTGTCGGTCCGTTGTCCAGGTAATCACCTGGACGACGGAGAATACCATATCCGTCGTCCAGGTGATCACCTGGAGGACGGAGAAGACTCCGTGGTCCAGCTGACCACCTGGACGACGGAGATGGTATTCTCCGTCGTCCAGGTGGTACTTGGACGATGGAGTCATTTCCGTTGTCCAGGTGTCACTTGGACCACGGAACAATTATGTTTCCGTGGTCTAAGTGATGTTTTCTTGTAGTGACTCCGACGCTTGGCAGAGCAAGTCGGTTGGCAGTTAGAGGAGGACAACGTCGTACCTCCTCTGGATCCTTCAGCTGGTCCTTCAACAGCGGCAACTGGGAAAATTCTCGATGCCCTAGCTATCTGGACCGATGATGATGACGCCCCTTTTGGTCTAACATCGATGTCAGAAAGTGCTCAGGCGTCGGCCACCTCCGAGTCTATTCTCTACAGAACGCGGCACAAGATCAGGAGGGCCCCATCAGACCTTCAACCCAAAAGGTCTCGAGGACTCGAAAATTGTAAAAAATCTGAGAAGTTGTTCAAGGCGACCGGGCAAAAGATCCAGTTTTCGTACGACAATTTCACCGTTGGTCCTCCCACCTCTCAGCTAGCTAGTCTCTCCTTGCACAGCATCGGGGCAATCATTCCCAACAAGGTTCGTATGATTGTGCCTACCTGGAAGGAGTTGCCGGCTGAGGAGACAGGGAAAGTGTTTAAAGAACTTTCAGTACGTAATACGTACAATTTTAAATTTAGTTTTTAATAAACAATAAAAATCATAATTTGATAATATATACGATTATAATTTTTTTATTCTTTTCTTATAGGAACAATATGAGGTGGATGACATACCGAAGATGCTTAGGCACATCAACAGCACCGCCAACGCCATCTACCGTGATTAGAAGTACAAACTTCATAAGTATTATGAAGAATTCGGCCGAGAGCTTTACCCCGTAGAGCTGCGTGGAGATAGGGAAGATGAGTGGGACTAGTTGGTCACCCACTTCGAAGCAGAAGATTATCGGGTGATTATTTTTTTATTTAAATTGATAAAGTTGAATTATTATATTTTTAGTTATTTATTAATGATTTATGTTGTCCAACAGAAATTCTCCAACATTAACAAGGCCAACCGGGGGAAGAATGATAAATATCATACCTCCGGCTCCAAGCAGATGATCCAAATCGCCAAGGAGCACAGAGATAAGGGCTCCAAACACCCTTTTCTGGATGCTAGTGTCACCACTTACGTGACGCTTGGGCTCGGCAATGAAGCGAGTCAATACGGCATAAGCGCCATATATATTTTTTCTTAATTAGCGTAATTATTATTCATTAAACTGTCGTACAAATTTATAATTATTTAATTTTTATTATTATTTTCAGGCGAGGTTGGTAGAACGGGCGCAGGAGGAATTGGCCAACACACAGCTTGCACATCCGGATTTGTTGCCGGAAGACCTGCCTCCTCTGTCGATGGAGAACCAAATTGCAATCGCCGATAAGGTATACGGTCGTCGAGCTGGTAAGGAGGTTAAGGGGATATGACGCAATGTGCAGTGAGATTTATCTTTTGACTCTTCTACGGGACGTTCGGCGAGGAAAGGTGCTCAGGATGCATCGATCCAAGCAGTCCTTGAGGAGGCTCGACTCGCACGGGAGGAAACACAATCTATGCGTTAGAGGCTTGATGAGCAACAAGCGTAGATAACACATCTCATCGTCCTCATGGAAAACCAGGTTCGACAACAGTGTCAACCTCCTCTGAACGACGACGACGACATGGCTGGAGGCGGGGGACTCATCGGCGCGTCTTCTCCTCCTGTATTTTAGTAGTTTGCATTCTATGTAGTTTATGATATCGTATTTTTGATTCCGAACGATTTAATTTGATGTATGTACAAATTTTAATTATTTAAATGACAATTTAGTATTTTAATTAATTTATTAATATTTTACTTTAAATTCAAATTTAATTAAAAAATAAATAAATAAATATTCACTTAGACTACGGAGCATATACGCTTTTGTAGTCTAAGTCTTCACTTATACTACGAAACCATATATGCTTCGTAGTCTAAGTTATCACTTAGATTACGGAATATATTCATATGCGTGGTCTAAGTGATCACTTAGACTACGAAATATATAGAGATCCGTGGTCTAAGTGGTCAATTGGGCTACGAAGTTTTTGCGTGGTCTAAGTGATCACTCAGACCACGCAATAATTTCCTAGTCTAAGTGACCACTTGGACGCCGAAATTATTGCGTTGTCCGAGTGGAACTTAGACCACGGAATGTTTGCGTCGTCCAAGTTGTACTTGGACGACGTACTGTCATTTGCGTCGTCTCATCAAAGTTTGGACGACACAACATCTCCGTCGTCCAGAAGGCAACTTAGACGACGAAAATGGACATTTCCGTCGTCCAAGTATATAGACGATGACACTTGGAGGACGTACCCTAGAAGACGAAAATTCCATAATCTAGGTACTTGGACGATGAAAATTCGCACCTAGACCACAAAAATGGTCAATGATCTAGATGCGTTTTTCTTGTAGTGAACAGAAACTACCGACACAATTGTACTATGTGTTTTATTCAATAAAAGCAATCCACTGCATATAACCTGGATGGTGAAACATCGACCACTCCACCATTTCATGAGTTGTTGAATCTTCAGATAAACCCATCTCAGCATTTCTTGAGGAAGTCCAATAGCCCTGGATGTTACGCTGTTGTTGATAAACTTTCAATTTTTTTTGGTTTAAAGATAAACTCTCGATTAATTTGAAGGACGACGTAGCTTTCTCTTCCAAACAACTTTATAGCTTCACGTAACCCATAGACAATAGTCCTCTTTAATAAAGTTCATGATTAATTATGTATTATGTAGCGCATTATTTTTTCATTTTTTTGAGGGAGGTAACCTACAGGAAGACTCATAATCACATCTTTTGTTATTGTAGTAGACCATTAGAAGAACATTAAACCTTTTCCGTAAATAAAAGTCTATATTGATATTAATTAAATTTCACCATTTAAGGCCCGTTAACTTCAAACTGAGCGACAACTAAATAGCTATATTGTCTATTGAGAGACCGAAAAGTATTATGAAGATCAAATATTGCACTAAAAACAAAGAGCTGCAATGAAATTTTTATGAATTGATTATCCAACTTTGCTTGGCGATTTTGTTTCAAGGGAGCATTTTTAGACATGTACACCGTGAAGCAAACTTCCTAGCAAATAGTCTAGCAAAAAAGGGGCTGTCTATTTATTCTGTTAGAAGTATCAAACCTAAATGTTAGTTAACCAAAGCATTTACATGCGTTTCTTCAACTCTTTAACAACTTTTTAATGTTTTCTCTGCAGTATATTCAATGACAACAACACCATCTCCAATCATTGTGAAATATATTCACTGTCAAGAAGGTGTGAAGGATATTTTAAGTGCTGATATCACACTTATTGACATAGTGGATATTGTCCTTCAACGATTAAAATCACTAAACAACTCAATCTTGACATACAATCCTTTAATTTCTTCGTCAAATCTTTGAGATGTTGCCTCTCCCACCGCCAGGATTGGATGGATCAAGTAGCAGCAAGAAGATGAAGCATTGAAGAGCTACAAAATTAGAATTCTATATTTGATTTTGTAATTTATTATGTACTTTTAATTTTTTTTTATAATTTCTATTATTGTATTTTGTTTCCTATTATCAATGAATCTATCTTAGTTTAAAGAATGATTGGTGTTGTTTGATTTTTGTCCATCAATTCTATCATTTTCAAAGTCTATTTGTCTAAGTATCTGTTCAAGTATCTATTCATGTATCTGTCATTTCATTCAAAAAATTCTAAAATGTAAGGAGTGTTTCATATTGTTCTTTATCTGTCATCAGTGTCATCTTACAAAAGAGATGAAGAAAAAATTGGAGACAAATAGATGTCGGCTCAGTAAAATGAACACACACAACATAAAACGACATGTCATTTTTGAACTATCCTGGATAGCTGTTTTGAGAGCTGCCTAAGTAGCTATCTTTGGTTTATGAACTGCATTTCACTACCAACTATACACCCAACTTTGAGTTGGTTTTGTGTTGTAAAATTCATTATAAAGTGCAAAAACAAATATTTCATTTCATAGGCTTAATACATTAATTCACTCATTCAAAATTCCAAAGCAACACAAATAGTATTACACAGACAGATACTCAAATAGATAGTCATATGATTACATTCATAATGCTCACCAAATGTACTACTTACAAGACAGACCCCTAAAACTTATAAAAATGTTCACAGAATGATCACTACAACAAAATATACATATTGATTATTGTCCTACACTAGTTCATGGGTTGATTCATTCCTTCTACTTGTTTCGCGATACCCATGATAGATCATGATTCATAAACTGACGAGACCCAACCAAGGTTATCGCTGTAATCCAGGATAAGTCTTACAGGACCCGCATTAGAGTATCTAGCACCGCCTAATCGGTACCAGCTACCCTAACACGAGCAACCCAAAAATTTAACTGAGAACCTACCCTAAGTAAACAAAAGTTGTGGACTGTCATGCCTCGCACTTTGGACGGTCATGACTTCAACCGGCTAACCTGTAATTTGGGCAATTTAAAACAAAGGTCCTAGGAAAAGGCATAAAAACATAAAACGTTAGAGTGAGTGATCAAAATAATATAATTTGCGTAAATCAATTAAAACTTATAGAACATGCCTTTCCACTAATTTCCATGAAATAAAACGAGTTCAAATCTAATAAACTGAAATGCAATGGGGTGGTCGTTCAGGGTATTTGTCCTAACCCAGAACGCTTGTATGTATGAAAAGTAAGGTGATGAGATCGTCTAGAGCATCTGTCTTAACCTGAGACAATCTGGGTCAGGCAGGGTATTTGTCCTAAGCCGGTCTGACTGGCTATCCTGTGATAAGTAGAACAACTAAGGCATCGATGCTACTAAAGAAAATCATCACAAAATAAACCTCCAAACAAATACTCTGAAAACATACCGTAAAGTGTAAAGCATAAAAATATGAACTCGCTATCGACTGAGAAAAATAAAGGTCCATTCACAATATATATTGTGCCGTGATTTCCACCAAACCAAAGCCTGTCTATCGGCATTTCAATACATCTATCACTGGCTGCTAACACGTCATCCTAAAATAATGATTAATATTTAATAGCTTATCGCCGAAAGTCATAATGAATAGCTAAGCTCGTTAATCAACGAGCAAAATTACCGAGAAATTCTCATTCTCGAATAATGTATTTCCCGAATTAATTAACAAGATTTAAATCCAATTTTCAATTCTAATTCTTGAATTCTTTTAAAATTCGCAACGCATTCCTCAAACGTTACGCGACTCGAGGTTGAATCGAGTATTGACTGAACCGTTCGATATAATCGTAAATTCATTTAATTAATATTTGATTAACCATACATCTTTATCATTAATGTCCAAATTACTTTAATAATCTCTTCATTACAATCGGTACGTGATTATGAGAAAAACGACATAAAATTTACTTCGAAATACACTTCGCCGGAGTGCCGTCGTGGACCACCGCCGACGGTGGCGGCACAGGTGAAATTTTCCAGCGACCCGAATCACACAATAAACAACTTTTATAACTTCAACAAAGTCTGATTCTGTCATTAACTCACCAAGTTTGGTTTTGAATTGAAATCCCCAAGAATTTCAATCGATCATTTCTTCCTCCTCGGTTGGAATTGGAGCGAGTTCTTCATATGGTTAGACTCGTGGTGATGAGAGTTTCAAAACTCAGTAGGTTACACCGACCGATTCAAGCAACAAACCATCGTCCTAATAACCTAGCTCTTCAGTTCGGTTCCGTCCTTCTCATCGTCGCTACGCCTCAAAAGAGGGTTGAAGATGTTGGGGAAGAGATATAGGAGGTTGTGGTGGTCATTTTGACACCAAGACCAACCATTTTGGTGGTCGACCAAGGAATGTTGCCGGCGAAGTTGACGAGGAGAGAGAGACTGCGGGAGAGAGGAGAGAGAAAGGGAAGAAAAAAGGTTCTGGCCCAAATTGAAAGTTTTGACTTTTCACTTTCGGAAAGTCGTATTTCTACTTGCAAGTTGCGACTAATCAATTCTGTAAAATCGTACAAACTTTCGTTGAATATAATTTCTTCATCATACTCCGATTTTTAACTCTTAACATGGCCACGAACTCGTCACGGTAAACTCTACAACTTTACTTAATATAATTTCCCGAAATAGAGAGTCCTACTATACTCGTTCACTTACGACTATAACATTTTCGATAAACTTCCGTTGATCATAACTTTCTTGTCGTAACTCTATTTTCGGCCTTTTTCACGTCAACAGACTCGTATCGATAATTTCTACGACTTTCTTCCGAAGTCAAACAATTTCGACGACCTGATATAAAGTCAACTAAAAGCTCACAATATTTACCAATGGTAACAAAACTAACTACCTTTCTTGATTAACTTTAAATAAATCATAAAAACAGAATTCTTGGGACAAGATGTCACATAAACAATTCCAACAGTTTGGCCTTGAACCGAGCCATGTCTTCACGATTCAGAGTTTACTTTATTTCCTTGCCCAGAGCTAAGTGATACATGATGTAACAAACAAAATTTCCACAATCAAGGTCAGGAGGTTGTTGAGGTATGTTGATAATGGACTGCATAAGTATTTTATCAAAATTGAGCTTTTGGTCTTTGACCCATTGAATGCTTTTGCGTTCATTTTCATATATTAGGATTTCTCTCATCATCAGTTCCTTGTTGGTGTTCTGCAAGTCATCTACCAACATTCAAACATTTAGTGATAACATATCATCACAACGACGATGATAACGAACACGACGACAACGATTTTCACACGCAGAGAGAGAGAAAACACGTAAAGGTAGTAGGAGGGAGGAAGAGAGTGGCAAATAACATAAATATGACAAAAATTATGGTTTGTTACATACTTAAAAACATAATGAGTTATTTTTTGAATTGAAAACTTATGATGAGTTTTTTAGGAAAAAAAAGTCTAAAGTGAGTTTTTTTTCTTCATTTTTTTATTACTGAGGTTGATCTGGTATACTAAGCTTATTGCAAGATCAGTTTGACTAAAGTCTAGTTCACCAGATCAATTGATGAGATTTAAAAACTCTCTCTCTCTCTCTCTCTCTCTCTCTCTCTCTCTCTCTCTGAACCCTTTGAACTGCCTCTGTTGCCTCCTCCTTGAGTGAGCGACGACCTCCACCACATTCCGGACCACCCCAAATACTCAAAACACGTCCAAGTTTCATTGTGCAGCTCTGCTCCTCCTTTTCGATCTCCAAACCCTTAACCACCTAAACCTCATCGATTTTTGTCCTCGTCCTAAACCCAAACCCAGCTCAAAAACTCAAAACTCAGCACGTTTGATTCCAAAATACTCTCTCTCTCTCTCTCTCTCTCTCTCTCTCTCTCTCACCGGCATCCTGTCCACCACCAACATCTCCGGCTTCGACATGTTTTTGACGGCCGGCAGTGAATGAGATAATGGTCACCAACAAACTCCTCATCTCTTGCTGACTCGACCCCTCAATTTCACTCCCTCGACCTCGAAACGACGTCGTTTGGTGATGATGACAACTCCGTCAAGAAGCTGCCGGCTCGCCCTTTCCAGCTGTTGCTGGATTGCGTTGTTGCCTCTTTACTCGGTTCTTGCAATGGGCTGGTGTTTATTCTCTTCGAATCCAAAAGCTTTGTCGTAAGTAACCATTCGACTGGGGCTGACGACTACAAAGTGGTGGTAGCGTACTTGTATTTTGCAGAATCAGGCGCGGGGGCGAAGTATACAACGCTGGAGACGACTATGGAGATGTTCTCGTTGAGAAGTAACCAATGGAAAACCATCAAAGCACGAAGCTATTTCTATATCAGTTACCATGGAGTTGTGTTAAAGGAGGCACTGCATTCGATAGACCACGCGATGCCGGGTGACATTGTGGCACCGATTGAATCTAGTCTAGGTCGACTGAGGTGGACGATTCCAAGCCAAACCGCCACTGGTACATGGCGACGACATTGGGCGAGGGGCGTGAGGTCGAAGACGATTTGGGTCGGGTGGACGGAGCTCAAAGAGAGAGAGGTGCCCAAATGAATTCTCGAGGTGCCATTAATTTTTTTTTGGGTGAAATGATATATTAACTTATCCTCTATTTTGGAAAAAAATAAAAAATTACCGTGTCATCGACATAGACGGTGCAGTGACCGAAAATGGCTCTAGACAATTATTATAGTTTAGAGAATTTAAGCATTACTTTGATAATTTTTAAAGATCATATATCAAATTGATACATCTTAAGTAGATCTTAAGAGCATCTCCAACTATCAAGGTCCTATACCCTATTATGAGACCTTGTAAAATCATTATTCATTATAGGACTTTCCCATTTCCAACCATCAAGGTCTCATACCTCATTTTAAGACTTCTCTTTCTCTCTCCCCACATGTTCTTCTTTTCTCTGGGCCCATCATTTTTTGCAAGGTTCTATTATAGAACCCAAAATAGGATATAAGATTTAGTTTTAAGGCATAGGACTAGGATCTTCATGTGTTGGAGATGAGATTTTTTCTAAAAATTCTATTATGAGGTATAGAACCTCCACCATTGGAGATTGTTTTATCCTTATTCTTTCATCTTTAACAAATATGACTTATAAATATGGCAATTTCGTGAAAAGGAAAAAGAGAACTTGAAAATACTATGTTATTGAAGTTTTTGAACTAGCTAGGAGACACAGTAAGAACAAAGACCACATAACAATGTGGTATGACCCGCATGACTGAACTTCCTTCCTATAAGCAAAAGCAGCTTCCGATGACGATGAAGAATCCAAGACCATCGATCATGTCGGAACCTAAACCCACCATCCTCGAATTACCGAACCACATCACAGTGGAAATCTTCTCCCGAATCCCATTCCCAACCCTAATCCAATGCCGCTGCGTCTGCAAGTCATGGCGGTGCTGACTCTCCGACCCCATCTTCGCCAAATACCGATTATCACTCACTCGTCCCTCTCTTCTCATCAAGCACCGGCGTACACCCTGGCCAGTTCTCGATTTTGAACCCAATAATCGAGGAGTTTTTGACCCTGGCCAGACCCAGTAGCAGAATTAATTGCAAGTTTGTGTGTGGTTTGGGGTTTAGTAATGTTAGTAATGTGTATAAGTTGGTTTTGGTTTCGGTTCCGAGCAAAGGGTCTGATGATGTTAAGGAAAGGGAAGTGAAGGTTTTGACTGTTGGGACTAGGATTTGGAGAAGCATTTTTGAGTATCCTCGTTGGCATAATTCGTTTTCCGGGGTTTGTGCTGACAGAGCGAGTCATTGGATTGTTGGCATTGGTCCAGTTGAGACTGCGAATTCTCGTGTGATTTGTGCATTTGATGTTGAGACCGAGCAATTCGTAGAGTTGCCACTACCTCCTGGCTCGTTCCGTGTGGGAAGGGTTGATCTTGAACTTGGTGTATTGAATGGTTGTCTCACGTTAAATGTTTGTTACGACAGTAAGATTAGTGTTTGGATGATGAAGGATGAAGGGTCCTGGACCAAAGAGTTTGAAATTAGAGAAAAAGTTGGAGGCTAGGCAAATTTCGTTCTTATTTACACGTACCTCAAGTGTTGAAATTTCGTTCATAAGTTTTACTAATGTTCAGTGTCTTTTTGGCTGCATCTTGATTGTATTAGTTAGGTGTTCGGTTATATTCCTGAATATGATTATGGAAGTTTTTTTAGTAATTAGGCCTTGAATTATTGTAGTCATAGGATGTATATCTCCATTTCTCTACCATGATTATATTCCTGATATTGAATTAGTGATGCAGGGAGAATTCAGAAAGAAGCAGTTATATTGCCTGGAGAGTTTTACAGGACTGACAAAGGCTTATAGCGCTGTGGTCGATAGAGCATTTGAGACTTGAGAGAGAAAGCCGGTATGAAAGTTAGGTGTTCTAGTGACCTGTGTGAGCGACTATTAATTGGTAATAATTTAGGTCATTGATAGCATATGTAATCTGTCATTTGGTGGCGATGACCAATATTCTGAAGTTTGCTACTCGTTAATGGTCTGCAATTACTGTAAGGCCTTGCTCGAATGCTCGTACTATGAATTCCACTTGATCCACTGAAAATTAGCACATCTAGTTTCTGAATGTCATCAAGTATGATTTATGTACGATTGTGTTTCATTTTCTAAAGTTTCATCCAAACTCATTTCATGTAGCTCTACGCCGATTTCAGTAACTTGCGGTTTCTTCAAAGCTCGATAATCATATAAGATGCACCATAATGTAAAATCAGTGCATGTCACTGATCCACATGCTTTAAAACACGAAGCATAATGCTTGCATGAACACATTCTTCTTTCATTGAAAGCTTTATAATTTACAAATATTGACATACTTTATTACATCAATTAGCTAAGGAAGGAGCTCCAAACTCATATGATTGTGATAATTGACAATGGCCTTCAAATTCTTGGGAAGACGTGTGATAGTTACAACAAAAACCCCACACATTGTTTTGTGTTTGTAAAGTATGAGTACATATAGAATCAACATCTTATCCGATGAACAATTATTGAAACAATTTGGCAATCAACCCTCCAGACCAATTGGAAAACAACTTTCCTATATGTACCCTATCAAAAAAAATAAAATCCTTGTATGTACAAACATGGTGTGAAGTTATGCCTAGCCTGATAAAAATATGTACATAATTTGATGAATATATATATCATGAATTCCTGGGCTGCGGCATTCACAGGCAGTTGGTTCTTGGTTCGATGCCAATATAATATATGTATATTTATCAGTTGTATATTTGTCTTTCTGGAGATTGAGTACAATGATGCTTGTTGATATGTGGCCTAATTGTAGGGAAACACTATACACTTGAAGCTATAAACTGAGATGATATTGCTACCCTAGTGTATACGAGTGGAACTACTGGCAACCCGAAAGGTGTCATGCTCACTCATCGAAATCTATTACATCAGGTTTGTGTCTTAGATAATCATGGTGCTATTTGCTCGTTATACATACAGTAAATAACATATATAAGTTTTACTACATCTGGTAGATTATTGCATCATACACTACCTGTTTAAAGCACGCGTCATTTTGTTGCATTTGCTGTAAAAAGAGGGCCCTCGTTGGATGCAAACTGTTGTGATTATATAAGTAACAGCATAATGGTGTTTTTTCCCTTTAATTTATTTATGAATGAAAACTGATATTTCGTATGAAATTGTTCATCTTCAGAGGTTGCATGAGCACCTGAATTTTTTCTCGTTCACCCTTTATTCCTTCTTCGTCCACGTTAATTATTACCTCATTTTCATTTCTTGTAAGTTACACCTAAAGGACTAAAGGCAATACTTGCTCTACTCCGCACTTATTAATTCCTTTTTGCATTCGACTTTTCATCTTTTTCACAGATAAGGAACCTCTGGGATGTTGTACCGGCTGAAGCCGGGGACAGATTTCTCAGCATGCTTCCACCTTGGCATGCCTACGAAAGGGCTGCCGAGTATTTTACATTTTCATTTGGAATTGAGCAAGTATACACAACTGTCAGGAACTTGAAGGTAGTACCTTTTCAAATTGTTAGTTGTATAGTTTTATGCATGTACAATTGTTGTTGCTTTAGTATAGAAACTATTATTGGAATTTTGAAAAATGTGATTTCCTGAGCTAAATTGTCATGTCTATAGACTACTTTAAACACATGATTAAGAGGTGAAGCATTCAGCGTGTACACTGCTTCGACCCTCAATACTACCTCTCTAGTTTTTGTTTACCCTAAACAAGCTGTAGAAGTAGATGAATATAATTCCAGCCATACTGATTACAAGAGCTATTTGCTTTCATCCCATTTTTATTAGTGTTCAGCTAATTCCAGCTAACTGATCCTTATACTGTTTAATAGGATGATTTACGACATTATCAACCAAATTATGTTGTTTCGGTGCCTCTTGTGTTCGAGACACTATACAGGTATGTTTTTTTTGTTGTTGGGGGAAATATGGACTGTAGTTCTCCTAGAAATTGATGAAAAGAGTTCCTGCGAACTTTTCTTTTTCTTCAGTTAGTCTGTTTTGCATCTCTGCACATTTTTTTTGTATTTTTAAAGAGAGGTATCTCACACATTGTTAAAGTGAGGCATTTTAGTAAAGATTTACACTTTTCTTAAATTCACTTACAAAATTAAGTTTTAACACATTGTGACGACCCGGACCAGAATCAGAAGTATAATCAGCTCAATTCGCGAGTTAGCGTATCGACGTGGATTTCCGATAGCGGATTTACTCGCCAGGGTTCTGTTAACGACTAAATTATTGGCCGAGAATTGGAGCTGGATCTCTTCTCGAGAGTCGTTCTATATGTGATTACGAGTTCGTGGGCGGTTCCGGATCGTTATTTGGACGACCGAAGAATTAGTTATGAATATTTGAAGTCCAGATTTAAATGGTGGGCCACTTAACGACTAAATTATCGGACGGGAATTTGGTTTCGGTTTCTTCACGGAAGTTGTTCGGAATTTAATTTCGAGTTTGTGGGAACTTCCAGAGTATGATTTGGAGTTACGAGGAATTAGTTGCGAATATTTCCGTTTGTTGGTTATTTAGTCGATTTAATGTGTGTTGCTTTAAAGGGTTGACTTTTTATCCGTTTGGCCGATGTGTTTGACTTTGGGTGATTATTGAAGATCATGTTGAGTCAAGTTTGTGGCCGCGAGATTTATCGGAATCGGATATACGACGAGGAAGTTACGCGCGTTTGAAGTTCGACGAAAAGGATAAGTATGAAGTTTCCTAATTGGGAAAGCTATAAATAGTGACTTGCCCCTTTGGGAAAGTCAAAGACTGATTTATTATGGTTGACCTTGGTCAACTCGGTTTGACCGAGTTGGGAGAGTGAGTCACGACGGTGGCGTCGGCCTCCACTCCGGCGACTTCCGGGCTCGGCCCGTGGCCCATTCAACTCGCCCCGATGCTCTTTACCCATTTCCGGTCTCACTTTCCGGCAAGCTTCATGGTGGAGAGAGAAAACTTGAAGCAAAGTTCAAGGTTTTTGGGTTTAATGGTGACTTTTGATTCAGGCCGAGTTGAGCTCAAACAAGGACTGGGTTTTGTAGCCCTCTTTAAGGTGATTCTAACCATATAAACATGGTGTTCTAATTCGATTTGAGCATGAAGAATTTTGGGTTTGAATTTTGTGTTTCATTTCGGTTTATCATGAAATTGGATGTGTTAGAGTGAGAATTGGACTTCGGTGCAGTTATGAAAGTTGCTCAGTGGACGATTTTGAGTGGAATTGGTGAAGCTCCGCCGTGAAATTTTCCGGTCAACAGTGGCGCCGCCGTGGGCGGCGGTCAACGGCGGTCAACGGTCAACGGGTTCACTTTTTGACTTTCGGCAAGTCGCATGTCATTTGACTCGAAATCGCGCCCCGATCGCAGTGGGGAGGTTCGTTTTTCGAGTTGAGCGTCCGAACGTAAAGCGAGGTATTGAAGTGGTATATACGGATTTTCGACGATTCGTCGACTTTGAATTATCTGTTTCCGAGAACGGTGGTTTCTCGTGGTTTGATTTGTATTGTCGGATTATGATTTTGAATATGGGACATTGTGAATATTCAGGGGTTCGTGATCGTTGTTTTGGCGAGGGACTTTCCGCCGGATCACGGGTTAACGCGATACGCGTTACGCCAGTCTGTGAGTGGACTTTTCTTTTCACGGATTGATTGCGAGTCCTTATTTATGATTTACAAACTTGAGCATGCAGATTGATTATGATTTTACGAGCATGTGTTTTATGATTATGCTTATACGAATATACGTATACGAATATATACATATACGTACATATTATGTTTTAAGCATGTGCATAGAAAAGATTTATGATTTGGTTTACACAGAGTACAGTCTCAGTATATGTTGTGGTATCGATACGCACTGGCTTCTCGGCTGATCCCCGAGTACGCTCCGGGGGGGACAGATATCCTGACCCGAGGCCTTTCTGGCTAGGAATCACGTGTGGGTCTGGGATCCCGTGGTTCAGACTGTGCTATCGCGTGGTAGTCCATGAGAGATTCCGCGATACATTTACGTTGCATGCTCTGTACGTGAGTGGTAGCCGATGTCTCCTCACGTACCATTTGATTTTCGTGCATTTGACTCGCATATGATTTTATATGTATATATTACTTGGTGAAAGACATTTATTTTCGTCCACTCACTCTAACGTGTTTATTGTCTTTCACCTGGGCTTTTCGGTTTCCGTGCCCAGTTTGCAGTTCAGGCCCTGGTGTCGCACGTCGTGGTCGGAGGCATAGTGCTCGAGCTACTTTGTTTCATCCAGTAGGTTTATTGTTCTACCTACTGTGGTATGCGTATATGGTTATGTATTAGATGTCGCTCTGAGCTTTCTGTGGAATATGTTATACGATTTTAAACCCGGATTTCAGTAAAGTACTATTATATGTATTGTTTACTTTACTGTTGAGATATTGAGAAATCCGGATGGGATTGGTGCCCACGGTTTGCTTTTTGTGGCATAGGATGAAGTGTATTTTCCGCGTGCAGGTAATGGTAATTCTACGTTAAAAGCGAAACTCTGCCCAAATTTTGAAAAGTTTTTGTTGGTTCGTGTTTTCGAAGGGGTTCGATTCCGGTTTAGGGAGCTAAATCGGGGTTGGGTCCTTTCAGCTTGGTATCAGAGCATTAGGTTGTAGGTTCTGTAGACTTCTGTAGTCGTGTTTACTAAGGATATTTGAGAATGTACAGCATGTCTGGAATGGTGACCCGACCGGCCGGCGGATAATCATCAAATTCCGGGTGTTGTATACTTTCAAATATTTGAAGTTCCATGATTACGTTCCACTTGTTGTGAACGATATTGTATTCATTAGGATGCCTCCTGACGTGCTTTCCGTGTCATTTCGGTTGTGGATCCTGTTGAGGATCATTCGACGCGAGAATTGCCAGAGAACAGTGGATTCAGATGAGTATTCAGAGTTCAGTGAACTGTGTGGCACGGTTTGCCTGGGGATGTGTATATGGGCGTCTATATGTGGCCTCAGAGCTGAGATTTATGGCAGTTGATGTATGCCTGAGTCAGATCAGTGTATTTTGTGGGCTGTTATTGTGTGAGTACCGATTGCGACTCCATGGCCTACATTCAGAGTGATGTTTACACGGTAATGGTGTTATCAGGCTATCCAGCAATCGAATGTGGAGTGCTTACCCACCTGAGGCAGAGATGCATTGTTCCTATGTTATTTCGGTTTGCACGAGTTATGTGGCTTCAGAGGAAGCAGTGTACGAGGTTCGAGATGAGTTTGAACCTGAGTATCAGAGAGATTCTGATTGATGTGCCTCGAGTTATCCGTGAGGAGCTTAGTGTGTTGCACTCAGCGGCGAGGTTATTGTGAAGAAAAGATGTACACGGTTTTCGATGTGACGGTTTGAGGAAGTGGATTCAGCAGTGGGATTTTTGATGAGGTTGAGTTTCGACACTTCGGGATCAGTGACTTCATCAGGCTGTGGCCTTTTCGATTATGTTGAGGATCCTCTACTGGTCCGTTTGGCGATGGCGGAGATCACAGTGTAGCGGACTTGCTCCTGTGGCATGAGTTTGGGTGATCGTTGGTGATCCTTTCACGCAGCAGGTGTTGCGGTGACATGTGTTTGTGGAGCACTTTCAGTTGCTGTTTCGGTGGCCAGGAGGGTCACGTTGCGAGGGAACGCCCTCAGCCAACTGTGTTTGAGGTTCGACAGCTCAGAATTCGCGAAGGAATCATGATGCTGTTCTTGCAGTCTGATCAATGTATCCTTTTGATGAGTTATTCAGTAAGTTGTGGTTGATGTGTACGGCTAGTTGGGTATGTTGGAGTTTGTGCCATGACCTTGTTTGAGGACAGACTTTTCTCCGAGGTTACTGTTGCTTGATGTCCATGGCGATTGTACCTGTATCTCCACTTCCGAGGTCTTGGAGAGTGTTGTACCCATCCGGAGGTTGCGAGATCCTTGTTGGAGATTATGACTTAGCCGCGGATTTGTTATAGCTGAATATTGCGGTTACAGTATGTTTGTGAGTCTAACGACGCATTTGGTTGTGTTCGAGTGCATCGAGGAGGAGGTTGTGTTTCGACGACCAGTTTTCCCGAGATGCTGTTTCTTGGTGATGGTCGAGCAGTTTGTGTAGATGAGTTGTGTGGTTTTCTTAGCTCATGTTGTGAATACTGTAGTTGCTGTGTCCGACATTGGTGACATTGTGGTGGTTTCCGAGTTTCCAGGTGTGTGTTGGAGGAGTTACCAGGTGTTCCTCCAATTCGGGAGACTGACTACATCATTGAGTTTGTTCCAGGCGCTGGACTCATTTTATCGACGTCTTATCGTTCAGAGCCAGCGGAGCTGATGGAGCTATTGTTTCGACTCCAGGAGTTGCTGGAGGAGGTTTCAGGAGATTTCATGTGACCCCACATATTTGCGTGGTGTGCTCTTGCATTGTTTGCACTGATGTTGTATGGGTTGATGAGGTGGTGCACTGACTACCGGAAGCCTGATTCGTTTCAGAGGAGAGTGTGTATCCTCCGCTTCGGATTGATGATTGGTTTGATCAGCTTGTGAGAGCTTCAGACTGGTCGAAGATCGATTTCGGATCCAGATACCATCAGTGGTGGTTTGTTGAGTCAGGTGTGGTTTTCGGATCTCGGAGCAAGCATCTGGAGTTCTTGGTCACTTCATTGGTTGACCAATGCTCCGTAGATTGTGTGGACTTGATGGACCATGTGTTCAGACGGTTTCTGGACGAGTTGCGGTCATGTTTGTTGGCAATATCCTGATGTACTCCGAGAGTGTGGACCAGTACCTGGAGCAGTTGCGAGCGGTCTTGTGGACTTCGCAAGATGATTAGCTGTTTGTGAAAGTTCATTCAGTGTGAGTTTTGGTCGATTAGCGTGAAGATTTTGGGTTATGTGATGTTATCCGAGGGGGTTGGAGTGGATCCTGACCAGTTCGAAGCCGTGTTGATTTGGAGTTTGCCCTACTACTGTGCCAGAGATTGGGGGTCTCTTGGGTTTTGGCAGGCTTGTACCGACGGCTTTGTACAGGATTTTTTCCTGGATTGCCACTTCACTTTCCGGATTGACGAAGAAGGCGTCAGGTTCATGTGGTTCGATGCACGCGAGGAGAGTTGCTTACTCCTGCAGGTTGGTGACCGTTACTGCGGCTTTGACCTTACCTGACGATCATGACGAGTTCGTGGGTTATGGCGATGCATCGAGATTTGGTTGGGTTATGCTTTGATACTGTGTAGCAGAGCGGTGGCTCATGGTTGCGGACAGTGGAAACCTTGTGTGGTTACGTATCCTTTGTTTGATTTGGGTGTAGCTGTCCTATTGTTAGCATCGGAGAGTTTGAGATTTTATAGCTACGGCGTGCAGCGTGGTGTAGGATGTACACCGACCATTGAGTTTCATCCACTTGCATTTTCGGCCAGATTTGGGCTTGAGGCAGTGTCGATGGATGGAGTCGACTGACGACTATGGCTGTACATTAGAGTTTGTTCGAGGAAGGCTAATGGTTGCACTTTGACCATCCGTTTGGGATGATGTTGCTGTTGATGCATTCAGTCGAGAGTTAGGAGCTTCGGTATTGCATGCGTGTATGTGTGGCTCGAGTTTCCGTATTAGCCGAGTTGTGGGCTACGAGAGCTGAATTTGAGTATGATGATGTTGAGGCTTGTGATTTTGCGCGTGTTTGGCGCTAGTGACGCGGAGAAATGTCAGATACTTCAAGTTTACTACTCGTGACGCAACATGAAGAGCGATATAGCAGCTTGTGCGAGCACAGCATGTGTGTACTGTTGCCACATTCGTCGACTGGCGATGGCTAGGAGGCAGAGACGTGCCAAGATGTGTTAGCCATTTGAGATTTCCGGTTAGACGTGGCGGTTGCTGTTGTGATCTCGTGTGTGTTTATACGCAGTTTGGTTTATGATACCGGTTGTTGGGTCTTTGTGGACAGTTTGATAAACTTGGGGTATGTTTACTTGTACTTTCGGAAATGATTTCAGTGACAGGCGGTTATGGCTATGTTTGGTGGAGGTTGTCCATCTACATGGTGTACCAGTTCTTATCCTCGGATTGGCGAGCGATCTTTGAGGACTATTTAGGCCTTGGAGGGCATGTTGTGGACCTTGGTATTGCAGTTCCGAAGGATTCGGGACCAGCAGTTTCAGCTGTTCGAGGTTGCTTGCAGTACCAGGTTGTTGTCCACTGTGATTTTGATATTGTTTGACGTCGTTTTGTGGAGTGTGTTACCACAGACTGTCAGATTAGCGGAATTGGGTTGATTATTGCTCAAGTTCGATGTTTGAACTATGCTGAGATGAGTGTCTGAGTTATGTTGATGTGTGAACTGAGTTGTGATTTGCCTTGATGTTTCGATCCATATGTGGTCATAGGCGAGTTTGTGTTATGCCGTATGGTTCGGCATTGCCTATAGTGTTGGCTTTGTGTGTTGTGTTCCGCGTGGCGGAATTATGTTTCAGGTTTGCTATGTGTTGTGTACCCTGTTTGTTCCTTATGTAGGAACACTTGGCGCTTGTGTGGAGCCAGTTCAGATTTGTGATTTGAGGGTACAGGGATTCCAGCACGGAATTGTCTCCTATTGTGGAGTTTATGATCAGAGTTGTTCTGTTGAGATTGCAGTTGGTGAGTTGAGCAGTATGCAGAGGCAGTGCTCCTACATTGTAGTCGGCAGACTCGAAAATTTCGAGGTCGAAATTTTTCTAAGGGGGGTGGATTTGTGACGACCCGGACCAGAATCAGAAGTATAATCAGCTCAATTCGCGAGTTAGCGTATCGACGTGGATTTCCGTTAGCGGATTTACTCGCCAGGGTTCTGTTAACGACTAAATTATTGGCCGAGAATTGGAGCTGGATCTCTTCTCGAGAGTCGTTCTATATGTGATTACGAGTTCGTGGGCGGTTCCGGATCGTTATTTGGACGACCGAAGAATTAGTTATGAATATTTGAAGTCCAGATTTAAATGGTGGGCCACTTAACGACTAAATTATCGGACGGGAATTTGGTTTCGGTTTCTTCACGGAAGTTGTTCGGAATTTAATTTCGAGTTTGTGGGAACTTCCAGAGTATGATTTGGAGTTACGAGGAATTAGTTGCGAATATTTCCGTTTGTTGGTTATTTAGTCGATTTAATGTGTGTTGCTTTAAAGGGTTGACTTTTTATCCGTTTGGCCGATGTGTTTGACTTTGGGTGATTATTGAAGATCATGTTGAGTCAAGTTTGTGGCCGCGAGATTTATCGGAATCGGATATACGACGAGGAAGTTACGCGCGTTTGAAGTTCGACGAAAAGGATAAGTATGAAGTTTCCTAATTGGGAAAGCTATAAATAGTGACTTGCCCCTTTGGGAAAGTCAAAGACTGATTTATTATGGTTGACCTTGGTCAACTCGGTTTGACCGAGTTGGGAGAGTGAGTCACGACGGTGGCGTCGGCCTCCACTCCGGCGACTTCCGGGCTCGGCCCGTGGCCCATTCAACTCGCCCCGATGCTCTTTACCCATTTCCGGTCTCACTTTCCGGCAAGCTTCATGGTGGAGAGAGAAAACTTGAAGCAAAGTTCAAGGTTTTTGGGTTTAATGGTGACTTTTGATTCAGGCCGAGTTGAGCTCAAACAAGGACTGGGTTTTGTAGCCCTCTTTAAGGTGATTCTAACCATATAAACATGGTGTTCTAATTCGATTTGAGCATGAAGAATTTTGGGTTTGAATTTTGTGTTTCATTTCGGTTTATCATGAAATTGGATGTGTTAGAGTGAGAATTGGACTTCGGTGCAGTTATGAAAGTTGCTCAGTGGACGATTTTGAGTGGAATTGGTGAAGCTCCGCCGTGAAATTTTCCGGTCAACAGTGGCGCCGCCGTGGGCGGCGGTCAACGGCGGTCAACGGTCAACGGGTTCACTTTTTGACTTTCGGCAAGTCGCATGTCATTTGACTCGAAATCGCGCCCCGATCGCAGTGGGGAGGTTCGTTTTTCGAGTTGAGCGTCCGAACGTAAAGCGAGGTATTGAAGTGGTATATACGGATTTTCGACGATTCGTCGACTTTGAATTATCTGTTTCCGAGAACGGTGGTTTCTCGTGGTTTGATTTGTATTGTCGGATTATGATTTTGAATATGGGACATTGTGAATATTCAGGGGTTCGTGATCGTTGTTTTGGCGAGGGACTTTCCGCCGGATCACGGGTTAACGCGATACGCGTTACGCCAGTCTGTGAGTGGACTTTTCTTTTCACGGATTGATTGCGAGTCCTTATTTATGATTTACAAACTTGAGCATGCAGATTGATTATGATTTTACGAGCATGTGTTTTATGATTATGCTTATACGAATATACGTATACGAATATATACATATACGTACATATTATGTTTTAAGCATGTGCATAGAAAAGATTTATGATTTGGTTTACACAGAGTACAGTCTCAGTATATGTTGTGGTATCGATACGCACTGGCTTCTCGGCTGATCCCCGAGTACGCTCCGGGGGGGACAGATATCCTGACCCGAGGCCTTTCTGGCTAGGAATCACGTGTGGGTCTGGGATCCCGTGGTTCAGACTGTGCTATCGCGTGGTAGTCCATGAGAGATTCCGCGATACATTTACGTTGCATGCTCTGTACGTGAGTGGTAGCCGATGTCTCCTCACGTACCATTTGATTTTCGTGCATTTGACTCGCATATGATTTTATATGTATATATTACTTGGTGAAAGACATTTATTTTCGTCCACTCACTCTAACGTGTTTATTGTCTTTCACCTGGGCTTTTCGGTTTCCGTGCCCAGTTTGCAGTTCAGGCCCTGGTGTCGCACGTCGTGGTCGGAGGCATAGTGCTCGAGCTACTTTGTTTCATCCAGTAGGTTTATTGTTCTACCTACTGTGGTATGCGTATATGGTTATGTATTAGATGTCGCTCTGAGCTTTCTGTGGAATATGTTATACGATTTTAAACCCGGATTTCAGTAAAGTACTATTATATGTATTGTTTACTTTACTGTTGAGATATTGAGAAATCCGGATGGGATTGGTGCCCACGGTTTGCTTTTTGTGGCATAGGATGAAGTGTATTTTCCGCGTGCAGGTAATGGTAATTCTACGTTAAAAGCGAAACTCTGCCCAAATTTTGAAAAGTTTTTGTTGGTTCGTGTTTTCGAAGGGGTTCGATTCCGGTTTAGGGAGCTAAATCGGGGTTGGGTCCTTTCAACATTGTATTAACTTCAAGAATAATTCTCAATATAACAGCATCTGAAAGGACCCAACCCCGATTTAGTTACCTAAACCGGAATCGAACCCCTTCGAAAACACGAATCAACAAAAACTTTTCGAAATTTGGGCAGAGTTTCGTTACTAGCGTGGAATTACCATTACCTGCACGCGGAAAATACACTTCATCCTATGCCACAAAAAGCAAACCGTGGGCACCAATCCCATCCGGATTTCTCAATATATCAACAGTAAAGTAAAACAATAAATATATCTATACTTTACTGAAATCCGGTGTAAAATCGTATAACATATTCAATAGGAAGCTCAGAGCGACTTCTAATACACAATCATATACGTATACCACAGTAGGTAGAACAATAAACCTACTGGAAGAAACAAAGTAGCTCGAGCACTATGCCTCCGACCACGACGTGCGACATAAGAGTCCGAACTGCAAACTGGGCACGGAAACCGAAAAGCCCAGGGGAAAGGCAAATAAAACGATAAACGTTAGAGTGAGTGGACGAAAATAACATATGCCTTTCACCAGTTTATAAACATACTCAATATAAAACAATGCGAGTTCGGAAAACACAACACACATATATATATGGAGGTTGTCGGGCGAATCTCTCAAGCCCGACGTCAGGTGAATCGCTCAAACCTGACGGTGAAAGACCAGGGGAATCTCTCAACCCCGGCGGCACTCAGGGGAATCTCTCAACCCTGCTTCAGAGGAATCTCTCAACTCTGGGCCAGAGGAATCTCTCAACTCTGGTAGCATCGATGCAATAAATGCCAATCACCAATAACACATAATAACATACCTCCGAAAATAATATATATCACAATCATCGTATAATTAAATACGGAAATCAATAAATCCACGAACTCGCAAAATCAACAGTGAAAATAGAAACTTGTCCACTCACACGCTTGCGTAACGCAGTTCGCGTTAACCCGTGATCCGGCGGAAAGTCCCTCGCCAAACGAACGATCACGAATACCTGAATATTCACAATGTCCAATTCTCACAACAACATTCGACAATTCAAAACAAATCACGAGAAACCACCGTTCTCGGAAACACATAATCCGATCACGACAAACTGTCGGAAATCCGGAAATCATACCACAATACCTCGCTGTAATTTCGGACGCTCAACTCGAAAAACAAACCTCCCCACTGCGATCGGGGCGCGATTTCAAGTGAAATGACATGCAACTCGTCGAAAGTCCCAAAAAGTCAAAGTTTGACCGCCGTTGACCGTTGACCGCCGTCAACGGTGGCGCCGCCGCCAACTTGAAGATTTTCCGGTGGAGGAACCCCTATTCCATGCAAAATCACCCACTGAGCAACTTTGTCAACTACAACAAAGGCCAATTCTCACTCTAACTCATCCAATTTCATGAAGAACCGAATTGTTCCACAAATTTCAATCTCAAAATTCTCCACACTCAAATCGAATTAGAACACCATGTTTATATGGTTAGAATCACAATGAAGAGGGCTACAAAACCCAGTACCTCTTGAAGTTCAATTCGGCCGAAATCGGAGTTCACCATTAAACCCAAAAAATCCCAAACTTTAGTCCATGAATTCTCTCTCCACCGTGAGCTCCACCACGTGAGGAGGACGGCACGGGGTCGAGGGCAACTCGGCGAGTTGGACGGCCAAGGACCAAGCCATGAAGTGGCCGGAAAGTCACCGTCACCGGCGAGGCCGTGGAGGTCCGTCGTGAGCCATCTCTCCTCTCGGTCAAACCAGTCAAACAAGGTCAACATTTATTTCAGTCTTTGACTTTCCCAATAAGGCAAGTCCACTATTTATACTTCCCAAAAAGGAAACTTGTAATTATCCATTTCGACGAATTTTAAACACGCGTAACTTTCTCGTCGTATATCCGATTCTGATAATTCTCGCGGCCACAAACTCATCTCGACATACTCTTCAATAATCACCCAAAGTCAAACACATCGGCCAAATGGATAAAAAGTCAACCCTTCGAACCAACACACAATTAAATCAACCAAACAATCAACAATCGGCAAAATTCGTAACTAATTCCTCGTAACTCCAAATCATGCTCTGGAAGTTCCCACGAACTCGAAATTAAATTCTGAATAACTTCCGTGAAGAAGCCGAGACCAATATCTCGTCCGGTAATTTAGTCGCGAACAAACTTGCCATTTAAATCCGTTTCCGTCGAAACTTCAAATATTCATAGTTAATTCCTCGGTCGTCCAAATAACGATCCGGAACCGCCCACGAACTCGTAATCACATATAGAACGACTCTCGAGAAGAGACCCAGCTCCAATTCTTGGCCAATAATTTAGTCGTTAAGAAGCTTCGGCGATTAAAACGACTGTCGCAACTCTGCGACTACGTGCAAGCTCATCAATCAAGCTGATTCCACTGCTAATTCTGGTCCGGGTCGTCACAAATCCACCACCCTTAGAAAAATTTCGACCTCGAAATTTCCGAGTCTGCCGACTACAAGGTAGGAGCACTGCCTCTGTATACTACTCAACTCACCAACTGCAATCTCAACTGAACAACTCTGATCACAAACTCCACAATAGGAGATAATTCCGTGCTGGAATCCCTGTACCCTCAAATCACAAATCTGAACTGGCTCCAAACAATAGCCAAGTGTTCCCGCATAAGGAACAGGTAGGGTACACAACACAAACACATCTGAAACACAGTTCTGCCACACGGAACACAACACACATAAAAGCCAATGATATAGGCGATGCCGAACCACACGGCATAACACAAACTCGCCAATGACCACAACTGGATCAAAACAATATGGCAAAGCACAACTCAGTTTACACCCATCAACATAACTCAAACATCGGACTCGGGCAATTATCAACCCATTCCGCTAATCTGTCAGTCTGTGGTCGCACATTCCACAAAATCAGAATCAAACATCAACTCAAACTCAAACCAAACTCTCTCTCCAGCACAATGGAGTACGACATGATCCTCAAAACGACATCAAACAACGTCAATATCACAGTGGTCAATACACTGGTACTGCAAGCAATCTCAAACAAGAGAAACTGCTGGTTCCGAATCCTCCGGAACTGCAATACCGAGGTCCACAACATGCCCTCTAAGGCCTGAATAGTCCTCGAAGATCGCTCACCAATCTGAGGATAAGAATCGGTACTAACTCGTGATCTGGTCCCCAATGCTCGCTGCAAAGCTCGTCAACACTTTGTCGTAGCTGATTGTCTCGATCAGCGAACTGGGACACAAGCACACCATGGAATGGACAATCTCCGTCAAGCACGGCTATACCAGCCTGCCACTGAAATCATCTCCGAAAGTACAAGGAAACACACTAAGTTCATCAAACGATTCACAATGGCCAAACAACTGGTACCACAAACCGAAGTGCATACAAACACACACAATCACAGCAACAATCGCCACGTCTAACCGGAAATCTCAAATGGCTGACACATCTCGGCAAACCTCTGCCTCCTAGCCATCGCCAGTCGACAAATGTGGCTTCTATACACATAAGCTGCTACATTGCTCTTCATGTTGCGTCACGAGTAATAAACTCGGAGTATCTGATACATCTCCGCATCACTAGCGCCAAATTCGCGTGAAACCTCGAGCCTCAACATTATCACACTTGAACTCAGCTTCCATAACTCATAACCCGGCTAACACGAAAATTGAGCCACACACACATAAAACACTGAAACTCCTGACTCTCGACTGAATGCATCAGCAGCAACATCCCAAACGGATGGTCAAGTACAACCTCTAGCCTTTCCCAAACAAACTCAAAGGTACAATCATAATCGTTAGTCGACCCCATCCATCTACACTGCCTCAAGCCCAAATCTGGCCGAAAATGCAAGTGGATGAAACTCAGTGGTCAGTGTACATCCTACACCACGCTGCACGCCATAGCAATAATATCTCCAACTCTCTGGTGCAAACACAAGGACAGCTACACCCAAATCATACATAGGATACGTATCCCCATAAAGTTTCCACTGCCTGAAATCATGAGCCATCGCTCTGCTACACAACCTCAAAACATAACCAACTCTAAATCTCGATGCATCGCCAAAACCCACGACCACGAACTCATCACGATCGCCAGGTAAGGTCAAAACCGAAGCAACGGTCAACCATCCTACAAGAGTAAGTACTCTCCTTGCGTGCATCGAACGACTCGAACTTGACACCTTCTTCATCAATCCGGAAAGTAGAGTGACAATCCGGGAAAATCCTGTACAAGCCGTCGGTAATAGCCTGCCAAACCCAAGAGACCCCTGATCTCTGGTACAATAGTAGGGCAAACTCCAAATCAACACGGCTTCTAACTGGTCAGGTCCCACACCAACTCCCTTGACTAGCATCACACAACCCAAAATCTTTACGCTAATCGGCCAAAACTCACACTAGCTGAACTTCACAAACAGCTAATCGTCTCGCGAAGTCCACAAAACCGCTCGCAACCGCTCCAGGTACTGGTCCACACTCTCGGAGTACATCAGGACATTGCCAACGAACATGACCGCAACTCGTCCAGAAACCGTCTGAACACATGGTCCATCAAGTCCACACGATCTACAAGGCATTGGTCAACCAATGAAGCGACCAAGAACTCCAGATGCTCGCTCCGAGATCCGAAAGCCACATAGCCGCATCTGACTCATCAAACCTCCACTGATGGTATCCAGTCCCGAAATCAATCTTCAACAAGACTGAAGCTCTCGCAAGCTGATCAAACCACTCTTCAATCCGAAGCGGAGGATACTCACTCTCCTCTGAAGCAAATCAGGCTTCGGTAGTCAATGCACCACCTCGTCGAATCATCCAACGTCCGTACACACAATGTAAAAGCACACCACGCAAATACGCGGGGTCGCATGAAATCTCCTGAAACCTCCTCCAGCAACTCCTGGAGTCGAATTTGTAGCTCCATCAGCTCCGCTGGCTCTGAACGACAAGATGCCGGTAAGATGAGTCCAGCGCCTGGTACAAGCTCAATAGTGTAGTAGGTCTTCCGAACTGAAGGGACACCTGGTAACTCCTCCGGAATACACCTGGAAACTCGGGAACCACCTCAATGTCACTAATAACGGGCACAGCAACCGAAGTATCCACAACATAGGCTAAGGGAGCAACACAATCCGTCTCCATCATCCGCTCGACCATCACCGCGAAACAGTATCTCGGGGAAATCTGGTCGTCGAAACACAACCTCCTCCTCAAGGCACTCGAACACAACCAAATGCGTCGTCAGTATGTCAATACTCACAATTACACCAAAACCACAATGTCCAGCTATAACAGGTCCGCGGCTAACACATAATCTCCAACAAGGATCTCGCAACCTTCGGATGGATGCAACACTCTCCAAAACCTCGGAAGTGGAGATGCAGGTACAATAGCCATGGACAACAAACAACAGTAACCTCGGAGAAAGTCTGTCCTCAAACATGGTCATAGCACGAACTCCAACATGCCCAACTAGTCGCCCACATCAAATGCGACTTGCTGAATAACTCGTCAAAAGGATACATTGGTCAGATGCAGGAACAACATGAGGATCTCCTCGTAAATTCTGAGCTACCAAACCGCTACAACGGCTAGCTAAGGGCGCTCCCTCGTAACGTGACCCTCCTGGTCACCACAATGGCAACTGAAAGTGCTCCACGAACACCAGTCACAACGACACCTGCTGCGTGAAAGGATCTCCAACGATTGCCCAAACTCATGCCACAGGAGCAAATCCGCTACTCTGTGATCTCCACCATCGTCAAACGGATTCTCTGCTCATACTGATGGTCGTCAACAATATCATAAAGGTCACAGCCTGATAAAATCACTGGTCCCGAAGTGTCAGAACCCGAACTCATCACAACATCTTTACTGAATCCACTTTCCTCAAACCGTCACATCGAAAACCGTGTACACCTTTCCTTCACAATAGCCTCGCCACTGAGTGCAGCACACTAAGCTCCTCACGGATGTCTCGAGGCACAACAATCAGATTCTCTCTGATGCTCAGGTTCAAACTCATCTCTGCCTCAGGTGGGTAAACACTCCACATTTAATTGCTGGATAGCCTGATAACACCATCACCATTTACACAACATTCTGAATGTAGGCCATGGAGTCGCAACCGGAACTCACACAATAACAGCCCACCAAACACAATGATCTGACTCAGGCAAACATCAACTGTCAAAATTCTCAGCTCTGAGGCAACATGTAGACGCCCATACACACACAACCAGGAAAACCGTGCCACACAATTCACTGAACTCTGAATACCCATCCCAAACCACTGTTCTCTGGAAAATCGCGCGTCGATTGATCCTCAATAGGATCCACAACCAAACTGACACAGAAAGCACGTCAGGAGGCATCCTAATGAATAAAACATCGTTCACAACAAGTGGAACGTAATCATGAAACCGCAGATATTTGAGGACACACAGCACCCGAAGTATTGATGAGTACCGCTGGCCAGTCGGGTCATCACTCCAGTCATGCTGTATCAACTCAAATACCCTAAGCATCACAACTACAAGAGTCTACAGAATCTGACAACCTAATGCTCTGATACCAAGCTGAAAGGACCCAACCCCGATTTAGTTACCTAAACCGGAATCGAATCCCTTCGAAAACACGAACCAACAAAAACTTTTCGAAATTTGGGCAGAGTTTCGTTACTAGCGTGGAATTATCATTACCTGCACGCGGAAAATACACTTCATCCTATGCCACAAAAAGCAAACCGTGGGCACCAATCCCATCCGGATTTCTCAATATATCAACAGTAAAGTAAAACAATAAATATATCTATACTTTACTGAAATCCGGTGTAAAATCGTATAACATATTCAATAGGAAGCTCAGAGCGACTTCTAATACACAATCATATACGTATACTACAGTAGGTAGAACAATAAACCTACTGGAAGAAACAAAGTAGCTCGAGCACTATGCCTCCGACCACGACGTGCGACATAAGAGTCCGAACTGCAAACTGGGCACGGAAACCGAAAAGCCCAGGGGAAAGGCAAATAAAACGATAAACGTTAGAGTGAGTGGACGAAAATAACATATGCCTTTCACCAGTTTATAAACATACTCAATATAAAACAATGCGAGTTCGGAAAACACAACACACATATATATATGGAGGTTGTCGGGCGAATCTCTCAAGCCCGACGTCAGGTGAATCGCTCAAACCTGACGGTGAAAGACCAGGGGAATCTCTCAACCCCGGCGGCACTCAGGGGAATCTCTCAACCCTGCTTCAGAGGAATCTCTCAACTCTGGGCCAGAGGAATCTCTCAACTCTGGTAGCATCGATGCAATAAATGCCAATCACCAATAACACATAATAACATACCTCCGAAAATAATATATATCACAATCATCGTATAATTAAATACGGAAATCAATAAATCCACGAACTCGCAAAATCAACAGTGAAAATAGAAACTTGTCCACTCACACGCTTGCGTAACGCAGTTCGCGTTAACCCGTGATCCGGCGGAAAGTCTCTCGCCAAACGAACGATCACGAATACCTGAATATTCACAATGTCCAATTCTCACAACAACATTCGACAATTCAAAACAAATCACGAGAAACCACCGTTCTCGGAAACACATAATCCGATCACGACAAACTGTCGGAAATCCGGAAATCATACCACAATACCTCGCTGTAATTTCGGACGCTCAACTCGAAAAACAAACCTCCCCACTGCGATCGGGGCGCGATTTCGAGTGAAATGACATGCAACTCGTCGAAAGTCCCAAAAAGTCAAAGTTTGACCGCCGTTGACCGTTGACCGCCGCGTTGACCGCCGTCAACGGTGGCGCCGCCGCCAACTTGAAGATTTTCCAGCGAAGGAACCCCTATTCCATGCAAAATCACCCACTGAGCAACTTTGTCAACTACAACAAAGGCCAATTCTCACTCTAACTCATCCAATTTCATGAAGAACCGAATTGTTCCACAAATTTCAATCTCAAAATTCTCCACACTCAAATCGAATTAGAACACCATGTTTATATGGTTAGAATCACAATGAAGAGGGCTACAAAACCCAGTACCTCTTGAAGTTCAATTCGGCCGAAATCGGAGTTCACCATTAAACCCAAAAAATCCCAAACTTTAGTCCATGAATTCTCTCTCCACCGTGAGCTCCACCACGTGAGGAGGACGGCACGGGGTCGAGGGCAACTCGGCGAGTTGGACGGCCAAGGACCAAGCCATGAAGTGGCCGGAAAGTCACCGTCACCGGCGAGGCCGTGGAGGTCCGTCGTGAGCCATCTCTCCTCTCGGTCAAACCAGTCAAACAAGGTCAACATTTATTTCAGTCTTTGACTTTCCCAATAAGGCAAGTCCACTATTTATACTTCTCAAAAAGGAAACTTGTAATTATCCATTTCGACGAATTTTAAACACGCGTAACTTTCTCGTCGTATATCCGATTCCGATAATTCTCGCGGCCACAAACTCATCTCGACATACTCTTCAATAATCAGCCAAAGTCAAACACATCGGCCAAATGGATAAAAAGTCAACCCTTCTAACCAACACACAATTAAATCAACCAAACAATCAACAATCGGCAAAATTCGTAACTAATTCCTCGTAACTCCAAATCATGCTCCGAAAGTTCCCACGAACTCGAAATGAAATTCTGAACAATGCAATCAAGGAGGAGAAATGGGCTAAAGCAATGGAGGTTCAGATGGAGGCCTTGCAAAAGAATGATACGTGGGATGTGGTACCACTACCACAGGACAAGAAAACTGTTGGGTGCTAATGGGTCTATGCTGTGAAGCATAATGCAGATGGCTCAGTGGACAGGTACAAAGCGAGATTGGTGACAAAAGGATACACTCAGAAGTATGGAGTGGATTATGATGAAACATTTGCACCAGTAGCAAAAATGAATACTATTCGTGTTCTCATGTCCCTGGCAGCTAAGCTTGACTGGCC
Source organism: Geum urbanum (assembly GCA_946800695.1). NCBI lineage: Eukaryota > Viridiplantae > Streptophyta > Magnoliopsida > Rosales > Rosaceae > Geum > Geum urbanum. The sequence goes on from OX327012.1 coordinate 24,148,308, forward strand.
CTTACAACAGTTTGATGTGAAGAATGCTATGGGTACTTGAATGAGGAAATTTACATGGATCTTCCTCCAGGATATGGAACTTCTACAGGAGAAAAGATGGTGTGCAAGTTAAAGAAGCCCTTGTACGGATTGAAATAATCACCAAGAGCCTGGTTTGGTAGATTCACAACCTTCATGAAGAAGATTGGCTACAGACAAAGCAACTCAGATCACACCTTATTCTTCAAACATCAACGGAACAAGTTGACAACATTGATTATTTATGTGGATGACATGGTGGTAACAGGTGATGATCTAGACGAGATCAAGAGATTGAGAGTTCAGTTATCATCTGAATTCGAAATGAAAGACCTTGGAAATTTGAAGTACTTCCTAGGGATTGAAGTAGCTAGGAATGGAGACTGCATTATGTTGAGCCAAAGAAAGTACGTTTTGGATTTGTTAGCCGAAACTGATATGCTTGATTGTAAACCAGCAGATACTTCCATTGAGCAGAATCATCGGATTGCAGAATATCAGAATCAGGTTCCAACAGACAAGTCAAAGTACCAGAAGTTAGTTGGAAAGCTGATTTACTTGTCCCATACTAGGCCTGATCTTGCTTACGCTGTTAGTGTGGTAAGTCAGTACATGCATAATCCTAGTGAGGATCATATGAATGTAGTGGTGAGAATCCTAAGGTACTTGAAGTCTGCTCCTGGTAAAGGTCTTGTGTTTCGAAAGAATAGAGATTTGGGACCCTATGGCTACACTGATGCTGATTGGGCAGGTAACATCACTGACAGACGTTCTACTTCAGAATATTTCACATTTGTTGGTGGAAATCTGGTTACTTGAAGGAGTAAGAAGCAGAATGTTGTGGCTAGATCTAGTGCAGAAGCTGAATACAGAGGAATGGCTCAAGGAGTCTGTGAGTTATTATAAATCAAGCATTTGTTGGGAGATTTAGGTTTTAAGCAGGAACATCCTATGACTCTTTATTGTGACAACACTGTTGCAGTGGAGATTGCACATAATCCGGTTCAGCATGATCGAACAAAGCATGTGGAGATCGATAGACATTTTATTAAAGAAAAGCTGGATACTTGGATCATTTCATTCCCTTTCGTTTGATCAGAAGAACAATTGGCTAATATTCTCACTAAGGCAGTTTCGTGTAAGATGTTCAATGATTCTTTTGACAAGTTGGGCATTCAAGACTTGTATACCTCAACTTGAGGAGGAGTGTTGGAGTGTGCCTCACTCCATGTATAGTTAGGAGGTGTATATTCTGTAATTAAGTAGGATTCCATAGTTGATTTAGTTTCCTTTTAGGAATGTAAGTACTTGTGTATATATACCCCAATTTGGGATTAATTAATCAATACATTTGAAAATTCCCATAAACCTTGACTTATTAAACATCTCTATATTAAAGAAATTTTAGAGGAGCTGTTGGAGATCCTCTAAAGGTAGGAGCAGACATAAATCTGCTAAAGCTCCTGTAGATTTGTTACTTTGAGAATTGGTGAAAATGTAATAATTTTTTATTATTTTTTTTAAAAAAGGATGTAATATGCTCTCTATTTATTTGTTTCACTTAGTTTCTTTCTTATCTCAAATTTTAAATGATAAAAATAGCATCCATAGTGGCATGTAGTTGTGCACTTGTTATCTGATGTATATTGCTTTTGTAACGGAGTTCTGTTCTTTGTGAAACAATAAAAGTATACCGCGTATGTAGATTCTGTACTGCAGCTTATTATTCTCGGTGTGGCTGATTTTATATATTTTTGGGGCAATCTGCTTCTCTCTTGTTATGAATAGATTTTCAATTCTAAACTTGGGCTGTAATACTAGCTATAGAAATGATGAACCTAGTTTCTCGCTCACTTATTTCATATCATGAATTTTTTATGCAGTGGGATTCAGAAACAGATTTCTACTAGTCCTGCAGCTCGTAAGCTTATTGCACTATCATTCATCAGAATCAGTTTGGCATACATGGAGTTTAAGAATTTAAGAGGTTTAATTCCTTGGAAATTTCCTATTTTTTCGATTGTATATATTTGCTATTCTCATGCCATATATTGAAACTCTATATTGAATACGTAGAACTGTAAAAGAAAACCAATAATATAATGAAAGGATCCAATCCCGATTCAGTTACCTAAATCGGAACCGAACCCCTTATGAAAATACGAACCAATAAAAAATTTTCAAAATTTCGGCAGAGTTTCGTCACTAACGTGGAATTGCCATAACCTGCACCCAGAAAATAACACTTCAACTTATACCACAAAAGCCAAACCGTGGGCACCAATCCCATCCGGATTTCTCAACATCAATATATGAATCATAAACAGTAAACAGTACTGTAGTATATATATATATATCCGAGAAAATCCGTATAAACAAGTACCAGAACGTATCAGAGCGACCTCTAAAGTAAAACATATACAATATACACATCAGTAGGCGAAACAAGAACCTACTGGAAAGCACAGGTAACTTGGATCACTAGCCTCCAAACCGCGACGTGAAAACACCAAAACCTGAACTGCAACTGGGCACGGAAACCGAAAAGCCCAGGGGAAAGACAATAAACACGTTAGAGTGAGTGGACGAAAATAAATGTCCTTCACCAGTTGATATATATGTTAAAATAACATATGCGAGTCCAGGTAAATAAAAACAACAAGTACACGAGGTAAAACCATAATCCTCCAGCGTACTAAGCATGCAAGTATAAATCCCACGGGGTCACTCATGGACACACACCGTGCTAGTACAGTCCTAATCACGGGATCCCGGACCCACACGTGATTCTAAGCCAGAAAGGCCTCGGTTCCGGGGAAACGCCCCTCGCCGGTCAGGTCGGGGTAACGCCCCGCCTGGGATGCCTACCATCGGGGATCAGCCGAGAGGCTAGTGTATCGATACAACAACGTAACCAAGACTGTACTCTATGTAAACCAAATCATAAACAGTTCGATGCAAATGCATGAAACAGCATATAAATGTATGTATATTCGTATATGTATATCCGTATATGTATAATCGTATATTCGTAAAAACACATGCTCATATAAACCGTAAACTCAATACGCATGCTCAAGTTCGTAAATCATATAAAAGACTCGCAAGATCTCCGTGAAAAGAAATTGTCCACTCACAGGTGAGCAAAACGCGCACTCGCGCTAATCTCGAGGACCGGCGGAAGATCCCTCGCCAGAAGCACGGTCACGATCCCGATCTCGATCTCCTTCCTCGAGGTCTACGGTGGCCGGAAAATGGGTCGTCGGACAGCAACTCCCAAATGGGAAACTTTCCTATTTCGGTCAATGGGTCAGCTTGCTATTTTTGGAAAGTCAACGGCCCGGTCAAACTTCAACAGTGTTTTACGACTAATTCTCGACTATTTCGATATTTATACTCGCGCCTCGGGTCGATCGACGATTCGAAATGGATAACCATCACGATTCAGATAAACTCGAAATAAACGGATAAACTCGTCGGAACTGAAACTTCAAATAATTATAAAATATTCCTCGGTTATCGGAAAAATCTTCCGGAACCGCCTACGAGCTCGAAATCACGTACTCTACAATTTCCGTGAAGACACTCAACTCAAATTCTCGACTGAAAACAAAGTCGCGAATCGAATCGGCAAACCACATATACGACATAAAACTGCGACTAAGTAAAATCTCGAAAATCGTGCCGAATACACAACAGATTCTGGTTCGGGTCGTCACAATTCTACCCCCCTTAAAGAAATTTCGACCTAGAAATTTACGTACCTGTCAAGTGAACAGATGAGGATACTGCTCCCGCATACGCTGCTCGGTCTCCCAGGTGGCCTCCTCAACTGAGTGGTTCTGCCACAAGACCTTCACCAACGGAATCACATGGTGCCTCAACTCCTGCTCACGACGATCGAGAATCTGCACTGGCTCCTCAACATACGATAAATCCTCTCTGATCGGCAATTGCTGTGGGGCTAACACATGTGAAGGATCTGAGATGTACTTCCGCAACATCGAAACATGGAAGACATCATGCACATGAGCCATCTCAGCTGGTAACTCAAGTCTATATGCAACAGCTCCAACGCTCTCCGTAATCTCATACGGACCAATGTACCGTGGTCGAAGCTTGCCACGCTTCCCGAAACGCACAACTCCTCTCCACGGAGATAGTTTCAGGAAGACCCAATCACCAACCTCGAACTCTAAACTCTTCCTCCTCACATCTGCGTAACTCTTCTGCCGATCCTGGGCGATCTTCAATCGATCCTGAATAACCTGAATGTCCTCCATCGTGGTTTTCACCAAATTAGGACCAATGAGCCAACGCTCGCCCACCTCACTCCAACACAATGGAGTACGACACTGCTTCCCGTACAGAGCCTCGTACGGTGCCATCTCAATACTGGCCTGATAGCTGTTGTTGTAGGCGAACTCAATCAAGTGTAACTGTTGATCCCAGTTCCAGCGAAACTGCAACACACACGATCTCAGCATATCCTCAAGTGTCTGAATGGTCTGCTCGGACTGCCCGTCAGTCTGAGGATGGAAAGTTGTACTAAATCGCAACCTCGTGCCTAACGCTCGCTGCAACTCCTGCCAAAACTCAGAATTGAACTGACTATCTCGGTCAGAAACAATCGACACAGGCACACCATGCATGCGAACAATCTCCGATAAGTACAACTTGGCCAATCTGCCCACTGAAATCTTCCCTGGAAGTGCAAGAAAATGTGCGGATTTCGTCAATCGGTCAACAATAACCCAAATGCCAGTGTTGCCCGCCGAAGTACGCGGCAACTGATAGACGAAATCCATCGTAATATGCTCCCACTTCCAAACCGGAATCTCAAGTGGCTGTAGTTTCCCTGCAGGTTTCTGCCTCTACGCCTTCACCTGCTGACAAATCAAACATCGACTCACGTACGCGGCAATCTCCCGCTTCATATTGCGCCACCAATAGTACGCTCGAAGTGTACGAAACATCTTCGTACCTCCGGGATGCATCGCATACGCTGAACTGTGGGCCTCGTCCAGAATGTCCTTCTTCAAGTCCTCGTCTCTGGGTACACATAGCCTGCCTCTGAACAACAACGTACCGTCGTCGCTCAATCGGAACTCTGTAGGCACACCATTCTGTATCATAGTCATCTTGCCCAACAGGTAAGGATCTGAATCCTGGGCCTCTTGTACCTGATCAACCAGTACGGGTCGAACCTGAAAACTGGCCAATAAAGCTCCATCATCATCATACCCAAACACAACACCTGTAGCTCAAAGCTCGGCTAACATCGATACTCTGGCCACACACATGTGAAACAACGAGGCTCCAGATTTCCGGCTAAGTGCATCTGCTACAACATTAGCCTTCCACGGATGGTACTCAAATGTGCAATCGTAATCGTTGATCAACTCCATCCATCGGCGCTGCCTCATGTTCAAATCCGGCTGCGTCAGCAAGTAGGTGAGACTCTTGTGATCAGTGAAAATCTTACACTGAGAACCAAACAAATAATGCCTCCAACTCTTCAACGCTAACACAATAGCGGCTAACTCCAAATCATGCGTCGGATAGTTGACCTCATGCGGTTTCAGCTGCCTGGAACCATATGCCACAACTCTACCATGCTGCATCAACACACAGCCAAGGCCCAACTTCGACGCATCACTGTATACAACAAACTCACCACTGTCGTCTGGCAATGTCAGTACCGGTGCGGTAGTCAATCTCTCCTTCAGGAGCAAGTAACTCTCCTCGCACGCATCAGACCACTCAAACTTGACGCCTTTCTTCGTCAATCTGGTCAGTAGTGTAGCAATCCGGGAGAAATCCTGTACAAACCGTCGATAATAACCTGCTAACCCCAGGAAACTCCAAATCTCCGGCACAGTAGTGGGTCTACTCCAGTTCAGCACGGCCTCGATCTTGTCAGGATCTACTCTGACTCCCTTGGCCGAAATCACGTGGCCCAGAAACTTCACACTATCCAACCAGAACTCACACTTACTAAACTTCACGAACAACTGATGGTCCCGCAAAGTCCGCAATACTGCCCGTAAGTGCTTCTTGTGCTGGCCCACACTCCTGGAATAGATCAGGATATCGTCAATGAATACAATCACGAACTTGTCCAGGAATCGCCGAAACACCCGATTCATCAAGTCCATGAAAGCTGCGGGGCCGTTGGTCAACCCAAACGGCATACCCAAAAACTCATAGTGCCCATACCGCGTCCTGAATGCTGTCCTGGCTACATCAGAATCTCGGATCCTCAACTGGTGATATCCGGATCGAAGGTCAATCTTCAAAAAGACTGCTGCTCCCTTCAGCTGATAGAACAAGTCATCAATCCGCGGCAACGGATACTTGTTCCTCACTGTAATCTGATTCAGCTTTCGATAGTCGATGCACAAACGCATGGACCCATCCTTCTTCCGCACAAACAACACCGGAGCACCCCACGGAGAAATACTCGGTCGAATGAATCCCTTCTCTAACAACTCCTGGAGCTGAATCTGCAACTCCCTCAACTCCGCAGGCACCATCCGGTACGGTGTCTGGGAAATCGGTCCAGTACCCGGCAACAACTCAATGGTAAAATCAATCTCCCGTACAGGGGGTATACCAGGTAACTCCGCTGGAAACACATCCGGAAACTCAGACACAACCTCAACACTACCAAGATCCGGCACAACAGCTGTAGTATCCACAACATGGGCTAAGTAAGCAACACAACCCTTCTTCATCAACTGATCCGCCCTCATGTGATTCACGGGGTCCGAATCACGGGATCCCGGACCCACACGTGATTCTAAGCCATAATGGCCTCGGTTCCGGGGAAACGCCCCTCGCCGGTCAAGTCGGGGTAACGCCCCGCCTGGGATGCCTACCATCGGGGATCAGCAGAGAGGCTAGTGTATCGATACAACAACGTAACCAAGACTGTACTCTATGTAAACCAAATCATAAACAGTTCGATGCAAATGCATGAAACAGCATATAAATGTATATATATTCGTATATGTATATCCGTATATGTATAATCGTATATTCGTAAAAACACATGCTCATATAAACCGTAAACTCAATACGCATGCTCAAGTTCGTAAATCATATAAAAGACTCGCAAGATTTCCGTGAAAAGAAATTGTCCACTCACAGGTGAGCAAAACGCGCACTCGCGCTAATCTCGAGGACCGGCGGAAGATCCCTCGCCAGAAGCACGGTCACGATCCCGATCTCGATCTCCTTCCTCGAGGTCTAAGGTGGCCGGAAAATGGGTCGTCGGACGGCAACTCCCAAACGGGAAACTTTCCTATTTCGGTCAATGGGTCAGCTTTCTATTTTTGGAAAGTCAACGGCCCGGTCAAACTTCAACAGTGTTTTACGACTAATTCTCGACTATTCCGATATTTATACTCGCGCCTCGGGTCGATCGACGATTCGAAATGGATAACCATCACGATTCGGATAAACTCGAAACAAACGGATAAACTCGTCGGAACTGAAACTTCAAATAATCATAAAATATTCCTCGGTTATCGGAAAAATCTTCCGGAACCGCCCACGAGCTCGAAATCACGTACTCTACAATTTCCGTGAAGACACTCAACTCAAATTCTCGACCGAAAACAAAGTCGCGAATCGAATCGACAAACCACATATACGACATAAAACTGCGACTAAGTAAAATCTCGAAAATCGTGCCGAATACACAACAGATTCTGGTTCGGGTCGTCACATATAATTTAATCTTATCATCTTCACTTTTTTGCTGACACTTTCTTACTGTCTTTCGTTGTATCAAACTAATTCAACTGTTTCATGCTCGAGTATTGATCTAATCATGTTGGGCGTGAAATAGCTGGCTTGTTCCCCCATACTTATTGCATTGGCTGATTTCTATGTGGTTGATAGGGGACATATTTGACAAGGAACCAGAAGCAGCCTTCACTTCTGTTTTCAGTAGCTGATTGGTTGTGGGCAAGGATTGCTGCTGCAATATTATATGGCCTTTGCATGTGTTGGGAATGAAACTAGTCTATAGCAAAATTTACTCTGCTATTGGAATATCAAAGGTAACTTTTTTCTTGTACTTTTTGGACTAAAACGTCAGGTTATATCTAAGGTTTTTGTTGTGTGAGCTTCTTTAAATTGGGTTTGACTTGTGAAAAGTGTGCATCATGTGGCTAGCCTATTCTGATCGATGTAATCTGTAATGTTTTACTCTTAAGTTGATTGTAGTACTTTGGTTTCATTTAATGTCAATTATCAGATTCACATGTCCCCGCACAGTCTCCTAAAAACTGTTTGAGCAGGATTCGGGTTCACAATTACAACTGAGCATTTCGTAAATTTGGGTGGTTCATTTTCGTAGATGGTACCCTATTTGATTGTCAGATTTTTCTTTTCTTTTCTTTCTTAAAACATTAGAAACGGCTTAATGCCTGAGTTAGTGTCCACACTAGATATCTTATTCTCTCGTTGGTTTTCTGCATTGCTATGCTTGTTTATAAGTAGATATTGTGCTGTTGTTGGGATGAAGAGACGGGCTGGACTAAGAAGATGTTTCCTTTCCTTCCTGCAGGCGGGTATTAGTGGAGGAGGTAGTTTGCCATCACACGTCGACAAATTTTTTGAGGTTGGCTTCTCCCACCTATGTTTCTGGTCAAGTAGAAGGTCTGGATAGTCCCCTCCTGTCTCATAAGTGTTGACACTTGCAGGCAATTGGTGTGAAAGTTCAGAATGGATACGGTTTAACGGAGAGTTCTCCTGTTATTGCTGCCCGGAGACCAAACTGTAATGTAAGAAATAGAAGTTAGTTTACATTAAATGTATGATTGCTAGATTAATGTTGCTCTGTAGGAGTGAAACTGAAAGCTTTTATTATTATTATCTCTCTTATTGAGAAGTGACGGTAAGTTTATAGAGAAAGATTGGAGTACAGCAGGACAGAACCAGAAGTGTTCTACTCATAAAAGGGCAGCTTCCCAATCCAAGTGGCAGTTAAACGGGATACTAAACATCTTTTTCATTTTCATTTTTATTACTAAACGTTAAGTTTATACAGAAAGTTTAACTGCAACACAATCTATAAGTTTAAAGAGGACAGCTATTTTTTCTTTATTTCTTTGTGGTTTGTTTTTCCTAATCAGACTTTTTTTTGGGGGGGGGGAGGGGGGGCAGTCGTCAAAAGATTATATCAGTGATAGCATGATATGTAGCTATTCTGAATAACAGATCCTTAACGATGTAAAGAAAGTATACAAGTAAGTAAAGAGACAAATAACACCAAGATATTTTTCTTTAATGCAGAAACCCCGATAATAGCAAAAACGGTGCTATCCTATCTAGTTTCTCGCACTAGTCTCAGAACTATACTCCATCTTGTCTCTAAGAGTTTATAAATAAAGATTACAAAAGCTTCTACTCGGAATCCAACTCCCATAGTTGATTCTTAAGATTACATGTTAAGATACTCCTTACAAGACTACAGCTCCGATAATAGCAAGTAACGGTGCTATCATATCTAGACTCGTACGCTAGACTAAGAACTGTATTCGGTCATGTTTCTAAGTGTTTTCACATTTGAAGCTTTCTAAGGATGGAAAGACACATTGTTATCCTAACTAGACTGTCATACTAGCTTGAAATCCACTCGGTCTTATTTCTTTGGTTCCTCATACGAAGATATCAGAAGCTTTATTTCCAGAACACAACTATCAAAAAGTTGGTTCTTTAGAACACTTCTTGGGGTTGCTTGCACTACCAATCCGATCTCATGGATGCAATATGCAATGAGTATGAAATTAGGTTTTATGCAACTCTAAGGTTTACTATCACAAAAGGAAGACTTAGATTTAAAGACTATATCAACAAACCAAGACTCAACAAAGAAACTATGCTATGATAGTTTCTACATTTTGACAACCAACTCAAAAGTCAAGCAAAGCAACCGAATGGTTTTTCTGGGGGAATTTTCTTCATGGAGGTTTTGTGTTTATATAGACCAAGAGATGGGTCTATTTGGTATGGACGAATTCTTCCAGCCAAGTATCTAGAACTTGAGCACCACACAAAACTTTTGTAAAATAAAGAAAAACTCTCTTAAAAGGTAGCTTAACTTATAGCCAAGTACATCAATCTTGGTAACCGGCCACACAAAACCTTTTTACACTTAAATTTTGTTTTCTCTTAAACCAAGTAAAATGTAAAGGAATAGTCACAACCAAGTGTATGTGAAAGGTGATCATTTTAATATGAAGGCTTAATTCTAAGCCAAGAGAAGCATGCAAGCTTTGAAGACCATACCACACAAAGAAACTTGGTCATTACATAAATTAAGAAGATATTTTAGGTGACACATAAGTGAGATGTTGACACATGCATGTCAGCCAAGTTTACGGACTTTGAACACTACATAAAGTCTTTATAAGATAAAGAAGATCTCCCTAAAAACTTGGCTCAAGTCTAAGTCAAGTACGCAAGCTTGATGATCACACAAAAAGCCTTTTTTACTTCACAAATATCTTCCCTAAATCAAGGTAAGGTAGTTTTATTTTTATGTAAAAGCAAAATACATTTTACATATAAGAAATGACCAATGGTATAATTTGGAAAAGGTTTTACAAACATATATAGAGCTTTGATAAAACTGATAATCTAAACTGTCAATCCAGGGGATCAGGGATAGAAGACTAATTATGTATCCTCAGTGAAAAACAATGAAATGCATATGCATATTTTTACCTGAGTCCATAAGATCACCTTGGTTCTTTATTTTGTTCTTCATCTTCATTCTTCATTTTTACCGATCTCTATCTATGTTTTGTTCATAATAAGATGTGTGAATAATGATATACCTACATTCTCCCCCTTTGACATTTTTAGAACAAAACACCTATTTTACAAACTATTCCTTGAGATAACAATCTCTTTGTTGAAGTTTTGAGGAGTACTTGTACAAGATTTTAACATGGCAAGATACAAGTCAAGTAAAACAAGAAGTAGTAGAGATTTTAGCAATAACAACATCAATGATTATGCATAAGCATATCATACGAGTTTAAGCATACAACAATCATTAAAACTCAAGCTCTACTTGTTTCTCCCCCTTCTGGTCACAGAATGACAAAGGGATGTAAATGATTCGAGATCAGAGGACTCCCCCTCAATCGCGAAATCTAGGTTATTTAAGATTTATAATTGAAACCCTTATTGGTATCACAAATCAAACCCAACAATATAGACTCTACTTGGCATGGAAGGAAAAGCTTAAGATATTTCCAGTTCAAATAATAACTTTGACAACTTTCATTTGAAAATTGAAATTCATGTGAGTTCACAAGGTTGATTTGAAAGGACCCAACCCCGATTTAGTTTCCTAAACCGGAATCAAACCCCTCCTGAAAACACAAACCAACAAAAACCATAAAAATTTCGGCAGAGTAACGCTACTAACGCGGAATTACCATAACCTGCACCTGGAAAACACACTTCATCCTATGCCACAAAAATCAAACCGTGGGCACAAATCCCATCCGGATTTCTCAATATCATAACAGTAATGTAAAGTAATAAATATAACTATACTTAACAGAAATCCGGGGAAAATCATATAAAAGTATACATTAGAATACTCAAAGCGCTAGTATATATATACAAATAGTAGGCCAAACTAAGAACCTACCATAAAACAAACATCACTCGAATACTATGTCTCCGACCACGACGTGCGACACCAGAATCTGAACTGCAAACTGGGCACGGAAACCGAAAATCCCAGGGGAAAGACATATAAACCGTTAGAGTGAGTGGACGAAAATAAATGTCTTTCGCCGAATAATATATGTTATAAAAACATATGCGAGTCAAAATGAAAGAATATGATATAGTACACGAGGTGAACCCAAACTCCTCCAGTGTACAGAGCATGCATGTAAAAATCTCACGGGGTCGCTTATGGACACATCTGTGCTAGTACAGTTCGAATCACGGGATCCCAGACCCACAAGTGATTCTAGCCAGAAAGGCGTCAGGTCAGGGTATCTGTTCCCACCCGGAAATACATCGGCACAAGGAACAGAAATCTGTACCCACCCGGAAATACATCGGCACAAGGTACAATTCCCCCCTGGTAGGCACCCTCGGGGATCAGCCGGGATGCAAGTGTATCGATACAACCACATATACTAAGACTGTACTCTGTGTAAATCAAATCATAAATAGTTTCATGCATACGTATAAAGCATAATGTAAATGAATAATCGTAAAGCACATGCTCGTATAAGTCATAATTACAAACGTATGCTCATGCTTGTAAAATGTAATATAAAGACTCGCAATTGATCAGTGAAAAGAAAGGTCCACTCACAGGCGAGCGTAACGCGATACGCGTTAATCCCGTGATCCGGCGGAAAATCTCTCGCCAAACGAACGATCACGAACTCCTGAATAATCATAAAATCCACCACTCAAAATCATAACTCGACACCTCAAATCATATCACGAGAAACAACCGTTCCCGGAAACATATAATCCAATAACAACGAACTCGTTAAAATCCGATAATCACACCACAAAACCTCACTATAATTTCGGACGCTCAATTCGAAAAACAAACCTCACCACTGCGATCGGGGCGCGATTCCGAGTGAAACGACATATAACTCGTCGAAAAACACGTCGGGCGAAAAGTCGCCGCTGCCTCTGGCCACCGGAAAATCCAACCTGCCCAGAAAATTTCATGCTACACATAGTTTTGAAGATCTCGACGATTCCAACAACTTTCTAGTTATAAGTTAAGGCCAATTTTGACCAGAAAACCTCCAAAAATCAACTTTAAGTTCCAAACCCTTACCGGAATTTCAAATCGACGGATCTCTCTCCTCCGGCCACGGCAACCCTCAAGACCACTTGGAAAAACTTTCTTGACTCGAGGCTAACAAAAGCCCTCAAAGCTCCACCATCAACTTGGCCGGAAAATCCACCTTCGATTACGTCAAAGTTTCGCTGGAAAATACCGTTTTTCACCGCCGTAATTCTTCCTCCTCCGGCCACCATAGGAGGGGGAACCAACCACCAAAACGAAGAGCAGCCCATGCCCATCAAATTCCGTGAAGGGACCCTGGCCATCCATGGCCGGAATCGGCCTCCACGGCGAGGCAAAGCCACGGTGCTCCAATCGCCCAAAACGGGTTGACCCACCCGGTCAACCCAGTCAACTCAGCCTTTCCATTTCTGGAAACTTTCCCAAATCGGCATGTATCGATTTCGTATTTATACCGTACGCGTATTGAACCCCAAACGGATAAATACGACAATATTCGACGGTTGAAAATATTCACAACTTATTCCTCGTAACTCAGAAAAATCCTCCGGAAGTTCCCGCGTGCTCGAAATTAAATTCTCTACAACTTTCACGAAGGATCCCAAATCAAATTGTCGTCCGATAATTTAGTCGCTAAGGAAGCCGCCATATTAACAGATTATGTCAAAATCGCGACAAATCGCGAAACTCGCAAATCAAGTCGATAGTCATTCAATTTACGGTTCGGGTCGATCAATGGTCCAAAGTGGATCACAATCACAATTCGGATAGACTCGAACACGAACGGATAAACTCGACAATATTCTGAAATTTTAAATATTCATATTATATTCCTCGGCCGTCCAAATAATAATCCGAAACCGCCCACGAACTCGAAATCACGCGTATAACAACTCTCGAGAAGAGACTCAACTCAAATTCTCGGACAATAATTAAGTCATGATCAAGACCGGAGATTCAATCAACTATCGGAGAACTGAGATTACGTGCTAACTCACGAATTAAGCTGATTACACTTTTGATTCTGTTTCGGGTCGTCACATGATTACTCCCCCTAAATGTATGCATAGCAAACTTTTTTGTTTTATTTATTTTTTTTTTTTTTTGAGAAAACAAAACACAAAAAATGAAACAAAAAATATAAGAAAGACTATACAATAATTTAGGAGCACATGTGTAGACATATTCTTGACCTAGACATCTTATGCATAGACTCACAAAGTGAGAATTTTAAATGTCTTAAGTACGAATGTATTTCACAAGTATGTATGATTGAGAAAGAATATCACATATCACCGTGGTCCATAAAGCACACTCAAGACATCAAGATGTGTGTGTGTGTGTGTGTGTGTGTGTAAATAGCTAACATTTATGGGGCTTAGTTTAACATCAAATGAGATGAGAGATGATGTATCATATGGTACACAAGTGACTTTGTCACACTCATTTTTATAGCTCCAAGAATACTTTATTCAATTTTAGAGACAATTTTGTCTTTTAACATTTCCCTGATTTATTTGAAAGCTCATCTGAAAAATCGCCCTCTTAAATTCATGTAGCAAAAATATTATTATTGACTCCCTAAACAAATGTTCGAAGGGACAATATGTGTAACAAGGACACTCAAAGGATAACACGTTCAAACCCATTAAAGGATAGAATGAATTACAGGGATCCTTACTAGGTTTCATGTAACAAAAATTCCACAACTTACGTGAACCATTCAAAACCAAGTGAAGGACTGGCTCTTAATTCATTTAACACATCACCTTTTAGGTGGCAATTAATTCTCAACTTCATAACTTGAACATAGAAAAAAATTTCCAAGAACATATATCCTCAACATCTCATCTCGATTTTATAGCTTAGCTTTTAGCAACTCATAAGGCTATCTAAGTGAGAAATAACTCAGATAACACTTAGGTCAAGTTACAATAATTATCTAGGGATATCAACATATATATATACTGATCTTTATTGACAAACACTAGATAGTCTGCGATGTTTATCAATCATCCCAGAATGCGCAAGAGAAAGTGGTGAGTGACATTATTTTATGCGAATATGTTTTCGACTTGAAATTAAAGAGTATAATAACACAAATCTATTGGAAAATTATTTTTTTGCAGGCAGTAGTGAAGAGGAAGATGGATGAGCTTTGTGCTAGTCGAGTGAGTGATGAAGCGGGCGGGAGTCACGTGACTAAATCCGTTACCGTCGACGAGTAGATTGCTGTAATCGAGCAGGAGCTAGGTGGGAAGCCGGGGACGAGGGTCTGAGGTATATTTTTTTTTTATGGTTTATCTTTTAACAAACCACTTGACTTTTTATGTACGTTGTGTTTTTATTTTTAGATACCACATGGTTTTTAATTTGACTATTTTTTTTGTTTTTACCAATTTTCAAGGTCTAGGGGGTGCATTAAAATGCCCGCCGAAACTAAGAGGCGGTGCACGCGTACCCCGCAACGATGCAGAGGTTGATAAATTGAGGAGGCAACTAGTAGAAATTTCCGAGCAGTGCAAGGCCTCGGAAATGGAGAAAGAAGAGATGAAGCAACGTATGACAAGGTTGGAGGCCTCCCTCAATGATGTCATCTTGGCCCAAGGAAATCCTGGTGACAATACTGCCGCAGCAACTCCCTTTGTCGCCGATAAATCTTCATGTGCTTTAGCAGGTATTCCCGAGGAAGACAAAGACTAGGACCCTTCATTTTCCTTGTATTTAGATTAATGGACAATGTTGTTATGAAACATATTGTAACTTTTGATGAAAACTACGTGTGTGTGTGTATGTGTGAAATGTAGTGTGTTTGTGTTATGTTGGATGTGTGTGTTATGTTATTTGAATGTCTTGCGGATTGTGTTATTAGGATGCGAAGGAAATTGGTTCAAACCATACCCACAAACCTGTTTTTCTGCTCTATAACACATAATGAAGCCACGAACATTGTACAATATTTATCGCTTGAACCACTAAGCCACAACTAAACTTCGTCTCTTTAGTTTTATCATCCCATGTTTTCTTCTCCAAAACCTGACGTTAAGAGATGAATTTTGAACCAAAGTTTGTCGCAACAACAGTGAAGCGACGACTCAATCTTTGTCGCCAGATAAAGAGCGACGAACTTTTCCTTCGTCGCTTGAAATATCCATGCGACGAAGATATGTTCAATATTTGTCGCTTGAAATCTAAGCAACAAGAATGAAGTGACAACATCCAAGCGACGACTTATCGTTACTTGGGTAGTGAAGTGACGATAAAAAGTTGTCGCTTCGATCGATTGCTAGAATAGTGGTTTCTTGTTAGCAAGAGGAAAGGATCGAAGGATAAGAAGCTGAACTAGATAGATCAATGAAGGTTTGTAAGCAGACATGCAGCTTCCCATGTCGGCCTTGTCGAAGGAGGGAGCGATGCTTTCTTCGGCCTTTAACCACTTCTCTGACGACAAGTGTGGAAATATCTGTATTTCACCTTTCAAGAGGAAGCGATGCTTTCTTCGGTCTTTAACCAATTTTTTGACGACAAGTGTGGAAATATCTGTATTTCACCTTTCAAGAGGAAGCAAGGCCATCATGTGGGCTATATAATAAGCCTAAGGAGACATATGAGGTAACAAGTTCGGAGTTGGTAGTTGCGGTGGTGACTAGTTCATCAAAGGTGCACAAGAGGGACGTTATGGGTCGGAAATTAGCACGGGGTGATGTTAAGGGCTCAGATGCAATGGTCCATGTTACGGAGATGCTTTCTATCGGTGAAGGGATTGGTGACATGGCTGTGTAAGCCGAGCATGACTTGGGGTAGTTTTAGTTTCTATTTAGGCTAACATTATTTTAGTTTACTCATGTTGGAGTTCAACTAGTTTGCATGGCATACTCTCGGTTACGTTTTGTGCTTCGTTAGTACAATGTTCGTGAGCTAATGTAGAGCTCTACTTGAACACTATGAATACTTGCTGTGTTAGATTTTTTTTTACTACATTAACACATATGTCGCGCATTTTAGCCGTAAAAAATTACATTTTGATATATAAAGATAATATTATTGAGTGGTGTTAGATTGTTAGATGTTAAGCGAAGTAGTTCAATGTTAGCATGTTGGCAATAAGCCAAACTACAACGAAGGACAGTCTCAAAGTTTCATTGCGATTAGGACAGTCATCCTCGTAAATACCCAAGTCACCAGTTTCCTTTTTCAATAATGTCCTACACATCCTTCAACATTTTTTATTTCCTACATATTATAATAATAATTTTCTGCATGTCCTTTTCTTAGTACAAGTTTGAGAGTCTGCTAGTATGTACATGAAAGAGGAGTGTTTGTAAGAGGTAGAAGATAAGAACAACTTTTTAACCTCCTCGTAAAGTATATCCAATCAATAAAAAATTTCAAGTTTTTCAATCTCTACTATTACTATCACTATTATTATCTTCTCTTGATCATCAACACACATATATTATATCCATATCATCTATTTGTTCATAAAAACTATCTTGCATGTTCAAATCTTAATCACCAACTACCTTTGTTCATAATCCAACATCACCTTCATCATAAACTACATCAAGTACTCGAAGCTGTTCATTTTTGTAGTTGTACAACATCCATGTATGTCTAGTACCAGTTCATATCAGTAGCAGATATTCATTTTAGTAGCAGATCGTCATATCAGTAGCAGATAGTCATATCAGTAAAAGATTGTCATATCAGTAGTAGTCTGTCATATCAATATCGGTCCTTATTAGTATTAGTTAGTCAATATCAATAGCAAATCATCCTCAGTAGCGGTGTATGTCAACTAGTAGCTGTCAATAATCGTAGATGTTCATCGTCAAAGCAAGATCATCACAACACACTTGTATGACTAGGAGTTGTTCATACCTTACATATTCAGTAGCAATTCTTATCTTGCATGTCTAGTAGTTGTTCTTATCTTGCATCTTCAGTAGCAGTGTCTCTCTAGTAGCAGTTCATATTTTTGTAGTCAATCAGTTTCAGAGCCTTGAAGATTGCACAGCCTTTTGTGCTAGCACACAACGGTAGATTTTCTTAACCTTTAATTTTCTAGTTACTTTAGACGACTTCTTGTCCAAAAAAAAATGGAATAATTATTTGATTATATAGCGAAACAGAAGATCATATTTTCTTTGACGACTTTTTGTTATAATTGCATGCATGTCAAAATAATTGTCAAAAATTAAGCCAGGGGAACTCTGAGTACAAAAACCTTTGTTTCTGTCTTTTGTAGCCCTTGAGTTGGCTTTTATTGTAATTTTAAGTTTTTGACCATGTTCAAGACTGAGTTTTTAATGATTTTTTGGCCTTACAAATATAACTAACCCTGCTTCTTTAAATTTGGTATCAAAGCCTAGTTTAGCTTTATAATCGTATAGTTATAATAGTAAAGTACCTTAATTAAGGACGGAAGTCATAAACACAATCAGTGAGAAAATTCGTAATTTGTTCTTGCATGTTTTATTTCTTTGTTGCCTGTATGTTTACCTTTATTGCACGTGTCTTGTTTGATCACTAAAAACAAAACAAAAATTGTGCATCTTTGTTTTTAAATTTGTATGATAGAGTTTCTAGCTAATTTTGAAATAACCGAGCATCAAAAAAGAAAAATCACTTTAAATCAAAATAATTTAATTTGTTATTTTTCGCAGAAAAATCACAAACATCTTTTACACAATGATGAATTTCTTGTTATAAATACCATCGTTGATCTTATATTTAGTCCAGATAAGCATATAAAGTTTGAGCAAAATAAGAATAATACTATTTTACGACATATTTTGGAGCATTTTCAGAAAAATTTCTCACAAATTATCCAAAAATTTTGAACTTTATTTCATCTCAATTAGAAGATAATACTAAATATATACAGCGTTTTTCTAATCATAAAGAAATTAAATGACTTATTAATTACATTGATCGCAAGCCGAAGCAAGTTGAATTTATGCCTTATCATTTGGCCCGAGGGCTTAGGCTCGAGAAGCCCAAGTCTGGCCCGAAAAAAGCCTGCAATAGGCCTGGCTAGTCAAGCCGGACTTGGGCTTAGTATCTCAAGCCCGGCCCGACCTGTTAGAAGCTTGCCCGGTCCGGTCCTGCCTGGCCCGAAAGCCGGTTTTATATTTTCATTTCTTAAATTTAATATATGGATTATAATTTATACTTATATAAAAAAAATTGAAATAAGATAAGGAAACAAAGTTACGACCTTAATGAATAAATTCTTAGTTGGATAGTTAGATTTGCTCTTAGATTCTCATTTGGCTACTTTGTCTTAATTAATGATTAAATTTAGTTTTTTATAAAGAAAAAAAATTATTCATTGTTTTGAAAATGTTATATGGTTTTTGAGCTGATGTTTGGGTATTGATCTAAGAGCATTCCCAACAGTAGAGTTTTATTTTCTAGTCAAATTTATCACAAAGCTAAATATAACCACCATATTTTTAACTTTTTCTCTAATAGTTTTAGATATTTCTAAGTCAAATTGAAATAAAGCCCTATGAAGATAGAAAAATATTGGAGAAAAAAAATTTTCTCTCTCTATTCTTGCAAAATTTGACAAAGGATTTAACCAAAAGTTGTATTTGACTTTAGTATAGAGTATCTATTAAAGTGATTAAACGTTATAAATTAGTCAAATTTTTAACTTTTTTTTTGCGACTTGTGAGTTTGACTTATTTTTTATGTACAAAACAATTTGGTCTGGCCTGGCCCAAAAATTATAGAGATACCCGGTCCGGCTAGCAAGGCCATGTTTGGGCTTTACAATTGTGCTTAAAGCCCAATCCGGCTTGTATTTATTTAATTTTCTCAAAACCCCGCAAGGCCTAGTCCATGAATACCCGACCCAGCCCATTGACGACCCCTAGTTGAATTACAATATTTGAAAATTGTTAAAAATTTAAAAGTTGAAGTAGCAAAATACAATTAATACAGAATGAGTTAACTAAGTAAGTAGAGAAGTTGCATAATAAGAATGATCGGTACGTTATTGGTTTAATGACCGATAATTATAATTTTTTAAAAGCACTTAAAGAAGTTGGATGACGATCCGATAAGATTTTAGCATCACAACTACTATTCTGAGCAATAATAATCCTACAAGGCAAAATAATACTATTATTCAATTATTAATTAATTTATCAGAAAAATTAGATAAAATCAAAAATTAATTAACAAATATTAATCTAACATTAAGTATATCATCAACAACATCTTCTATTCCAACATATTTAATTAAAAATTAGAGAATTTAAGCATAATTAAGTAATCAATCAAAAAGGGTAAGAATGAATCATTTTGATAATACAAGATAAAACTTTTTAAACGAAAAGGAAAAGAAATAATACAAGCAGATGATATTTATCATAATAAAGAAGAAATACAAGATTTTTTAAGAAATGAGTTTTTATGATCACAAAAGAAAAATCAGATTTTTTATCAATTGAGAACATTTGAAAATCGTATGAGCATCGTAAGCAACATTAGCCAACATGAAATAAGTTGTATTGATAACGAAGTCACTTGAAACTTATTAAGCATTTGTGCAACTTAAAAGGCTTCATTATTCACAAATACATATTGGAACTATACTAACTAGCATAGCAGGATTAACTCGAGCACAAGTTGGTACAAAACCATTAATATACATATATGATGATAGATGAAATAACCATCAGCAAGTAGCAATAGCAATAGCTGAAGTTGATTTGAGCACTAATTTAGTTATAATTAGTTGCATTCTAAATTATGTAATGACAACTAAATAATTTAGTAAGCATATTAAAATAAGCATTCGAACGAAAAATTATAACATGAATGAGATTTTAAAAATCTAAGTGTAAGTCTAATGTATGTTGATAAAGTGTCTGATAAATTTAATTATATGTTTAATGTTGAATTCAAAATTTAGTACAAATTTGGTAGCAAGCATGTTAATATGATTGAAGCAAAACTTGTTGATAATAGTTTTTTAGAAGGAACTCGATGGTTGTTACCTAGTCTACAAGGTTCTAAAAATAGACAACCAAATAATGTACAAATGTTTGAAAATACTTAGGAGAAGTATCAGTTAGATTTACTAATTATTGTCAAATAGAAAATGTGAGAACAAATTTCATTTCCCCTCAAGCTTAGATCCTCGTGATCCTATAAAACAAGTCAGGGCACGGTGTGGTACCGTGCTTAGACCCTCTGATGCTAAAGTTAGAACACCTCTCTAGGAGTAAGAAGTAATTAAGGCGGAATAACGTTACCTTCGACCATGTCCGGATGGTCTATATATAGAGATTGTATTAGGTCTATGCATAGTCCCTATCACATTGAACTACTTTACATTCGGAGAGGGGAAATCCATTAAGGAATGGATCTCGGTATCCATCCCCAATCACGTCTCATGATTACCATATACTCTTTGGCACAATCCCCCTAGGATACGTTCAGATCTCACCCTTTCCCTTGTGAATTCTGTCAATCTCCCAAGGTCCGCATGTGTAATCCCTCGAGGTCAGATCGTACAGCTCCTCGAGGTCTAATTTTATCTCGGGATTGTCTTGCCATCAAACATTTTAGAAGCCTCTACAATGTTCCAAAGACTTCCACAAATCTCAAGATAATTTGTTCATTAATAAAAACCATAACCATCCAAGCACAGGCCCATTATTTGCCTTCTTAGACCTTGTCCAGGATTAGATCTGTCAAACCTATCTTCTTCCAACTCAGGGTGGGCAAAACTGACTCCCACAAATACCCCCACAGCAGTGTGAGGTTAGGCACATGTCGACCTTGGATTGCTGTCATCCAAGCTCTTCCATTTTAAAATTAACCCTTAAGCTTTCCTATCAAGCTGCACGCGAAAACCTAAGCACCTATTCCAGCTGTTCCCACTCCATCACAACTCCTCCATCACTAAACCTCATCATCACTCACGTCTCTCCCAACAGTCATGCTTCCTTCCATTCCTATCCCGTTTCAAAAACCAGTCGCATCCCTAGAAATACGAAACCTCCCACATTCTCAAATGGTCACCCCTTATCACATCACACTCATTCACCATATATAAATCGAAACCTTCTTTCTCTCTCATTTTTTACATCTTGTCACTTACTCATGCATCTTTAACGAACCCAGAAACCTCTGCAGCTTCTAAACCCAGAAACCGTGCTTACCCAGAAAACCAGAAAACTTCTATGGCGTTCAACAACTCCTCTACAAACAACTTAGATGAAATCATCAGCCATACCATCACTTTCCTCCAAGACCCTATACTAACACCGTCGATTAGATTGAGACCACTAAGCCGCTCGCCATCGCCAAGCCTATCCTTAAGGCATCGCCACTTCAATAGACACCAAACCCAGCTGAGAGCCTTCATCGGACACTGCTCAGGATCCCCCCTCTCCCTTTACCTTCAAAGTGGATGAGGTCAAAATTACCCAACCTCCGGTTCTGGTTGAGGCAGACCTAACCAACATGTAATGCAGCCGTGCACCATTAAGACCACCCCAATGAGAGCTCGAGAAGAGCTACACCCCTCTGCTATGAAGATTAACTCTAATGAAGCTCTCACTGTCTTCATCCACTCCTTCCACCAAGGGGAAAACGAGAGTTTCTAGTTTTCCCTCACCAAGGACGAGGCAAAAGTATCGGAGCTTGAAAAAAACTCATGGTCCGGGGCTTCTCGTCCACCCATTCCAGATCGTCTATGGTTTCACCTTCCCTATTCTTTCCTTCATTTGCTTTGTTTTAGAGTTTTATGGCGTTCCTATAGAATAGTGGTGCCCAGACAGCTTCCATTGTCTTGCTTGTTTTGACTGGATCAACCAGTGGTTTGACTGGCGGAGTTTCGAGTGCTCTTCCAAGCCAAGGCTACTCCACCAAATCACCTCTATCTCTCCTAGCATATCATGCACATCAAAGGTTCGTTGCTGATCGACCTTCCTTACTCTTCTAAAGACTGAAAAAAATCTCATATCCTTATCTTTGGAGACTGGGAAAAGCTTGGCAGAGAAGCTGGCTTCAAGGTACCTACCTTCATCAATCACATTTCCAGGCTGCCAGAGGAACTTTCCGGGGATGTTGACTTCCGTCACGATCTCGTGAATAACTCTCTTGCCATTCCTCTTAAGTACCATTAGTGCATGTTGCTATCGAGCCAGAAATGTCTCAGCCCAAAGGGTCTAAGTAGCATCGAACCCATCCACCACGAGGACCATTTGGAAATGATGGAGGCCCCCCATAATCCTCAGGTCCATAAGGCTCAAGGAGGCTCCAACCCCAAACCCCCAATCGTCTATGCTCTAACCGAGCAAGGGGAGGCCTCCAAGCCAAAGAAGAGGAAGCTCGTGAAAACCTCCAAGATGGAGAAGGATAAGGCTGAGGCTTCGGCCCCGGCTAAGGAGCCTGAGTAGGCCCCCCAGCCCACCGTGTCTATTGCTGCTAAGGTTGTACCTCCCATCATGGATCTTCCTCCACCGTCTCCTCCAAAGAAGAAGCTAATGTCGACTGCCTCCAAGCCACCTCAACCTTCATCACTTGAACCGGGGTCCTCCAAGTCTACTGCATTCTCCATGGGTGAGTCCTTTTTTGTTTCACTTTACCATACTCGTAAATTTGCTTGCTGCTACTCTCATGCCTTGAATATGTATATAGTCTGCTGTCTGTTTGAAGATTTATACCCCTCTAAAACTTAATGAATTAAGAACCAACTCATAAGCATAAGAATGGTCTTCGCTCGCAAGTGTACGGGGGCAAGTAGTAGTATAGAAAGGAAATCGAGTGTCGAACCCATGAGGATTAAGCACTTAGATTCCTTAGCTCGGAAATGAAAGCATAATATTACGACTCACTTGATTCTACAATACTTGACACTAAAAAGGAAATAAAATTTTAAAGTGAATCTCATCCTACTAAGTCTTTCGAGACTTAGCATTGCGAGGGATGGTAAGATTAAGATGAGTGATTAACGAAGTTTGATTGGTTAGTTATTACACTAGAATACAGAAACTAAATAACACAAATTCAAGATAAGGAAAGTAGGTCGGCTAGGGGAGTTCCGCTAACCACATGATGCATAAAACAATGTTCCGGTTTATGTATAGATTAAGTCTGTTCACACAAAGTATTGTCCAAATCGTGACCTTATGAGTCATGGTTGATTTTGAACTCAAATTCCTAGGTCACCTCGAATGCTAGAAGACTTAAGCCCTACATTGAAGTGTTTGGTGAATCGAGATCAGGACATGAGTCATTACGGACTTATACCTCAACCGTATGTCACGTTGTGAAGCTAACAAGTAAATCGTGGGATAAATATGGAAAGGTTTCCCTCTCAAATATTGATTGGAGAATCCGAGAGGACGTCTAGCTGAATCCCTCAACTCATACCTAGAAAGTTACAAGCCAAGAGATTCTACTAGGTGCCACAATAACCTTTTAAATCAATATGTGCTTGACTAAAGTCCCTCAAGTCTAAGGAGACTCAAGAGGCTCTAATCCATGCCAAGTGCTAGGGCACGAAATCTTAAGATAAATTTCATAGATTATACCCTAATCATGTTCACATGCTCATCTATCCTTAAGTGAGTAGCTAATTCATTCAAGGGTGATTTTTAAGTCCTTTAACACATACATCAACCTAGCTAGAGTCAACACATGCATATAAGAAATTACACAACAAGCTCAAGCATATAAATATACCACAATCACACAATAAACTCATTCACAATACAAATCTTCATAACATACACTAAACCATGAAATATACATAATCCAAAACATGTTCATCATATCACATGGCTAGGGTTGTAACCCTTGCCTCTAAAAATCTACTACTCACTTCCCATAACAAGTATAGATCTTAGATACACGATTGAAAGACAAAATAGGATGAGAAATAACCAAGAGTCTCCAAAAGCTACAAGGTCTTCTAGCTATGCTTTCCTCCTTGCTCCAACTTTGCTCCAAAGCTCCTTGATGTGGAGTCACCCACCTCAGGCTAGAGAGATGGTGGTGTAGTGGCAGGTATTGTGATGGTGATGGAGATTTTTATGCCTTAAATGGTGATTATGGGTGTGTTTTTGGTGGAGGAGATTGCTATGTAATGGGTATGGCTGCAGACAGTTTCTAGAGAGCTAAAACTTGAGAAATCTGAAAAATGAACTATGTTATGTGTGGGTGCCAAGGGGGGCTCGAATTTGGACTGAATGGAGAGGCAATTATGGACCCTTAGATGATAGTAAATGGTAAGATTGAAGATCTAAATGTTAGCTTTGAATGAAAGAGACCATGATCTACTAATTTAGGCTATGGAAGGCTAAGCTCCAAAGTTGTGACATCATGCGGTCCAACTTCTTCTCTTTCTCTCCAAATAAGATTGTTAAGTATAGATGGACTCAATGAGCCTCCATTGGGCTGGACTCCATGTGATTGGTCTGGCCAAAGTGGGTCGGCCGGCTGTGACAAATTCCAGCGGGTTCCAAGCAACTTCCGGTGACCTCTGGTGAAGTTATTTCGTCCTTTTCCCAAAGTTTCTCCAAATTATCCCTTGATCTTGGAAATGTATACGTCTTCTCTAATAAGTATTTAATTCTTTATATTTAATACATTTCCGAGCCAACTCCACATTTCCTAGCAAGAACAGGAAACGTCATAAGAACAATGCTTTATTTATAGAAAATAAGCTATAAGCATAAAGTTAGGAGCGTAATAGGCACATAAGTATGGTCCTAACACTATCTTATGACATGAATCGTGCTTCTATCTGTCTATATTGGGAATATTTGAATGTTATATATGTGCTTATGCAGGCCCTCTTGGGGAGATAGTCGTGGGTGTTGACCCTGAGCTCCCTCTGGTCTACTTCAAACGAGCCCATCCAGACTAGGGCTACATTGTCCAATCTCCCCATGACTTGACCGAGGAGGAGATTGAGGCCCTTGAGGAGCTCATCTTCATGAGGAAGCATATCCCCTCTCATCTCTGCTCTAGTTTGGTTCGTCCAGACATAGCATGCTCATCCCTGACTTCAATGATGTTCGAGCAGGATGTTGAAGATCTTGGGTCTTTGGAGACTAGTGACCTGATGACCTTCTCATGGACTTCTCTCTATAAGGTACTCTTTTTCCCCTACCTTGTATGATTTTTGTATAGTTCCTTCTTTTATCATATTCCCTTATTGTTTAACACATCCCTTTGACCTTACCTTAGGCCTCTATTACCCTTACTGTCACCCTGGGTTGCCTCTATCAAGCTGCTCACGAGGCTAATGAACGGGCTACCTAGGCTGAGAAGCAAGCCAAGGAGTCTACCTCCAAAGTTGCTGAGCTCAAGAGTGAAATAAACAAGCTTGGAGATGCCCAAGCGTTGGTATGTCATCTCCTTGATCAGAAGGAAATGGCCCTAAAAACCGAGCACTCCTTGCATGAAGCTAAGGTCAATACCCTAAAATCTGACCTAGAGAGGGCCCATTCTAAGGTGGAGGAGGCGACCAAGGCAGCTGAGTCGAAACTTAAGGACGCTTTGAAGGCCAAGGACCTCGAGTGTAAAGCTCGAATCTCTGCCTTGGAAGACACTCACGCATTCCTGCTTGAATCTCAAAGGGTAGATTGGGAGCAAGAACGTAAGGAGCTCATCAGTGCCTATAACCCTCATGCAGCCTCTGAGACTAAGTCAGAGTGAAGTCCCCTGCTTGTCTATTGGGGTGTATGTGTAATAGCTTAAGACCCTCTTTTCGTACAATATCATATTTCAGAACTTATTATTTTACTGGCTTCGTTCTGAGCCTAAGTTATGTAAATTACGCTAAGGATGAATGTTATCATTATTGTTAGGATCGGATGCCAAACTTATATAACTTATGCCTTTTGTCTTTGTATAAGATATTGTTGTCTCATATCTCACAATCATCCAACCTGAGGGTTGGCCTCTGAGTGCTTGTGGCCTCAGTACGACTCTCGAACCCCAAAAATTCTCCAGGAATTTGTTCTTGTAAGAGGCTTAAGGAGAACCTTGGTAACCTTAAGGTCTCTTGGGAAGTGCTCGTGGTTTTGAGACTGCTTCCCATCAAGTGGCTTCACATGTCCCCTGGTCTGTAGAAAGACCACCGTTCTCTGGATTCCCTCCATGACAAGCCATTGCTGGTTAAAAAACCTTCCGCTTTCCTAGGGCCTTGGGCACTTTCACAAAGACCATACCAAAGCTACCCTCCTACTTAAGTTTTTCCCAAGTAACTTATCTCGAGTGCCATGGTAGATCCACATTTTCTATCTTAATCAACTTTGGCTTATCCCTAAGGCGTCACCAGATGAATACGCTTGAGACTTACAATGACCAAAGTGCAAGGATATGGCTAAGCCACCCCCATGGTGTTCATTAATCCAACCTCGATGACCTACTAACCCAAGATTACTTCAAACTCTGATGAGATTTTTCTCCAAGTTTTTTGGTCTATCCATGGGCGTCCTCCTCAATGCCCTAACATCTTTCCCTTATGATACCTTTGAGAGAGCCAGTTAACTCGCAGGGTACAGGTCCTTCCCATGGGAACCAACATCGTCTGCCCTACTCGAGCTTTGTACTTTTCTTGGGCGTTAAGCTCCTCGTAATCGAACACATCAAATAATAAAATTCTTTACACATATTGAATACTTGTAAAGCCAAATAGAACATGAAACTCAATGTAAAGCAATGTTACTGGAAATAAAAGCGTTTTATTGAATAATCGTATAATCCTACAACATTCATCAAATAAGCAAGGAAGTATCTAACACGCATCGTTAAACCTGCCAACTTGTAAAACAATCGAATCAAAAACCAAGCTTGTTAGGAAGAGTACGTGCCCTTTCTAGATGCTTGTCTGCTTCTATCTCTAAACCTTCAACTCTGCTCCAAGCGATACTTCTTTTGGTAAAGAGCATTCCATCATTTATCGACCAAGGCTTTGGTTCTTGGATTTTCTAGCTCGTACGATCCATTATAGCCTTCTCTAATAATCTCGTAAGGTCTTTCCCAGTTTGCCCCCAATTTTCCCTCCCATAGTACCTTGGTATTTTCGAACACTTTACGCAGAACCATGGTACCTGGGAGGAAAACTCTAGGCCAAACCTTTCTATCATAATAAGCTTTCAGCTTCTGTTGGTAAGAGGCCACTTTGATTTGAGTATGCTCCCTACGCTCTTCCAACAAGTCGAGCTCGTGCTTCAGGCTCTATGTATTTCTTTCTATAGTTCGCTTTGCGAGCTTCAGGTTGAGAATCTTGTGATAAATGGGGATGACAGCTTCAATCTCATATACCAGGGTGAAAGTAGTTGAAAGGACCCAACCCCGATTTAGGGAGCTAAATCGGAATCAAACCCCTTCGAAAACACGAACCAACAAAAACTTTTCGAAATTTGAGCAGAGTTTCGTTACTAGCGTGGAATTACCTTAACCTGCACGCGGAAAATACACTTCATCCTATGCCACAAAAAAACAAACCGTGGGCACCAATCCCATCCGGATTTCTCAATATAACAACAGTAAAGTAAAGTAGTAAATATATATGCACTTTACTGAAATCCACTGTAAAATCGTATAACGTATTCAATAGGAAGCTCAGAGCGACATCTAATACATAATCATATACGCATACCACAGTAGGTAGAACAATAAACCTACTGGATGAAACAAAGTAGCTCGAGCACTATGCCTCTGACCATGACGTGCGACACCAGAGCCAGAACTGCAAACTGGGCACGGAAACAGAAAAGCCCAGGTGAAAGACAATAAACACGTTAGAGTGAGTGGACGAAAATAAATGTCTTTCACCAGTTAATATATGCTATAAAAACATATGCGAGTCGAAATATAATAAATCAAACCAAATAGTATACGAGGAGATGCTGATTCCAACTCGTAAACAGAGCATGCAAGTAAAATCTCACAGTCAGAACCACGGGGTCCCTAGCCCACACGTGATCCTAGCTGCAGCAGCACAGTCGGAACCACGGGGTCCCTAGCCCATACGTGATCCAGAACCACGGGGTCCCTAGCCCACACGTGATCCAGAACCACGGGGTCCCTAGCCCACACGTGATCCTAGCTGGTAACATCCTCGGGGATCAGCCGGGATGCAGTGTATCGATACAACCTCATAAACTACGACTGTACTCTGTGAAAACCAAATCATAAATAGTTCGGTGCAAATGCATGAATCAATATATCAATGTATGTATACTCGTATACACATATCCGTATATGTATAATCGTAAAACATATGCTCATAAAACCATAATCAATCTGCATGCTCAAGTTCGTAAATCATATATATATAAAAGACTCGCAATCATTTCCGTGAAAAGAAATTGTCCACTCACAGACTGGCGTAACGCGTATCGCGTTAACCCGTGATCCGGCGGAAAATCCTTCGCCAAACGAACGATCACGAACACCCCTCGCTTTACGTTCAGACGCTCAACTCGAAAAACGAACCTCCCCACTGCGATCGAGGCGCGATTTCGAGTCAAATGACATGCGACTTGCCGAAAGTCAAAAAGTCAACTCTGACCGTTGACCGCCGTCCACGGCGGCGCCACCGCCGACCGAAGAATTTCAAGGCAGAGCAACCCCTATTCCATGCAAAACCACCCACTGAGCAACTTTGTCGACTGCACCAAAGTCCAATTCTCACTCTAACTAGCTCAATTTCAAGCAAAACCGAATTGGTTCACAAATTTCAATTCCAAAATTCTCCAAACACAAGATGAATTGGATCACCAAACTTACATGGTAGCTTCACAATGATGAGGGCTACAAAACCCAGTCCTTGTTGTAGCTCGAATCGGCCGAAAAAGTATAGTTCGAATTCACCAAGTTTCTTCAATATTTTGGCCGGAAATAACTTCCTCTCCGGTGACCCACGTCGGGAAAGAAGCACGGAGCCACCACCAGAGGACCGAGACGTGGCCAAAGAGACCTTTCCCGAGCCTTGAGGTGGCCGGAATCGGTCCACTGCCGTGAAGCCACCGCCCTTGCCGTCGAACTTTCTCACACCACCGAGTTGACTCGGTCAACTCGGTCAACACCCAAAAGAGTAAGTTTGACTTGCCCCAAAACAGAAAGTTTCTATTTATAGCCTTCCCAAAATGGAAACTCAAACTTATCCATTTCGGCGAACTTAAAACACGCGTAACTTTCTCGTCGTAATTCCGATTCCGATTCCGATAATTCTTGCGGCCACATACTCGTCTCGACATATTCTTCCAATATTACCCGAATTCAAACATATCGGCCAACCGAATAAAAAGTCAACCCTTCAAAGCAACACACATTAAATCGACTAAATAATCAACAAACGGCAAAATTTGCAACTAATTCCTCGTAACTCCAAATCATGCTCCGGAAGTTCCCACGAACTCGAAATTAAATTCTGAGCAACTTCCGTGAAGAAGCCGAAACCAAATTCTCGTCCGGTAATTTAGTCGTTAAGTAGCCCACCATTTAAATCCGAACTTCAAATATTCATAACTAACTCCTCGGTCGTCTAAATAACGATCCGGAACCGCCCACGAACTCGTATTCACACGTACAACGTCTCTCGAGAAGAGACCTAGCTCCAATTCTCGGCCAATAATTTAGTCGTTTACAATCCCTGGAGATTCAAACTCTGTCGTCAATCTGCGGCTACGCAGTAACTCATGTATACAGCTGATCATACTGCTGATTCTGGTCCGAGTCGTCACAAATCCACCCCCCTTAGAAAAATTTCGACCTCGAAATTTCCGAGTATGCCGACTACAAGGTAGGAGCACTGCCTCTGCATACTGCTCAACTCACCAACGGCAACCTCAACTGAACAACTCTGACAACCGTCTCCACAATAGGAGATAATTCCGTGTTGGAATCCTTGTACCCTCAAATCACAAATCTGAACTGGCTCACACAATCGCCAAGTGTTCCTACATAAGGAACAGGTAGGGTACACAACATGTAACAACCTTGAAACACAGTTCTGCCACACGGAAGACAACACACATAAAAACTAACACTATAGGCGATGCCGAACCACACGGCATAACACAAACTCGCCTATGGCCACACACCAATCAAAATAACATAGCAAATCTCAACTCAATCTGCACACATCAACATAACTCAAATATCGAACTCGAGCAATTATCAACCCATTTCCGCTAATCTGACAGTCTGTGGCAACACACTCCACAAAATCGGAAACAAACATCAACTCAAATTCAAACCAAACTCACTCCAACATAATGAAGTACAACATCGTTCCTCAAAACGACATCAAACAATATCAAAATCACAGTGGACAACAACCTGGTACTGCAAGCAACCTCGAACAGCTGAAACTGCCGGTCCCGAATCCTCCGGAACTGCAACACTGAGGTCCACAACATGCCCTCCAAGGCCTGAATAATCCTCGAAGATCGCTCGTCAATCCGAGGACAAGGACCGGTACTAACTCGTAATCTGGTCCTCAATGCTCGCTGCAAAGCCCGCCAACACACTGTTGTAGCTGATTACCTCGATCAGCGAACCAGAACATAGGTACACCACGTGCATGGCCAACCTCTGTTAAACACAGCTATGCTAGTCTGCCACTGAAATCATTTCTGAAAGTACAAGTAAACATACCAAGTTTATCAAACTGTCCTTAAAGACCTAACAACCGGTATCACAACCCAAACTGCGTATAAACACACACGAGATCACAACAGTAACCGCCACGTCTAACCGGAAATCTCAAATGGCTAACACATCTCGGCAAGTCTCTGCCTCCTAGCCACCGCCAGTCGACGAATGTGGCATCAGCACACACAAGCTGCGCTCGCACAAGCTGCTATATCGTTCTTCATGTTGCGTCACGAGTAGTAAACTTGAAGTATCTGACATTTCTCCGCGTCACTAGCACCAAACACGCGCAAAATCACAAGCCTCAACATCATCATACTCAAATTCAGCTCTCGTAGCCCATAACTCGGCTAATACGGAAACTCGAGCCACACATACACGCATGCAATACCGAAGCTCCTAACTCTCGACTGAATGCATCAACAGCAACATCATCCCAAACAGATGGTCAAAGTACAACCTCTAGCCTTTCCCGAACAAGCTCAAATGTACGGCCATAGTCGTGAGTCGACCCCATCCATCTACACTGCCTCAAGCCCAAATCTGGCCGAAAATGCAAGTGGAGGAAACTCAATGGTCGGTGTACATCCTACACCACGCTGCACGCCATAGCAGTAGTGTCTCAAACTCTCCGATGCTAACATAAGGACAGCTACACCCAAATCAAACACAGGAGATGTAGCTACACAAAGTTCCACTGCTTGGAATCATGAGCCACCGCTCTGCTACACAGCATCAAACACAACCAAATTCAAACCTCGATGCATCGCCATAGCCCACGAACGCGTCGTAGTCGTCAGGTAAGGACAAAACCGAAGCAACGGTCAACCATCCTGCAGGAGTAAGTAACTCTCCTCGCGTGCATCGAACCACTCGAACTTGACACCTTTTCGTCAATCCGGAAAGTAGAGTGGCAATCCGGAAAAATCCTGCACAAGCCTTCAGTAATAGCCTGCCAAACCCAAGAGACTCCCGATCTCTGGTACAATAGTAGGGCAATCCCCAAATCGACACGACCTCTAACTGGTCAAGATCCATGCCGACTCCCTCGGCTAGCATCACATAACTCAAAATCTTCACGCTAATCGGCCAAAACTCACACTGGCTGAACTTCACAAACAGCTGATCGTCTCGCGAAGTCCACAAAACCGCTCGCAACTGCTCCAGGTACTGATCCACACTCTCGAAGTACATCAAGACATTGTCAACGAACATGACCGCAACTCGTCCAGAAACCGTCTGAACACCTGGTCCATCAAGTCCACACGATCTACGGGGCATTGGTCAACCCAACAGCGTGACCAAGAACTCATGATGTCCGAACCGAGATCCGAAAGCCAACATAGCCACATCTGACTCATCAAACCTCCACTGATGGTATCCGGATCCGAAATCAATCCTCGAAAAGACTGAAACTCTCACAAGCTGACCATACCACTCGTCAATCCGAAACGGAGGATACTCACTCTCCTCTGAACCAAATCGAGCTTCAGATAGTCAATGCACCACCTCATCAAATCATCCAACGTCCGTACACACAATGCAAAAGTACATCACGCAGGTACGCTGGGTCGCATAAAATCTCCTGAAATCTCCTCCAGCAACTCCTGGAGTCGAAACTGTAACTCCATCAGCTCCGCTGGTTCCGAACGACAAGATGCCGGTAAAATGAGTCCAGCGCTCGGTACAAACTCAATAGTATAGTCAGTCTCCCGAACTGGAAGAACACCTGGTAACTCCTCCGGAACACACCTGGAAACTCAGGAACCACCTCAATGTCACCAACGTCGGCACTGCAACCGTAGTATCCACAATATGAGCCAAGCAACAACATAACTAGTCTCCATCATCCGCTCAACCATCACCGCGAAACAGCATCTCGGGAAAATCTGGTCGTCGAAACACAACCTCCTTCTTGAGGTACTCGAACACAGCCAAATGCATCGTCAGTAAGTCCGTACTCACAAACACACCAAAATCACAACATCTAGCTACAACAAATCCACGGCTAAACCATATCCTCCAACAGGGATCTCGTAACCTCCGGATGGATGCAACACTCTCCAAAACCTCGGAAGTGGAGATGCAGGTACAATAGTCATGGATATCAAACAATAGTAACCTCGGAGAAAAGTCTGTCCTCAAACAAGGTCATGGCACAAACTCCAACATGCCCAACTAGCCGCCCACATCAATTGCGACTTGCTGAATAAATCATCAAAAGGATACATTGATCAGACTTCAGGAACAACATGAGGATCTCCTCGTAAACTCTGAGCTACCGAACCGCTAACACAACTAGCTGAGGGCGCTCCCTCGCAACGTGACCCTCCTGGCCACCGAAACAACAACTGAGGGTACTCCTCGAACACAAATCACCGCAACATCTGCTGCGTGAAAGGATCGCCAACGATCGCCCAATCTCATGCCACAGGAGCAAGTCCACTACACCGTGATCTCCACCATCACTAAACGGATCCTGATCTGAAGGTCCTCAACAATATCGAAGAGACCATAACCTGATGAAGTAACTGATCCCAAGGTGTCGGAACTCAACCTCATCACAACATCTCGACTAAGTCCACTTTCCTCAAACCATCGCATCGAAAACCACATACAACATTCCTTCGCAATAGCCTCACCCCTGAGTGCAGCATACTAAGCTCCTCATGGTTGTCTCGAGGCACATCAATCAGACTCTCTCTCTGATACTCAGGTTCAAACTCATCTCGAACCTCGTACACTGCTTCCTCTGAAGCCACATAACTCGTGCAAACCGAAATAACATAGGAACAATGCATCTCTGCCTCAGGTGGGTAAGCACTCCACATTCGATTGCTGGATAGCCTGATAACACCATCACTGTTTACACAACACTCTGAATGTAGGCCATGGAGTCACAACCGGAACTCACACAATATCAGCCCACAAAATACAACAATCTAACTCAGGCAAACATCACTGCCACAAATCTCAGCTCTGAGGCAACATATAGACGCTCATAAACACATCCCCAGGTAAACCGTGCCACACAATTCTCTGAACTCTGAATACTCATCTGAATCCACTGTTCACTGGAAAATCGCGCGTCGATTGATCCTCAACAGGATCCACAACCGAAACGACACAGAAAGCACGTCAGGAGGCATCCTAATGAATACAATATCGTTCACAACAAGTGGAACGTAATCATGGAACTTCAAATATTTGAAAGCATACAACACCCGGAATTTGATGATTATCCGCCGGCCGGTCGGGTCACCGTTCCAGACATGCTGTACATTCTCAAATACCCTTAGTAAACACGACTACAGAAGTCTACAGAACCTATAACCTAATGCTCTGATACCAAGCTGAAAGGACCCAACCCCGATTTAGCTCCCTAAATCGGAATCAAACCCCTTCGAAAACACGAACCAACAAAAACTTTTCGAAATTTGAGCAGAGTTTCGTTACTAGCGTGGAATTACCTTAACCTACACGCGGAAAATACACTTCATCCTATGCCACAAAAAACAAACCGTGGGCACCAATCCCATCCGGATTTCTCAATATAACAACAGTAAAGTAAAGTAGTAAATATATATGCACTTTACTGAAATCCACTGTAAAATCGTATAACGTATTCAATAGGAAGCTCAGAGCGACATCTAATACATAATCATATACGCATACCACAGTAGGTAGAACAATAAACCTACTGGATGAAACAAAGTAGCTCGAGCACTATGCCTCTGACCATGACGTGCGACACCAGAGCCAGAACTGCAAACTGGGCACGGAAACCGAAAAGCCCAGGTGAAAGACAATAAACACGTTAGAGTGAGTGGACGAAAATAAATGTCTTTCACCAGTTAATATATGCTATAAAAACATATGCGAGTCGAAATATAATAAATCAAACCAAATAGTATACGAGGAGATGCTGACTCCAACTCGTAAACAGAGCATGCAAGTAAAATCTCACAGTCAGAACCACGGGGTCCCTAGCCCACACGTGATCCTAGCTGCAGCAGCACAGTCGGAACCACGGGGTCCCTAGCCCACACGTGATCCAGAACCACGGGGTCCCTAGCCCACACGTGATCCTAGCTGGTAACATCCTCGGGGATCAGCCGGGATGCAGTGTATCGATACAACCTCATAAACTACGACTGTACTCTGTGAAAACCAAATCATAAATAGTTCGGTGCAAATGCATGAATCAATATATCAATGTATGTATACTCGTATACACATATCCGTATATGTATAATCGTAAAACATATGCTCGTAAAACCATAATCAATCTGCATGCTCAAGTTCGTAAATCATATATATATAAAAGACTCGCAATCATTTCCGTGAAAAGAAATTGTCCACTCACAGACTGGCGTAACGCGTATCGCGTTAACCCGTGATCCGGCGGAAAGTCCTTCGCCAAACGAACGATCACGAACACCCCTCGCTTTACGTTCGGACACTCAACTCGAAAAACGAACCTCCCCACTGCGATCGAGGCGCGATTTCGAGTCAAATGACATGCGACTTGCCGAAAGTCAAAAAGTCAACTCTGACCGTTGACCGCCGTCCACGGCGGCGCCACCGCCGACCGAAGAATTTCAAGGCGGAGCAACCCCTATTCCATGCAAAACCACCCACTGAGCAACTTTGTCGACTGCACCAAAGTCCAATTCTCACTCTAACTAGCTCAATTTCAAGCAAAACCGAATTGGTTCACAAATTTCAATTCCAAAATTCTCCAAACACAAGATGAATTGGATCACCAAACTTACATGGTAGCTTCACAATGATGAGGGCTACAAAACCCAGTCCTTGTTGTAGCTCGAATCGGCCAAAAAAGTATAGTTCGAATTCACCAAGTTTCTTCAATATTTTGGCCGGAAATAACTTCCTCTCCGGTGACCCACGTCGGGAAAGAAGCACGGAGCCACCACCAGAGGACCGAGACGAGGCCAAAGAGACCTTTCCCGAGCCTTGAGGTGGCCGGAATCGGTCCACCGCCCTTGCCGTCGAACTTTCTCACACCACCGAGTTGACTCGGTCAACTCGGTCAACACCCAAAAGAGTAAGTTTGACTTGCCCCAAAACAGAAAGTTTCTATTTATAGCCTTCCCAAAATGGAAACTCAAACTTATCCATTTCGGCGAACTTAAAACACGCGTAACTTTCTCGTCGTAATTCCGATTCCGATAATTCTTGCGGCCACATACTCGTCTCGACATATTCTTCCAATATTACCCGAAGTCAAACATATCGGCCAACCGAATAAAAAGTCAACCCTTCAAAGCAACACACATTAAATCGACTAAATAATCAACAAACGGCAAAATTTGCAACTAATTCCTCGTAAATCCAAATCATGCTCCGGAAGTTCCCACGAACTCGAAATTAAATTATGAGCAACTTCCGTGAAGAAGCCGAAACCAAATTCTCGTCCGGTAATTTAGTCGTTAAGTAGCCCACCATTTAAATCCGAACTTCAAATATTCATAACTAACTCCTCGGTCGTCTAAATAACGATCCGTAACCGCCCACGAACTCGTATTCACACGTACAACGACTCTCGAGAAGAGACCCAGCTCCAATTCTCGGCCAATAATTTAGTCGTTTACAATCCCTGGAGATTCAAACTCTATCGTCAATCTGCGGCTACGCAGTAACTCATGTATACAGCTGATCATACTGCTGATTCTGGTCCGAGTCGTCACAGTAGTGTCCCCAGTGGGATTCTCCTTGGTCGTTCTATACACCCAAAGAACGTTTGGTAGTTGGGATACCCATTATCCTTTCGTCAGCTGATCCAGCCTTCTCCTCAAATCTTGGAAGATTGTCTTATTTGAAGCTTCTGTCTGTCAATTACTCTTGGGGTACGTTGGGGCAGAGAACTTAATCTTGATCCCATACTCAGTACAATAGTCCCTAATCTCCTGGTAGTTAAACTGGGGGTCGTTATCTTCTATGATCATCTGTGGGATCCAAAACCTACATATGATGACCTTTCATATGAAGTTTTTCACTTCCACTCCCCTTATTTTCGATAAAGCTTTAACTTCGACCCATTTAAAGTGATAGTCTGTAGCAACTAGGAGATACTTCTTTTGTCCACCC
Organism: Geum urbanum; assembly: GCA_946800695.1. Lineage (NCBI taxonomy): Eukaryota > Viridiplantae > Streptophyta > Magnoliopsida > Rosales > Rosaceae > Geum > Geum urbanum. The sequence goes on from OX327012.1 coordinate 24,185,902, forward strand.
CCAGCTCCAGTTGGAAATTCTCCCATTATGTCTAACCCCCACTGAGCAAATGCACATGGAACCGAAACTGGGTGTAACTGTTTTGGATGCAAAGGTGGTTGAGGAGTGTGTCTTTGACATGCCTCGCAAGCACTGACGTACTCTATACAATCGTTCTTCATCGTAGGTCAGTAGTACCCCTCAGTTAAGAATCTGACCATGAGGTTTCTACCCCTAACGTGCATGCCACATATCCCTGAGTGTAGCTCCTCCATTATCGTTCTTACTTGGGTAGGGTGGACTGCTAGCTGATCTGGTCCACTGAAGGATCAACGATATAATTTCTCATCTCTGATGTTGTACCTTGCTGCTTGTCAAACAATCCTTCAGGTAGAGCCCATGTCTCTATGTAGTTCGTTATTTCATCTATCAAAGAGGGCCCTAGCTATACTGGCATCACCAACATTGCTTCTTCCTCGTCCGTGCTTGGGCTGGGTAGGTGCTCTACCGGGACCATCCTTCTGAGTTGGTAATCTATGTTGGAGGCCATATTTTCCAAAGCATCTGCATATGTGTTTTCTAACTTGAGGAGTTGTATAATTGAAAACTCTTCGAATTGACTAACCAACCCCTTTAATATCCTAAGGTACGCCTCCATAGATGCATGATGAGCTGCATATTCTCTGAGCACCTAGTTTGCGATCATTTGGGAGTCACAAAATACTTTGATCTTCCTCATGTTCAGTTCTCGGGCTAGTCTTAATCCTGCTTAGAGTGCTTCGTACTCAGCTCCATTGTTGGTGGCTTTCTATCCTAGGGTTAAAGCATGTTACATAATTCCATCTGGGGTCTTGAGCACCATCCCTGCCCCTGCCCCTTTGTCCTTTAAACATCCATCTGTGTATAAAGTCCAATGGATGACCCCCTGCTCGTCGGCTTCCTCAGTTTTTTCCCTTCTCACTTGTACCTCTTGTTCTGGTATCATGAATTTAGCTAGGAAGTTTGCCAAAGCTTGTCCCTTCATTATCATTCGGGGTCGGTATTCGATATCATATTATGCTAGTTCGATAGCCCACTTAGTTACCCTGCTGGAGGAGTCTAGCTAGGGTGTGCAAGATTGTTCTTAATGGGTACTCGGTCATGACGACTATCTTGAAAGCTTGGAAGTATGGTCAGAGCTTGTGTGATGACATAACCAGAGCCAATATCAACCTCTCCAGCTTAGGATAACGGATCTCTAGGTCGAAAAGAGCTTTAGACACATAGTACACGGGTAGCTGCCCCTCAGTATCTTCTCGGACCAGAGCTTCATTCACCGCCACCTCTGAAACAGCTAGGTACAACTATAGTTCCTCCCCCAACACGGGTTTGCTCAGGACGGGAGGAGAGATCGGGTAGTGCTTGAAGGCCTAGAATGCCTTTTCACAGTCTCCTGTCCACAGTTCTCCCTTCGTTTTCTTAAGGGCCTCAAAGAATGGTTTACACTTGTTTGTTGATCTAGATAGGAATTTGCTGAAGGACATGAGCTTTCCATTCAGGATTTGGATTTCCTTGACCATTGATGGGGACTTTATCTTGATGATCACTGTTATCTGGTCAGAGTTGAATTCAATCCTACATTGAGTCACCAGGTATCCTAGAAACTTTTCTGACCCCATGCTAAAAGTGCACTTTTCTGGGTTAGCTTCATTCCGTGCTTTTGTAGGAGGTCAAAGCATCCCCTTAGATTTGTCACATGGTCCTGCCTCTTTTTTCTCTTGACTAGCATATCATCTACGTACACCTCTATGGTGTCCCCAGTCAAAGTCTTGAACACCTTGTACACCAGCCTTTGGTACGTTTCTTCATTTCGAAAGGCATCACCTCATAGGCGTAGACTCTTTTTTCCGTTACAAATGTCATTTTTGCTTGGTCGTCCTCTGCCATCTTGATATGATAATAACCAATGTAAGCAGCCATGAAGGTAAGGAGCTCATGTCCTGCCGTTGAATCTACCAACTGGTCTATCCTGGGTAGAGGAAAACTGTCCTTAGGGCACGCCTTGTTAAGATCTGTAAAATCGACACAGACCCTAGGTTTTCCATTCTTCTTTTTGACAAGGACCATGTTGGGGAGCCACTGTGAGTGTGAGACTTCCCTGACGAACCCTACTGTAAGAAGTTTTTCCACTTCTTGCTCAGTTATCCTACTACGCTCAGCAGCAAAAGTCCTCTTCTTCTGCGCCATAGGCTTCACCTTTAGATCCACGTGAAGCTGGTGCTCGATGACCATTTTGTCTATTCCTGGCATATCTCCAGCTGACCATACGACTACATCCTTGTACTCCATCAATAGGTTCATCAGGCTTTTTCGTTCAACTCCACTTAATCCGGATCCAATCCTTGCCCCTCGATCAGGTTTCTTATGATCGAACGGTTCTAGGAATACATCCTCCTCTGTCTTCTCTTTGAAAGGTAGCTCATAGGGGTCAAATTCTATATCTAACTCATCGTTTGCCTCTCTTCAACCCCCATTCTGTGATTGCTATGCTGGAGGGGCTGGGCCCATCAATAGGTTCATCAGGCTTTTTCGTTCAACTCCACTTAATCCGGATCCAATCCTTTCCCCTCGATCAGGTTTCTTATGATCGAACGGTTCTAGGAATACATCATCCTCTGTCTTCTCTTTGAAAGGTAGCTCATAGAGGTCAAATTCTATATCTAACTTATCGTTCGCCTCTCTTCAACCCCCATTCTATGATTACTATGCTGGAGGGGCTAGGCCAGTCGTGCCCTCAGTCCCTTCAGTTGTTCCCTTTTTCATTCCTTTGGTCACGAGGACCATACATAATCTTACTGCCCAGAATGGCATTGTGCAGGGAAGGTGCATCGACCACCGTAAATCATGTGGTCAGGTTAGTGAGTCATGTTTCAACCTAGAGAGGGACGATACCCAGGGTCCTTACCTCGATCTCTTGAATTAGAGGAGCGTCGTATGATGATCTTGGATCACACCCATCAAACTCATTCATTCCACTGCATCCTTAAAGATGACATTCACAGCAACCTCATTGTCCATAAGGACCCTAGAGACCGTCATGTGGGCCATCCGAATGTTGACAACCAAGGCTTCGTCATGGTCCTCCTCCTCCTCCTCCTCAGGAAGATCCACATCTGAGAACTCAAGTATATTTGTCCTTAGCCTAATACTGGGCTTGCCTTCACCTTTAAGCTTTTTTGTTGCATGTTCCTTCTCTTTTAAGGTTGCCCCCAGCTCTTCTGCTTCTGCCATGATACAGTTTAGGCTGGGGAGGGTGATGTCCTCCGAATACTCTGTGGCCTGCAGGATGCAATTTAGCATTGGGTACTTCTCCTCCTTGCCTATAGGTAGTGGTGATAAGCTCTTGGGGACTTCAAGCTTTTTTCTGTAATCTTCGGTCAGGTATTCCTAGCAGTACCCCTGGTTCATCATCTCTGCTAAGTGTTGCTTGAGGACCCCGCAGTCGATCGTCTTGTGCTCATTTGTCTTGTAGTAGGCACAGAAGTGCCTTGAATCATTCTCGCTGGTCATGGGTAGTGGTCTTTTGAGCCATGGCTCATTTTTTCTATGGTAGAGTATAGTCGAGATCGGTATCGTCGTGAGAGGTACGAATAACTTTCCCCCTGTTTTGGAGGGTAGGTGCCTTGAGGCTTTCCTCTTGTTGTCATAGTCGCTCCTCTTCTGGTTTGAGCTACTGGTATTCGTGTTCCTCCTCATATTGGTGTTATCTCCCGACGTTTTCTCCGTTGGAGAATCTCTGTTGTAGGTCCTTACATCCTCCACGCGAGCATAGTTCAGTGGCTCATGATAAACCATGGATAAGTCCTTAGTTTTCTTCCTGGTCAGCTTGTTGGCCAGCTTTGAGTCCATATCTATCCCATTGATGAATGTCGTGGCAGCGACGGTATCGTCCTAGTAATCAATCGTGGCATATTCTCTCCTAAACCTCGTAACCCAATCTCTTAAGGATTCCCCTCGTCATCTTGAGGGATGTGAGGTATGTCACGTCTTTGACTCCTTCCGCAATGCTTTCGTGCCTTTTGAAGAATGCCGACATTAGACCTCTCCAATTCTTAATCAACCATGGATGGAGGGTCTCGTACCACTGCAACACGTGGTCCTTCAGGCTCCCCCGGAACATCTTACACATACATGCTTCATTCGAGTGGTAGTTCCTGACGTGCTGGTATGAATCTGAGTCCCCTGAATATTTGTCGAACCTAGGGTGACTCTACTTCTTGGGGGGTTCGACGTCCGGGATGAACTGAGCTAGGGGTTTTGAGATATTTTCCGAGCCCTTTGCTCCGCCTCATACTCTATCTTGGATAGCCCCTTTTCATCAACCTTTTTCTCTCCTGATTTGTCCTAATATTGTAGGCACGTTGGGTTTCCATGAATTATTTCATCATGCCCCTGGGGTAGTCCCCTAAGGGCCACTACCCCAGGGGCATCCACATCCGCAGCCAGTTGAGGGGTTGGTCCATCCTGGTCATGCGGGTCACGTGCCTCCTGCAAATTGTTCAGCTCGATCACCGAGATCTCTTGTCACGCCCCTGCGAGCGGGTTAGGTAGGACCAGCCCTGCTTTCTTCAGAAGGCCTACTACATCCGTCGAGGTAGACTGGACGACCGCGAAAGTTCCATTTAACTCATTCATGCTCTTGGCGGCCCCTTCCGTCGACTGCTGCAGTGTAGTCATATCGAGCCTCAAGTTCACGTACCCCTCTTTGGCCCGATGGAGGTTTTGATCGACTTTGGCCCTCCATCCCTTGGCTCATTCGTTCTCATATTCTGAATCTTCCTCCTCACTTAGGTGACCCTCGTCTGCAAGGTTCCATGGCAGGACCTGATGCAAGACGGTGCTGCCGTACTTCGACTCCCCCGTATTAACGGTGGTTTGATTGTTCCCTCCAGGAGGGATTGTTCTGTTATCACGTTGATTGCTCATGTCGGTGATGCCTTTCATGTCCTTCCGTTTACGAGAGATAGCCTAGGGTTCTTCTCTCAATGAAAGTACCAATTTGTGAGAACAAATTTTGTGTCCCCTCAAGCTTGGATCCTCGTAAACTTGCAAAACAAGTCAGGGCATAGTGTGGTACCATATTTAGATCCTCCGATGCTAAAGTCAAAACTTATCTCTAGAATCAAGAAGTAATTAGGGTAGAATAACGTTACATTCGACCATGTCAGGATTATCTATATATAGAGATCATATTAGGTCTAAGCATAGTCCCTATTGAATTGGACTACTTTACATTTGGAGAGGGGGAATCCATTAAAAAATGGATCTCCATATTTGGGCCAATCACGTCTCATGATTACCACATGCTCTTTAGCATAATCCCCATAGGATACGTTCAGATCTTACCCTTTTCCTCATGGATTCTGTCAATCCCCCAAGGTCCGCATGTGTAATCCCTCGAGGTCAGATCATACAGCTCCTCAAGGTCTAATCTTACCTGGGGATTGTTGTGCCATCGAATATTCTTGAAGCCTTTACAATGTTCTAGAAATCTCTAGTTAATTCGTTCATAAATAAAAACTCTAACTTTCCAAGCCCATGCCAATTATTTGCCATATCATACCTCATCCAGGATCAGATCCGTCAAGCCAATCTTCCCCCAACTCAGGGTAGCCAAACTGACTCCCACATAAAATATTACCGATGATTTGGAAAGTGAAGCATAAATAAATATTTCTTTTGATAATCTTGAAATAAATATGGTTGGAAATAAATTTGATAGCATATATTGTTGATAAACTAATCAAAGATATCAATAACTTAAATGAAGAGCAATATATTAATAAATACAAAACTTATGAATTGGGACTACATTGATTAAATGATGAAGAAATGAAGCATTTAATATTGGAAATTAGTTTTGAGCATATATTAGGAGAAAAAGAATATAATAACATGTCCGAACCTCAATTGCCTCACCACTCAGGCAAGACATTCCCTTCTGGAAGAGATTCATAGTGGAGAATGCGGACATCATTTTAGTGCCCGTTCTATCATGCACAAAGCATTACGTTATAGATTCTGGTGACCGTCCATTCATCCAGACGTCTCAGAGATCACCAATACTTGCAAGGCCTGCCAATTTCACGCACGCTAGGTGCATTCTCCCCCCATCCCGCCCTTGATAATAATATCTCCAATATTGTTTGTCCAGTGAGGCCTCGATCTCATCAGCGAACTGCCAAAGGGAAACATCGGTACATGATCGTTATCATTCACTACCAGACAAAGTTTATCGAGGTCGAACAACTCGTCAAAATCACAACAGAAAAAGTTACCAAGTTCTTATGGCAAACACTCTTTTGTTGTTACGGCGCACCACTCAACCTCATAACAAACAATGGAACTTAGTTCAACAATCCAGAATTTGTCCAGTTCTGTAGAAGGCAAGGCACAAATGTCCTTCTCGCTCATCCACAGAGCAACGGGCAGGTCGAAGCGGTTAATAAAAAAATCAAGGACGGATTCTAACGATAGCTCCAAGCCATGAAGAGGGTCAGTCCCAACTATGGGCACTAGCTAGAACTTCTCTCGGGCATCCTCTAGTCTATTCATACAACAACCACATATGCCACCAGTGAAACACCTTATGCTCTCACATTCGGCACTGAGGCATTACTCCCTCTGCAACTCACTCATCAGAGTCCAAGGGTTGAATCGTTTAATTCTGCCATGAATGGCGAAGGATTACGTTTGAAAAATGACCTTCTGGACAAAAAGTGCAATATAGCTCATTACCACAATGCAGCTAATAAAGAAAAGATTTCTTGTTTTTATACAACCAATGCGTTCGTTCCCGCCCTCTACAAATCTGGGATTGGGTAATGAAAGCCATCCAAACTAAGGTCAAGAGACTCCGTCCAGCTTGGGAAGTCCTATACAAGATAGTGGACATCGCAAGTCTAGGCACATTCTACCTCAGTGACAAGGATGGCACGGTTCTCTCTCATCTATGGAACTCCGTTCACCTAAGAAAATACTATCACTAGGACGTCCCATTGTTTAACGTTACATTTTGTGGCATTTGTACTTTTTGCTTATACACTCTTAATATGTAATGCTCTCTTCACCAAAGCAAGAATACACTTGTGCCAATATTGTGTTGTTTTCTCAAACATCCCATCTACCATTACTTCGAACGTTAGTAAACTACGTTTGAATAATGATGGCAGACACAACTATTTCTAAGTGCATTCATCCACAGCAAGCATACACAAAACAAGAGTTAAAACAGCAAAGGCAAACCTATAACGCCAAATAAACTATATAATATTTAGTTCGTTACCTCCAAAATAGATAGTGTACTGAACAAAAAAAAATAACAAAAACATGAAGCTATTCTACTCCTCCTTCATCCTCCTCCACCAACTGGACGTTGCCTGACGCTGAGTCTGTCTTGAAGCATTCACGGTTGAAGTAGGACGATTTCTGCAGCATAGCGAACATTGCTTTCACGACATCTCCTGATGCGTTCTCTTGTTCTTGAGCATAGGCATCAGACACCTTGAATGCCTCAATCGCTTCCTCTTTCAACTTATGGTGAGCCTCCTCATTCAAGACTAATGCCTTAACTGACTCCACCTCTGACCGTGCCATTCCCAGGTCCAGGCGGAGTGCCTCTACCTACCCATGCATCTCCTCCTCCCTCTTAGCACTCTGGGATCACTTCTTAGCCAGCGTTGTGTCTCATCCCAGGCCAATCTCATTAATCTTATTTTAGAGATCACACTAACCTGCGAATAATCCTCTGACAACTTGATCATATGGTCTAGCCGCACACGCAGATCCCCCTCCATCTTGGAATACTTAGCTAGCGAGGCATGCGTAGAAAGTAGCACGTTCTCCGTCATCTTAAGCCCGGCCTCGAGCTACTTGATCTGCTCTCTGGCCATATCCAGCTCTTCAGGCCCCTCATCAGCTCCATCCAACAAGAACTGCTGGTGCATATCGTGCATCAAGCGCATAGACTCCACCAACAAACGAGTTTTGGCATATTTATGACCAAGATTCAGCGCCCGCTTTCGCTAAATTTGGGCCACTTTTATAGGCACAGCTTTCCTGTCGAACGACTGGTACCTTTCTAGGAGGACCCTAACGGTTGTTAGGTCTACTTAAGGCTCCTGAGAAATGGAAGTAATGGGCACTATGGCAAACAAAGTCTGAGGAGCTTGGGTGGATGGCTCAGCAGTAGCTGGTTGAACGCTGGAAGCAGCCACAGCTTTGTCTGAACGTGGTGGAGATGGCAGACGCTTATCCCTATGAGGGGAATAATTTCTCCCATCATAGGATGAACGGTTCAGTGATCGCTCATTTGACCCCGAGTTCGAGTCGCTACCAAGGTCTATGGAGGCATCAGAGGAGCCACTTCTTCTAGCATTCGTAGCTGGATCACAGGCTCGCGAACGGGCTCACAGTCCAACACCTCCTCATTAACACCCTTAGCAGAAACCGAGGAGCGCCTGACCTGCCCCTTGGACTAAGCGGTAGACTTCTTGGACGAGAGTCTCTCCGGGTGCTACCCCGTCTTCCTCTTCTTCTCCCTTTTCTTCCCCTTCTTTGCCTCGCGCCTTCGACGGGCACGTTCAGACTCCAACAGACGTTCGGCGACGTTTAGACGCTCATCTCTATCATCAACCTTTGATTCAACAATCATATCTGGCTGACGCGGATCCGTCTAGGGCGAATGCCCTACGATCTTGCCCTTCTTCCAACCGGGCAGTGTTGGACGCCTGGGTTAGTAGCTGGTTCAGTAACCCCTTCAGTTTAGCCTTCTGCATCGCGTCTTCGGTATTATTAGCAGCAAATTTGACTAAGAAGAAATGAGAGTAGCGCATTTCAATCAGACCGCCACCTATTATAAACCAAAAACAAATACATGAATAAAAAAATCCAAATACACACAAGGAAGGCAAAATATCCCTGTACGGTCTAGAAAATCTGGATGTAGGAGCACCCAGTAGTTACGACAAGAATCCGGACAATCCCAGTAGTGAAGCACTCGTTGCAGATATTGAATCTCAGACTCGCAAGGAACGAAACGGTACTTCACTACAAAAAAAAAAACATCGTCAGTACACAATCAAAATCAGAACGGGCATAATTATAACAGGCAAAAATGTAGCACAATGCAAAACGCCCTAAATTAACCTAGTGGGTGGAATGCCGCAGGAACCCTAGGATAATCATCCACTCCCTAACGATCTCTAAATTCTCAGTTACCACCCACTAAGGACGCCTTCTGGCGCCAGACACCAACAAATGATTGTACTTTCTGGAGTCACCACATTTTCTTCTCCTTCGACGCCAACGTGATCGTCCCATAATGAAAGTCACGTTTGGCATATGTGGGATGGAAAAACCAAGTCAGCTTAGCCTTCGTGGGGCACCCCAGATGTAATGGCTTGAAGATATTATACAGGGCGGTCAACACCCTCGTCATTATCAGCCCACACTGGCCCAATGACACCTCCCAGTGGGACAGTATGAACTAGAAGAACAGGTGCAACATAAGGTTTATCCTGTTCTTAATATGTCATTCATACGCACATACGAAGCCCTCGGAAGGATCCGTGAACGTCTCCCCACGACTCAACGGCCTCAATGAAAGGACCCAACCCCGGTTTAGCTTCCTAAATCGGAATCAAACCCCTTCGAAAACACGAACCAACAAAAACTTTTCGAAATTTGGGCAGAGTTTCGTTACTAGCGTGGAATTACCATTACCTGCACGCGGAAAATACACTTCATCCTATGCCACAAAAAGCAAACCGTGGGCACCAATCCCATCCGGATTTCTCAATATATCAACTATAAAGTAAATCAATAAATATATCTATACTTTACTGAAATCCAGCGTAAAATCGTATAACATATTCAACAGGAAGCTCAGAGCGACATCTAATACATAATCATATACGTATACCACAGTAGGTAGAACAATAAACCTACTGGATGAAACAAGATTGCTCGAGCACTATGCCTCTGACCACGACGTGCGACACCAGAGCTTGAACTGCAAACTGGGCACAGAAATCGAAAAACCCAGGTGAAAGACAATAAACACGTTAGAGTGAGTGGACGAAAATAAATGTCTTTCACCAGTTAATATATATGTTTAAAATAACATATGCGAGTCCAGGTAAATAAAATAACAAGTACACGAGGTAAAACCATAACCCTCCAGCGTACTGAGCATGCAAGTATAAATCTCACGGGGTCACTCATGGACACACACCATGCTAGTACAGTCCGAATCACGAGGTCCTTAGTCCCTGTGACTCTAAGCCAGAAATGGCCTCGATTCCGGGGAAACGCCCCTCACCGGTCAGGTCGGGATAACGACGCCCCTCCTAGATGACCTACCATCGGGGATCAACCGAGAGGCAAGTGTATCGATACAACAATGTAACCAAGACTGTACTCTGTGAAAACCAAATCACAAACAATTCGATACAAATGCATGAAACAACATATAAATGTATGTATATTCGTATACGTATATCCGTATATGTATAATCGTAAACACATGTTCATGTAATCCGAAATCTCATACGCATGCTCAAGTTCGAAAATCATATAAAAGACTCGCAAGATTTCCGTGAAAAGAAATTGTCCACTCACAGACTGGCGTAACGCGTATCGCGTTAACCCGTGATCCGACGGAATGTCCCTCGCCAAACAAACGATCACGAACCCCTGAATATTCACAATGTCCAATATTCAAAGTCATAATCCGACAATACAAATCAAACCACGAGAAACCACCGTTCTCGGAAATACACAATTCGAATACGACGAATCGTCGAAAATCCATATATACCACCTCAATACCTCGCTTTACGTTTGGACGCTCAACTCGAAAAACGAACCTCCCCAATGCGATCAGAGCGTGACTTCGAGTCAAATGACATGCAACTTGTCGAAAGTCCAAAAAGTCAAACTTTGACCGTTGACCGCCGTCCACGGCGGCGCCACCGCCGGACGTGAAATTTCATGGCGAAGCAACCCCTATTTCACCCAAAATCACCCACTGAGCAACTTTGTCAACTGCAACAAAGGCCAATTCTCACTCTAACCATGTCAATTTCACGAAAAACCGAATGTACACACAAATTTCAAATCCAAAATTCTACTTCCACAATCAAAATTAGAACTCCAAACTTACATGGTAGCTTGCTAGTGATGAGAGCTACAAAGCCCAACCAAAAATTCAGCTCGAATCGGTCTAAATTAAGCAACCCGAATCACCAAGTTTCTCTTGAATTTTGGCCGGATTTCTCTTCCATTTTCGGCGAGCCTCGCCGTGAGAGGAGGCCGGAAATACCACCAGTGGTCTAAGACGCGTCGAACAAGACTAACCCCAAGCCTTAGGGTGGCCGGAAAGGGTCTCACCACCGTGAGCCACCGTAAGCCGACGTGAAATTCTCCCTCTCCACCGAGTTGACCGAGTCAACTCGGTCAACACCCAAAAAGGAAATGTTTGACTTGCCCCAATTTGGCAACTGCTATTTATAGACTTTCCATTTTTGGAAACTTCATAATTATCATTTTCGATAAACTTCAATTACCCGTAACTTTCGCGTCGTAACTCCGATTCTGATAATTCTCATGGCCACAAACTCGTCTCGACGTACTCTTCAATTATCACCCAAAGTCAAACATATCGGTCAATCGGATAAAAAGTCAACCCTTCGAACCAACACACATTAAATCGACTAAACAAGCAACAAACGGAAATATTCGCAACTAATTCTTCGCAACTCAAAATTATGCTCCGGAAGTTCTCACAAACTCGAAATTAAATTCTAAACAACTTCTGTGAAGAAGCCGAAACCAAATTCTCGACCAGTAATTTAGTCGTTAACAAGACCACCATTTAAATCTGAACTTCAAATATTCATAATTAATTCCTCGGTCGTCCAAATAACGATCCGGAACCGCCCACGAACTCGAAATCACATGTACTACGACTCTCGAGAAGAGATCCAGCTCCAATTCTCGGCCAATAATTAAGTCGTTAACGAGCCTAGCGATTCAAATAACTGCCGACAAACTGCGACTATGCAGTAACTCATCAATCAAGCTGATCATACTGCTGATTCTGGTCCGGGTCGTCACACTCATAATCACCGAACGAGGTATATCATACTTGGCATAGAAGCGCTCGCATTCCTTTGCGGTACACGACGCCATCTTGTAAACATCTCAACACAACCCCACCCTTAGACGATGGCAGCACTTCTCCCTCCCTGCTCTCAAGTGCCATGGATGTGGACTCCCCACTTTGTCCTCTTACTACATTGTTGTCCGCCTCCTCAACCCCACCTCCACTCGACAAGGTCATCTTGGGTGCTACAGTCAAATACAGGGGTTAAGCATCAGTAGGATATACAGCGTCAAGTGGCTCAGGACTGAGCGGCTCCAAATTGGACGCGTCACTCGATGACGACAATGTCGTCATTTAACTCAAACTAATGGAATTCATCACAACGCCTAGCTCCCTACTTAATTCACTCATTGATACATGCTCCCTAAGATGCCGTTGTCCAGCATCTACAATCCTATATGACTCCTCACTTGAAATCTCAATAAACGACGACAGATTCATGATACTAGCATAGACGACCTATCAAACAAAACATGTACATCAAGACCAGAACGTGCTGAGCACCATGAACCCATCGAACACTTTCCCGCAACATATCGTGCCCAGACTCGACTAAACCCAACACTCCCTATTCCTACACAAGCATCAAGACAACAAAATCCAACCTATTCCCAAATTCCATCAAGGGAATCAAGCAACACACACCAACAACTTTGTAAGGAGCAAAGAAAAAAAATCAAGCATATGCACAAACCCAGAAGCTTTTGGAAAATGAAGAACCTAGAATAATTCAACACAAACCCAGAATCAAGGCAAATATAAACTAATCTACTCCAACAGCCAAGTAGGGCACCAGAACCTCACCTATAAGACTGATTGAAACCTCGAGGAAACTTGGACGCGGTGAGAAGTTCTCTGTAAATTCTTCACTTTAGGTAGTCAAAACTTCTCCAGGACCAAAGAAATACTAAATGATCTATCGGCCAAGGTAAAAGAGGCTATTTATATAGGGAAAATGGTTAACCCCATCGCATCCTCACCGTCCATGATCTTACCTCAGGCACCATCGATCTGTGACACGTGTCCCATGTCGTTATAAATTTGAAATGAAAACGTCTCTTCACAAACCACAGTAATGATGCCATCATCACACGTGCTCTACACCTGCCCCTTGAGACAAGTGTTGACCTCCACGTGTCACGCATGCAGAGGCATAACCCAATGTTTACCCCTACATGTTATCCCCATGGGACTTCACTCAACTTATGCCGCTCGAACGGCCCAGTAAGTTGCATATCTAAAGAAGCTATAAAATCCCTAAACATCTCAATTGTGTACGAACGCAATAACCCCTGGACGCCAATCAAAACTCAAAATGGACTCCTTCAACGGCCGATCACCTTGAACGCGACGTCCCCTGATAGGGTCCTTGACCTAGTGACATTGGCTACATGGGGACTTAACCTCCCCTTGGCCCAAAAAATCCCTAGCTTCGTTGATCATCACGAGGCCTCAAGCGGCTAGGCCACGCGCTGCTTTCCTGCACGCTATCCAAAAATATGGACCTCCCTAGCAACTGATCCTCCTAAGAGTGTCCCCTAATGCGGACACCTGACTTAGTGACATTTGCTACCTGGGGACTTAAACTCTCCTCAGGCCCAAAAAATCCCTAACTCGATCGCTTTCCGTCAGGTGGTCTCCAACGACCCGAATGCGTGCTGGCATGTCCCACACCATTCATCCATGCGCATTCACTATACCAACATGTCAAACGTCGTTAGAAGTATCCATCATCTGACACTCCTGCATAATCGGCCTCCTCGTATCCTCGTTCATCCCCATGAATGGCAGTCGCCCAGGGGTTGAGGGGACCCTGGGGTACATCGCAATGCCCCACTAGAACAGTGCTAAACAAGAACACTTTCTGAATCTCGATTCTTTCAACTCCCCAATCAAGTTCAATATCCTTGACTCAGGGACTTGGGGAACTTGTTAATATGTCATGTGATAACTCCAAAAGTATACCTTACTTAGCACCAAAACAGCTAAATGGCTTTGTAAGGAGATAAACAGGGGCAAACCGGTAAAACTACACACGGGATGTACGCCGCACGCGCCAAGCCAGGCGGGGCGTTGCACGTGTTACTATACCTTATGTACGGAACTAAGTACCAAAAGACCATAATGCTCTCTCTTGCACAAAAGAGGAATACTGACATCAGTCCTACATCAAGGACCACAGAGTGTTGTCGACCTCACCTACCCATATTAGGAAGGCACACACTCCAAGGCAGGTAATATGACATTTTGGACCACCATTCACCCACAATTTCATCATACCCTGTATTGACTAGATTGTCGCAGTGTTGAAGGCTGGCCAATCCCGTCTCAACTTCCTAACGTCTATTGTTTGTCTTTATAGGATATCAGAGCGCTTGAGGACTTTCAACTGAACGCTCAACAACAATCCCTCAATATCCATTGCTCTTCTTCTTAAGTCCGTTCCGAATTTTGGTAGAAACACAAACTTTTCGCATAAGTTGTATAATATAATAAGGGTACTAAAGTCTTTTCACTACCAAAAATGACCAAAATATCCTAGAACCTAAAGTTTCTTTCGATGTGTCCTGGTTTGAAATTCTCCCATCTCAATACTACCTGAGAATCGACTGTACATGAATGCCAGTGTCTCACTATCTACACCAACTGAAGCTCTGCGCAAGACGCCAGGCATCTTCCTCCGCCAAAAAACTCCACGCCCAAATCATCAAAGCAGCTCTACACCAATGCGAGCCCTTACCCAACACTCTTCTACACGTCTACGCCAAATGCTCTCTACTCGAAGACGCACTCCACCTGTTCGACGAAATGCCTCACAGAGACCACGTCTCCTGGGCCTCAATTCTCACCGCTCACAACCAAGCCAACCAACCCAAACGAACTCTCTCCGTGTTCCTCACCATGTCTTTGCTGCCGGACCATTTTGTGTACGCTAGTGTTGTCAAGGCTTGCTCCAGCCTCGGAGCTATTAGGCAAGGGAAGCAAGTCCATGCCCGGTTCTTGTTGTCGCCGTTTCATGAGGACGATGTAGTTAAGTCGTCTCTAGTTGACATGTATGCGAAATGTGGACTACCCGATAGTGCGCGTGCGGTGTTTGATTCGATTAAGGAGAGGAGTGTTGTTTCTTGGACTGCTATGGTTTCGGGGTATGCCAGAAGTGGGAGGAAGTCGGATGCATTGGAAATGTTTGAGAAGCTTCCGCATAAAAGCTTGTTTTCGTGGACGGCTTTGATATCGGGATTGGTCCAAAGTGGCAATGGTGTTGATGGACTGCACTTGTTTATTGAAATGAGAAGAGCAAATGTTGATATAGTAGACCCTTTGATTCTCTCGAGCAGTGTTGGAGCTTGTGCTAATTTGGCAATCTTGGAGCTTGGAAAACAGGTTCATGGCCTGGTTATTGCTCTTGGGTATGAGTCTTGCTTGTTTGTTAGTAATGCACTGGTGGATATGTATGCAAAGTGTAGTGACATTTTAGCTGCTAAGGAGATTTTCTGTCGAATGCAGAGGAGGGATGTAGTTTCTTGGACTTCGATAATTGTTGGGGCGGCTCAGCATGGGCGAGCAGAGGAAGCATTGACTTTATACGATGAGATGGTTAGAGCTGGAACTAAGCCTAATGCAGTTACCTTTGTTGGACTGATTTATGCTTGTAGCCATGTTGGTTTCGTCAGCCGAGGACGTGCCCTTTTCAGATCAATGATCGAAGATTATGGAATTCAACCCCGTCTGCAACATTATACGTGTTTCTTGGATCCTCTTAGTCGCTCCGGGCATCTCAGTGAAGCGTTGAATGTTATTGACTCGATGCCATTTGAGCCTGATGAACCCACTTGGGCAGCTTTACTAAGTGCTTGCAAGCATCATGGAGATACCAAACTGGGAATTATAGTTGGTGATCATCTTTTAAGCTTAAAACCAGAAGATCCTTCTACATATATACTGTTATCAAATGTCTACGCTTGTGCCAGTATGTGGGAATATGTGGCGAAAGTGAGGAAGTTGATGACAGCAAAAGAAGTTAAGAAGAATCCAGGCTACAGTTCCATCGACCTTGGTAAGGAAAGCCAAGTATTCTATGCTGGAGAGACATCTCATCCTATGAAGGATGCAATGATCGATTTGCTCATGGAATTAGATGCAGAGATGAGGAAAAGAGGTTATGTTCCGGACAGTAGCTTTGTGTTACACGACATGGAGGAGCAAGAGAAGGAAAGGCAGCTGTTTTGGCATAGTGAGAGGTTGGCATTGGCTTATGGGCTTCTCAAAGCTGTTCCAGGAATACCTATCCGAATAGTGAAAAATCTTCGTGTCTGTGGCGATTGTCACACGGTATTGAAATTCATAAGCAGCATTGTGAAGAGGGATATTATTGTTCGAGATGCCACTAGATACCACCATTTTAGTCAGGGAATGTGTTCATGCAAGGACTTTTGGTAGCATACTCCAACATTGCAGACTTGAAGCTGCTACTAGAATTCTAGGCTTTGCTCCGGTTCTTAATTCAAGAGCATTCGGAGTTAGATTTTGCTTTATTTTGATTAGTATCTACATTTTCTCTTCATACAAATTCATATGCATTAAAATCAGTTCGGTCTTCACAAGTGAAACAGTGAAACTAACATAAGAACTTTCATAAATGAAGCACATGACTCGTATAAAATATGAGTAATCATTAAACTAGTGAAGCTTATCAGTAAAACCAATTAGATTGAGATTCGAAGACTATTATACGGAAAGTTAATCAAGCTTATCTAAAGCTTATAAAAGAATACAAGATGGCAGAGATCGTTCCTCCTAGTTCGTCTAAAACATATCCCCATCTTCCCTAAACTACAATTTTATCTTCACCTACACCCTCCTTCCTCATCACTTTCACACAATTCGGTCAAGATTCCAATTTCCAATTCAACAAGACAATCACTTCCAAACTTTAATGTGCAGTATAGCAAAAACCATGAGCACTAATTTCTATTCAAATATTAAACTTCCTCAGTACATACCCTGGCAATGGCACTTGGTTTTAAGCAATTCTACCGCTCAGATTAATTTTCGTTTGATCTACATATCTTCTTCTTCCTTCTCTCTTTCTCTCTCAACTTTGTTACCTCCTTCAAGCTCAATCTCTAAGCTTTCATGGTATCAAGAGCCTCGGTTCTGATTCTGGATTACATCGCTTCCGCATCACATTCTTGTCAAGCTTCGGTCACGATTTGTGACTAAGATAAGTTTTTCTACAGATCCATTTGCTATGAGATTCAAGTATATTCTATAATTGTAGCTTGTTCTTGCTCGATTTTGCTTGTCGAAGTCTAGGGTATATGTTTCTGTTTAGATCAGTGTGTTAATTGTACTGGCTGAGCTGTGAATACACAAATTGTGTGAAACCCTAAAGTTACTACGTTTACTGCAATGGCTGCATCGAATTATAACTCTCAGCATAATGTGTTCTTACCTAACATACTGTTGGATAAGAACAACTATACTTCCTGGTTGTTTAGAGTTGATTCCTTTTTGAAAGCTCAAAATCTGTACGGATTTGTTGATGGCACAATTCCATGTCCACCACACACTATAACTAGCCCTGATGGCATACTATTACCTAATCCTACATATCCGGCCTGGCAAATTCAAGATCAGTATATTGTGCATGCTCTAGGTCAAACATTGTCTGCTGCTGCAGTTAAATGTGTTGTTGGCTCTCGTACATCTAAGGAAGTATGGGACAGATTGAGGAAGAAATTTGCTGCTTCAACTAAGCAACATGTTCTTCAACTCAAAGAAAGTTTCAAAAGGATAAAGAAAGGGACTGACTCTGTTGAGGTTTTACTTGAAAGGATTAAAGAGGGCAGGGATGCTTTAGAGGCTGCAGGCGCTTATATTGATGATGAAGATGTCATGGTTGCAGTTATTGGTGGCTTACCTAAGGAGTATAACTATACAAAGTCCAATTTGTGCAATCTTGGCAGCAACTCTCTTGATGATATCAAAGTTGAGTTACTTGCAGCAGAAGCAGATATGGAAGGTGATTGTGAAGATGTACCTTCGTTTCAGTTGTCAGCCATGATGGCAAAGCATACATTTGATGCCGGGTCTAGTAGCTCCTCTGTGTTATCGCCAAGTGAAATGTTAACAAGTGAAATTAAACACAAAAATGCATCATCTTATGCTTCATCTAATGTTGGCTCCTCATATAGCCCTGTGCATACTTCAAGCTTGGATTCTGCTTCTACTGTTGGCTATGGATCTGTATCCAACAATGAACTATCAGCTGCACTTCTAGCAGGATATTATGTAGGAGCTAACAAGTTTCACAACTCTGAGGAAAAACAAGTCTTTCAGAACTATAACAATAAGAGTGGTATTCTTGGGGCTACCCCTGCTTCCACTGGTGGTCAGTGTCAACTGTGTGGCAGGACAGGTCATATTGCAAAGACTTGCAATTTGTTTACTTCTGCTCAGCTTGCCAGACAAGATGAAGGTACTTGTCTATATTGTCATGGTGAAACTCATACTGTGGAAAATTGCTATTATCTGAAGGGGTTTCCAAAGAAGAAGAAACAGAAACATAAGCCTTTCCAATCACTCTCTCCACAACAGATGTTTGCTAATTTTGCAAAATAGCAGCCATCACAATCTCAGACTCCACTCTGCACTCAACCAATGACCTCTGATCAAGTCCAGCAAGCTAATCAGGCTATGGCTCAAGTCATGCATGCTATGTTCTCATCTGGTACTCCTGCCCCACAGTTTTGGTTAGCTGACTCAGGTGCCACTAACCATATGACTTCTAATATGTTACTTTTACATGATCTTGTTGCATATAATGGTGGTGAGTCAGTGGAAGTAGGTAATGGTGATACTCTTGATATTTCTCACAGTGGCAATGCTTTGCTTGGTGACCTTAAGCTAAATAATGTCCTATTGATTCCTTCTCTTGCTGCTCATTTACTTTCAATTTATCAGCTGTGTAAATAGAATAACTATAGGGTTTGGTTTTATGAGTTGATGTGTGTGATACAGGACAAGGAAATGGGCACAATTCTCTACCAAGGTCTGAGTAAGCAAGGACTCTATCCCATTCCATTTGATCTACCATCTATCAACTTAACCTCCACCTCATCTTCAACAGTTGATATTTCTTCAGTCTCTATTCCAGTTCAAATGCAAAATAAGACTTATTCACAGTTGGAATCTCTCAGTTCATGTACTGATATTCAGCAGCATACAACTACTAGACAAGCTTCTCTTCGGTCTACCTTCTTGGGCAAATGTGTTCAGAAATCAATGTGGCACAAGAGACTTGGACATCCTTCAAATGACATTGTCCAAAGAATGCTTAGTAAGGGTAGTATTGTTAGTCATCCAGAGTCTGAAAATCATGTATGTGAAAGCTGTTTAGCTGGGAAGTTTCATAAACTTCCTTTCCCTAATTCCACAACTTCTTGTTCCAACATTTTTGAAGTAATACATAGTGATGTTTGGGGACCTTCTCCTCATGTTTCAATTGATGGCTTCAGATATTTTGTTCTTTTTATTGATGATTTCTCTAGATATACTTGGTTGTTCCCAATGAAAACAAAGAGTGAAGTTTTATCTTACTTCAAAATACTGAGTGCTTTTATTCAGAATCACTTCTCCACTTCTGTTAAAGCACTTAGAAGTGATGGAGGGGGAGAGTATGTTAACACTGCTTTTAAGGCCTTTTTAAATGAAAAAGGTGTTTTGCATCAGGTGTCTTGTCCGTATACACCTCAGCAAAACGGTGTGAGTGAGAGGAAGAATAGACATCGTAGAGAAACAGCAGTCACTATGATGCACACTGCAACCTTACCAGAATAGTTTTGGTATCACTCCTGTGCTTTGGCTTGTTACTTGATTAATAGAATGCCTACACCAATACTGCAGATGAAGTCTCCTTTTGAGGTATTATACAAGAAATGTCCTTCTCTGGAATTGTTGAGAGTTTTTGGTTGTTCATGTTACCCTATTTTGATTCCTTATAATAACAACAAGCTACAGCCAAAGACTACAAAGTGTATATATCTTGGTTTCGCTGCTGGCTACAAAGGATATATTTGTTACAATGTTTTTACAAGAAAATATATCATTTCCAGACATGTATTTTTTGATGAAGAACACTTTCCATTTACAATGTTTGGTAAATGTCTGTCTCCTTCCAAAGCATCTGCACAGCCTCCACTAAGTCATCATCAAATTCAGAATGGGATAGCTACTATGCCTCTACAACTTCATCACAATTCTCCTATGCTTACTCAGACTACTTCTCTAGTGCATTTTCCTTGTTCCTCTACAACAAACACACAGGTATCTCCTTCACAATCTAGCCCTCTTTTATCTCCTGAATCTGATAACATATCTCATGCATCAGAACCTATATAGTCTTCCCATATCCCACTTGTTGGCTCTAGTTCTAGTTTTGCTCCTGATTTTCACACTCAGATACAATTTGATGAACATGAGGGAACTATTGCTATTGAGACTCAACCTGGTACAGGGATTTCTGCAGTTCTGAACTGTGAACCAACAAGAACTGTGTGCCACATGTCTGATGCCAATGTTTTGCATCCAATTGCTGGTCTTACTGACACTACAGTAAATGCTCATCCTATGCTAACCAGGAGTAAGAGAGGGATTACTAAATCTAAGTGTTTCCTGTCCATTCTTACTGAACCATTACAAGATCTTTCAAATATTGAACCCTGCAACTATAAAAATGCTCTCAAAACTCCTGTCTGGAAGTCTGCTATGGAAGAAGAATATAATGCTCTTATGAAACAACATACGTGGGACTTAGTTCCCTTACCTCATGGGAAAAACCTTGTCACCTGCAAATGGATCTTCAAAATTAAGCGAAATGATGATGGTTCCATAGCTAGACACAAGGCCAGGTTAGTTGCTAGAGGGTTTAGTCAGGAATATAGGGTAGACTATTAGGAAACTTTTTCACCAGTGGTTAGACATACTACAGTAAGGCTTATACTTGGTCTAGCTGTAGCAAAAGGATGGACTTTACATCAACTTGATGTTAAAAATGCATTTTTACATGGAGTGTTACATGAAGAAGTGTACATGATGCAACCAGGTGGCTTTGTTAATGCTGGTTATCCCAAAACTCATGTTTGCAAACTACTTAAGTCATTATATGGTCTGAAACAGGCACCTAGAGCCTGGAATGAAAGATTTACAAGCTTTCTTCCTTCTATAGGTTTTCAGTGTGCATATGCAGATCCTTCCTTGTTTGTTAACTCCTATGGTTCCTATTTAGTGTATCTTCTGTTATATCACTACAAGAATACCTTCTCTGTCGTCCAGGTGATCACCTGGAGGACAGAGAAGACTCCGAGGTCCAGGTGTCCACCTGGACGACGGATATGGTATTCTCCGTCGTCCAGGTGATCACCTGGAGGACGGAGAAGACTTCGAGGTCAAGGTGATAACCTGGAGGACGGAGAAGACTCCGAGGTCAAGGTGATAACCTGGAGGACGGAGAAGACTCCGAGGTCCAGGTGATAACCTGGATGACGGAGAATACCGTCTCCGTCGTCCAGGTGGACACCTGGACCTCGGAGTCTTCTCCGTCTCTCTGTCATCCAGGTTATCACCTGGACCTCGGAGTCTTCTCCGTCCTCTAGGTGATCACCTAGACGACGGAGAAGGTATTCTCCGTCATCCAGGTGATCACCTGGACAACGGACCGACACGCCGTGGTCTGAGTAACTTCCACTTAGACGACGTACCGACACCTCCGTCGTCTAAGTGAAGCATTATATAAGCCCGATGCCAAACTCTCTTCATTCCATCCGATCTCTTCATTCCATTCGAAGAAGAATTGAAGGAGAAGGGAGAAGGAGAAGGATCAGGCCGATAAGGGATCTCCGCTGACTAGCTAGCTAGCTTAATTAACAGAAATCAAGAAGGTCAGCAGGTACGTACGCAGTTAAAATTTGGTTAATATATATTTAGTGAAAACGTACGTACATACATGCATGGATGTTAGCTATATATACAGATTAAATTACGTACGTACGTAATTGATGGATCGATGTAGAACGAGTACGTATAATTAAGCGTAAATTAATGGACTAATATATATATATATATGTAATAATTAATTAATTATAATATTTTGTAGCAGTATGGACAAGATTTTGATGAAGTTGAAGAATAGATGTGATGTCTGGTATATGGATGGAATTAGCGAATTTGTGAATTTTGCGATAGAACATGGTCAGGGAAAGAAACGTCAGGTGTCCGTGTTAGAAATGTCTTAATTGTCAGTATGCGGAGGTTAATGTTATGGTGCAACACCTATACGAAAATGGTATGATGTGGAGTTACACTACATGGAGCGAGCATGGTGAAGCAGTAGAGTTCAGCGCAGCAGACTTCAGCTCAGGGTACAGTTACCATGGTACCTCATCCAGCGGGAGTGGTGGCGGACCCCCAGCTTGCAA
Source organism: Geum urbanum (assembly GCA_946800695.1). Lineage (NCBI taxonomy): Eukaryota > Viridiplantae > Streptophyta > Magnoliopsida > Rosales > Rosaceae > Geum > Geum urbanum. The sequence continues at coordinate 24,208,564 of OX327012.1, forward strand.
CCCAACTGCAGATTTGGTCCATGATGCATTTCCGGGATGTAGTCATGGTGGACACCAACACCAAGACGGAGGTTACAGTACCACTAATGAGCATGATGACACATTCCCCGATGCTAGCTTGGCCACTGACACCAGTGAGATGGATAAGTACAACCGGATGCTACTTGAAGCGCAGACCCCGGTGTTCCCTGGATGTCGAGAGAATGTGTTGCAATATGTGATGGAGCAAATGAAGATAAAAGTGAAGCACAAAATGTCAGTGAGTGCTTTTGACGAAATTCAGGAGCAAATATGTAAGTTGCTTCCTGATGATCACAATCTTCCTAAATCTCATTATAAGGTTAGAAATATCTTGAGCAGCCTCGGCCTAAAGTACAGGATAATTGACGCATGTCCGAATGATTGTGTGCTATTTTACAAAGAGTATAAAGATTTGGACTATTGTCCCGTATGTGGCCAGTGCAGATTCCAGGTGAATAGAAAGAGTTCGAAAAAGAGAATTCATGTGAAAGTTGTTCGATATTTTCCCTTGATTCCCAGATTGCAGCGCCTGTACATGTCTGTACACACAGCAGAGGCGATACGATGGTACGCAGAAAAGCGAATAGATGACGATGTCCTGCGACACGCCGCGGATGGGGAGGGTTTCAAACATTTTGACAGAGAATTTGGAGACTTTGCTGCAGAGGTTAGAAATGTTAGACTTGGCCTATCTACAGACGGATTCAATCCTTGGGGAAGTAATAGCTCCGCCGTCAGCACTTGGCTAGTTATTCTGATGCCGTACAACTTGCCTCCGTGGATGTGCATGAACAAGGAATTTAATTTCCTTACTGTACTAATTCTAGGTCCTAAATCTCCAGGGAAGTGCTTGGATGTCTACCTCAGACCTTTGATCGACGAGCTGAAACTGTTGTGGGAAAATGGAGTCCCAACTTATGACAAATTCACTGACACGATGTTCACGATAAGGGCTACCGTAATGTGGACGATCAACGATTTTCCAGCGTATGGGATGTTGGCAGCCTGCAAGACAAAAGGATATAATGGATGTCCTATATGTTTGGACGACGTGAACTCTAGTTGGCACGCGGGGAAGGTGTGTTACTTGGGTCACCGTAGATGGCTTCCTCACGACCACCCGTGGCGACAGGATGAAGCTCATTTCGACGGGACGGTAGAGAACAATCCTAAACCCCGTAGTTGGTCGGGCGAAGAGATTTTAGAGAGGTTGAGCTATTTCGACTTTGGTGTGTTGAGCAATGACGCGGATGTAAAGAAATGAAATCCAATTCCTCCACATGATCTGAGCTATTGGGATCACAAGAGTATATTCTTTGAACTCCCTTACTGGTCGAAGTTGAAGCTAAGGAACAACTTAGACGCGATGCACATAGAAAAGAATGTGTGCGACAGCGTGGTGGGAACAATTCTCGGTATTAAGTTCAAGACTAAAGATACTCCCAAAGCGCGCAAAGATTTGGAATCAATGAATCTACGTCGTCCCTTGTGGTTGAGGAGGGATAGGAAATGAGTGTACAACAAGATGCCAGCTGCACCTTACACAGTGAAGCCAACGCTTAGACGTTCTGTATTTCACTGGTTTAAGGGCGTTCATTATCCGGCTACGTATGCAGCTACTATAACTGGAGCAGTGGACGAGGTGCAACACAAGTTTGTGGGTCTAAAGACACATGAATATCACGTTATGCTGCAACGTCTGATTCCAGTGGTAATTCGACCATACTTGCCTCGTGACGTCGTAGAACCAATTGTGGCATTGTGCAGGTGGTGGCAGAGGTTATGCGCCAGAGAATTAAAGAAGTCAGATGTGGTGGAATTGCAACAACAAATTGTGCACATCATTTGCAAACTAGAGAGGATTTTTCCCCATGCTTTCTTTGACATCATGATTCACCTAATGATCCACCTGCCCGAGCAGGTGCTCATTTCTGGTCCGGTCCAGTACACTTGGATGTATCCTCAAGAAAGGTACGTACAACTAATTAATTTGTTCCACTGGAGATTACTAGCTAGCTATATGTACTTATTCTTATTGTACGTTTGATTTTGTAGACAGCTTGGACAGTATAAGTCATTCGTCAAAAACAGGTCGGCCCCGGATGACTCCATAGTAGAGACATACCTAATGCATGAGTGTGTTACTTACTGCAACAGGTACCTCAAAGATCCACTACCTCCCACTGCCTCCGATCGCAGTGCCCGCATCAATCTTTCTGTCGTCACCAATGTCGTCCGACCGTTTAGAGGAGTATTAAAGGAATCATTAACATGGGAAGAACTTATTGAGGCACATTGGGTAGTGTTGCGAGACTATGACGAAGTTGAGCCGTACATGATGTCATACAGGGAGAGGCTTCAGGCGTTAAATCAAAACAAGTGTTCGGCGTGGATTGAGAAAATGGTTAAGAAGAAGTTTCCCGATTATTTCTTCCAATGGGTACGTACGTACCTCTCAGTATTTAATTAGTAATTTATATACGTACATATCGATCATGTTTGGAGAAAGTCCAAATTAAACCCTTATATTAATTTGCCCTTTTTTGCAGATGATTGATCTGCAAAAATCTAAAAACCACGGGGGGTGGTGGTCATGGCCAAAGCACTTGCTAGCAGGGAATCCGGTTAAACACTATATTTATCCCGGATGTTTTGTGAACGGTGTAAAGTTCCATTCATTGGCCCGAGACGAAGGAAGAATAACACAAAACAGTGGGGTAGCGGTTGGGAAAGACAATGATCTATATTACGGGGCTATTGTATATGTGGTCCAGCTATGTTACGGGAATGATGTCAACGTTTTCCTATTCAAGTGCAGATGGTTCAAGTGTACAAAGGAAGACCTGGGACTATTATCAGTCGATACAAACTCTAGCTGGTATGAGGATGAGCCTTTCGCTCTCGCCACCTTAGTTCGGCAGGTGTTCTATCTCGACGATCCGAAAGCCGGTGAAGGGTGGAAAATAGTGAACCATATCTCTCACCGAGGAATATGGAATACAGAGACAATTGAAGGGACACCGGCGACGACTGAAGATGCTGCTGAACCAGAAAGAGACATTCCTGCCTATCAAGAGCCTAGTATTTCTGTCATCCGCTCCGATATAATGGGCCTGGTTCAAGATGGTGAATGGTTACCCATGCCTGATGGTTGTACAGATCTAACTGAAGATGAGATTATCGCTGAGGTAGATGAAGAAGACGAGCAGGAAGAGGACGCGGACGAGGACTCAGGTTATTCGTCGGACGATGTTGAATACGATGACGAGGATGAGCCGTCGTCTAACGGGGATGAGGACGATGACAATTATGACGAAGAGTACGGTCATACGACGAGGATTATTAATTGGTAATTAATTATTGTAATTATTGTAATATATGATCGATGCAGGTTTACGGTAATTAATTAATCCGAATTATATATCCTGGACAACGGAGAAATTAATTGCAGGTTGTCGCCTTTGGGTATTTTGGCTATCTCCCTAAATCCTCGACCCTAAATCTAGCAAATCGGATCGATCGATCATTTATTTAATTTTTTTTTTTATTCAAAATAATTGAACGGACACCAGAATTCAGGGTCTATACACCTGGACGACGGAGATGAGATATTCCGTCGACGTTTATATTAGGTCCCCCGCCATTTTCACCTTTGGCGCCCCGCCAAATCTCAATCTCATATAAAACCCTAAATCCTGGACCCTAAATCTAGCAGATTGGATCGATCGATCAATTTTTTAATTATATTTTTGAATCAGAATAATTGAACGGACACACAAATGACCGAGGACGACCTAAACCGTAAACCCTAAGGCCCTAACCCCTGAATTCGGGGTTTAGAACTTGGACGACGGAGAAGGTCATTCTCCGTCGTCCAAGTGTGTACCTGAACGACGGAGAATGACCTTCTCCGTCGTTCAAGTGTTAAACCCTATACCCTATACCCTAAGGACCCCTAACCCCTGAATTCAGGGTCTACACACCTGGACGACGGAGATGAGATTTTCCGTCGTCCAGGTTAGTACCTGGACGACGGATAATAGCATATCCGTCGTCCAGGTGATTACCTGGACGACGGAAAATCTCATATCCGTCGTCCAGGTGCAGATATCGTAAATTTTTCTAAGACAACGACCATCTAGACCTTCTTCCAATGCATATTCTCTTCGTCAAGACTTTAGAGTAAACAATTCTTGGTGTGTGAGCTTCGACGGTTCGAAAATCGGAGTTGCGAAATGCCTTGTATCCACGTTTCCAGTTTGTTAAATTCTCGGTTTTGCGGTTGACTGTGCCGATGAAACCCTTCCCGAACTTATTATTTTATGGTCCTTTGAAGACAATTATATATTATGTTACGACGAACATATCCAACGGTTGTTTTGTCCAAATTCAATTTCATTAATACTCTGCTGCAAATGAGCCTCTACTCATGAACACTTAAGTCGTAAGGATTAGTCGATACTTAACAACTTTCAAAAAGAAAAATTATTCGTCGCTTCAAATTTAACTGTTCATATATACGATGTGTTCATCGATATTGGACGACTATTTCACTTGAATGACAGATCGCTAAATTCCTAGCAAAAATTTTTTAAAATTTTTTTTAACGTAATTTGAACCTGGACGACGGAGATGGTCATTCTCCGTCGTCCAGGTGAACAATTACCATGGCGGTTCGAATTTTTTTATTTTTTATTTTTTCCATGTAATTTTCACTTGGACGACGGAGATGGTCATTCTCCGTCGTCCAAGTCCAAAATTATGGTCGTTCAATTTACCGCTTCCGTTTTTGGGACCGCTTGAATTTTCACTTAGACGACGGAGAATTCATTCTCCATCGTCTAAGTCCAAAATCATGGCGGTTCAAAACGTCCCGCCGATTAATTGGCGCCGCTTGAAATTTTTTGAAACCGCCACTTAGACGACGGAAAACACTGTTTCCGTCGTCCAAGTGAACTTAGACGACGGAGAATAGTGCTCCGTCGTCTAAGTGTAACTCTATAAATAGAACAGCACCCCCCCTCCTTTTCTCATTCCATCTCCTCTCCTCTCCTCCTCTCCTCTCCTCTCCTCTCCTCCGGCGATCCTCCTCCGGCGACGCTCCGACGACTAAATTTCCGGCGTGGCTCCCCTTCTCCGACGACTCTACTCTTCCGATATTCCGGCGAAATTCCGTCAAGGTAATAATTCTATTTTTTAACTCTTTAACATTTTTTTTATTTAATTAATTATTTAATTTCTAAATAATTTTAATTTATTAGTTTTAAATAATAAATAGTTGTAATTATAATAATTATTTTGTTGTTATTATTATTATTTAGTAATCATTATTAGTTGTTAATTATTTGGTAATGAATAATTATTAATTAAAATTAAATAATAGTAATAATAATAATTGTTAATAATAATTAATTATATTGGTAAATGAATAATTATTATTAAATGCATGATAAATAATAATTCATTATTGTTTTAATTAATTGATAATTACGTGTATTTTCTAGTAAATTGCATGGTAGTACGTCTTCGATTTAAATTTAGTACATAGGCTTGGTTTATTAAGTCGCACTCTTTGGAATAGATGGCGTCTCTTTTCCTAGCTTATCTCCTTAACCCCTCGTGATGTGTGGATTTCATCACAGCACACCATAACCTAAATGAAGTTATGGACACGAGGTTGAGGGCGGAGTTTGCAAAGGACTTGAGGGAGTGTAAATTTTCGAAAAATTGGCCGAATGTTGGACATGGTGTCTAGAAACGGGTTATGACTGGTGACAGGATTTGGACTAAGAAAGACTTTTGTCGAAATTAGTCCTGCCTCTCGCGTTATCTCTATCCCTAACTGGCCATGTTTTTCGATTTAACCAAGGCTGATTAATTGAAAATTTACACTTTATTGCGCAGGTCGCACGTCCATTGAACGACCGAAAAAGCCAAGCTTGTGTACTCTATTTAAATCTTAACGGTACTTAATTAGCGTAAATTTTGCACTTGTAATTATTATGGTAAGTAGGTATTTTAACAACGTACTCCTAGGTTTAAATGGCTTCATCCGGCAAGAAGAAAGCGCAACAGGAGGCAGAAGATGCCATGCTCCGAATGTTGGCGGACCAAGTCGGTTGGGTTCAACAGGAGGGCAACGACGCCCTCAATCCGGACCCTTCATCTGGTTCGGAGGCGGCGCCTGTTGGAGAAATTTTGTCTGCCCCATTTATCTCCGGCGGTGATGACGTCGACCCTTTTTCAACTCCGACGCCCGGTACCGGTTCAACAGCAAGTACTCAGGCGTCCTCGACCGCGGAATCAATCATGTACAGCGCCCGCCGTAAGAAAATGAGGGCCCCCACTGACCCGGAACCGAAAAGGACTCGGGGTCTCCTTAAAGGGGGCAAAGCGGAGAAAATTTGCAAGGCGACCGGGAAAAAGATCGACTTGCCCTACAACGAATTCACCGGTGGCCCTCCCACAGCTCAGCTAGCAAGTCTCTCGGCGCATAGCATAGGGTCAATCGTCCGTAGCCGGGTTCGTCTCACTGCCCCTACTTGGAAGGAGGTGCCGGATAATGAGAAGGCGAAAGTCTTTAAAGATCTTTCGGTACGTAATACGTCCAATTTAGTTATTATATAATATTGTTAATATTAGTTATAATTTCATAATATATACGATTATAATTTTCTATTTATTTTTTATAGGAACAATTTGCGGTGGATCCGACGCCAGCGATGTTGAGGCATATCAACCAAACCGCCAACTCCATCTACAAAGATTGGAAGTACATGCTCCATCAGTACTTCCAAACTTACGGTCCCTCGCCTCCCCCCGTAGAGCTGCGTGGGGATAGAGAAGATGAGTGGGAGTGGTTGTGTAACCACTTTGCCGATGACTCCTTTAAGGTGTTAATTTACTTTTTTTATTTCAATTAAGATAATTGAATTATTTAAATTTTAGTTATTAATTTTTTAATGATTTAATTATTTTGTGTAACAGAAATTCTCCGGTGTCAACAAAGCCAACCGGGGGAAGAAGGACAAACACCATACTACCGGCGCCAAGCAGTTCATTCAAATAGCCAAGGAGCACAAGGATAAGGGCTCCAAACACCCTTATCTTGATGCAAGTATAAGCGCGTACGTGACGCCTGGACTCGATAATAAAGCGAGTCAATGCGGCGTAAGTGATATATATATATATGCTTTTAATTATAGTAATTATTATTTAAATATTATTTCATTATAATATATTAATTATTCTTTTGTAGGCAAGGGTGATAGAGCGTGCACAAGAAGAGTTGGCTAACACTCAGCTTGCGTTCCCAGATGTGCCGCCGGAAGACCTGCCTCCTCTATCCTTAGAGAGCCAAATTGCAATCGCGGATGAGGTCTACGGTCGTAGAGCTGGCAAGGAGGTTAGGCACTTCGGGCCTAGGGTGGTACGAGATTTGTCAACGACCTCCGACTCATCATCTACGGGAGGTTCGGGCCAGCGGAGAAGGACTCAGGCTGCGGCCGTCGAAGCAGCCATTCAAGAGGCTCGACTGGCACGAGAGGAGAATCAATCCATGCGGCAAAGACTTGACGAACAACAAGCACAAATAGCCCAACTCATCGCCCTCATGCAACAAAATCGAGAAGTATGTCAACCTCCTCCGAACCCACACCCCGATGACAACGACCCGGCTGGAGGCGGAGGACTCGGCGGCGCATCTGCTCCTCCAGTGTATTAGCTAGCTAGTAGTTTATTATCTCGTTTCTTTCCGCATTCCGAACAATATTTTAATTTTTAATTTATGGGTTTTTTCGATTATTCATGTATGTACAAATTAATTTTAATTATTTAATAATTAAGTAATATTCAAAATTTAGTTTATTTAATTAATTTGAGCATTTTTCATTAATTATTTAAATTCAATTAATAATATTTAATTACAATTTATTTTATTTTTAAATTAAAAAGTCACTTGGACGACGGAGAACTAAGTCTCCGTCGTCCAGGTGTTTACCTGGGCCTCGGAGAATGATAAGTTCTCCGACGCCCAGGTAAACACCTGGACAACGGAGACTTAGTTCTCCGTCGTCCAAGTGACTACCTGGGCCACGGAGAACGTATCATTCTCCGTGGCCCAGGTAATCACTTGGACGACGGAGAACTAAGTCTCCGTCGTCCAGGTGTTTACCTGGGCCTCGGAGAACGTCCGCGGTCGAAGTGAACTTGGACGACGGATAGATTATTCTCCGTCGTCTAAGTGCTTGAACGACAGCACTTGGAGCACGGAACTTGGACGACGGAGATTGCGTCGTCTAAGTACTTAGACGACGGAAAACGTCACTTAGACGACGGAAATGCTCCGTGGTCTAAGTCCGTTTTTCTTGTAGTGTATGTTGATGATATTATTCTGACAGGAAATGATGACTCACTCATTACTATCATCAAAACAGCTTTACAGAAGGAGTTTGATATGACAGATTTAGGCAGTTTGCATTTCTTTCTTGGTCTGGAAATTACATATAATGCCTCAGGATTATTTGTATCCCAGCATAAGTATGCCAGTGATTTACTCAAGAAGGCAGGCTTAGAGGATTGTCAATCTCATGTTACTCCTTGTCAATCAGGTGTTAAGTTGTTAAAGGATGTTGGTACTCCACTCAATGAGTTTCAGATACCTCAATTCAGGAGCATAGTTGGTTGCTTACAATATTTGACCTTTACAAGACCAGATATCACTTTTAGTGTGAATTCAGTATGTCAGTTCTTACATTGTCCAACAGAAAATCATCTTAAGGCAGTACACAGAATTCTCAAATATCTAAAGAAAACTATGGATTATAGTATTTTCTTCAAACATGATCCCACTGCAGATATGTTTCTTCATGCTTTTTCAGATGCTGACTGGGCAGGAGATCCCAATGATAGGAAAAGTACAACAGGCTTTGTGGTGCTTCTTAATCAATGTCCTATATCTTGGTGCAGCAAGAAACAAAATGCTGTATCTCGATCTTCCACAGAAGCAGAATATAGGAGCATGGCAGACACTACATCTGAACTCATGTGGCTCCAAAATCTCTTTCAGGATCTTCATATCTCATTAACTACAGTTCCTCAGTTACATTGTGACAATATCTCAGCTATTGCCTTTGCCACCAATCCAGTCTATCATTCCAGAATGAAACACGTTGAAGTGGATGTACATTTCACCAGGAATCAAGTAAAAGCTGGTACTATCACTCTGTGCTTTGTCTCAACTAAGAACCAACTTGCTGATATCTTTACCAAAGGTCTGTGCTCACCTCAACACAACCTGTTTTGTCCCCCCCCCCCCCCCCCCAAGTTAGTCAATCCAGGCTGTTATATCAGGTTGTTATCAACTCATCATTAGGTGAATTACACGTGTTTTAGTTAAGCTGATATATACAGCTGGTGTGTACTGTATTCCCTGTCTTTTATCCAAGAACATTAATCAATATATCTTCTTCTTCCTTCTCTCTTTCTCTCTCAACTTTGTTACCTCCTTCAAGCTCAATCTCTAAGCTTTCACTTTCACCTACTTAAATCGATCAATCAACGAAATAATCACCAACTTGTTTTGCATAAACAAAACATGAATTCCCCCATGTAAGTGTAGCTAGGTCAATTTTCCTAACCTAAATAGGAGACTTCATAGGAATCTGCCATGTCATGTCATCTCTGGGTACCTATGTCTTTTTCGTCTCTGCATTATATAAACTAGCTAGTGCATGACTCAAAGATCATGTGAGCCGAGGAAGTCGTCCCATCACTGTCCACCCTCCTTTTCTTAAATCTTCAGATTCAAAACACACACAGAGAGCGAGAGAGATGGCTACGGACATGAGTGTGTTGCAGCACGGCGCAGTTGGGAAGAGGCAGAGCAATGGTGGTGGTGGTGGTGGCGGCGCATGCTGCAAGAGTACTGGGCCGGGTTACGCTACTCCACTCGACGCCATGGCTGGCCCAAGAGAGCAAGTCCTCTACGTCACTTCCGTTTACTCAGGTTAAATACCCCTCTTTTAATGAGTTTCCTTTATGGGATTTTGTGATGTAGAGATGAAGAGAAGAGAGATGTTTTCCTTCGATGCGATCGAGTTGGGTTGATACTAAATGTCTGAATCATGTTAATGTATCCAACGCAGGAACGGGGATTCAAAAGCCGGATTACCTGGCCACAGTGGACGTGGATCCGAATTCGCCGACTTATTCGAAAGTGATCCACAGGCTGCCTGTGCCCAATTTAGGAGATGAACTACATCACTCTGGGTGGAACTCTTGCAGCTCTTGCCATGGAGACCCATCTGCGCAGCGCCGATTCCTAATCCTACCTGCATTGATGTAAAAAACTCTCTATGTTTTCTGATGTTCATTATTCGATAAATTAGCCATTTGTTCGATTGGTTAGGCAATTAACCTGTATTGGACAGAGGTAAAGGACAAATTAGAGTCCCACCAACAAATTCTCTGTTTGAGAGCTTTGAATTTTATTGATTTTTCTAAAGTTTGGTATCCATAAGCTAATGGTGTGTTAACGTGCTGAATCATGTAGATCAGTTGTCTCAGTTGAACATATTGTCTTCTACTGTTCAATCAATTGAAAGAATCATCTGTCACGAAGATGTGTTATTAATGTTGAAAGATATTTATGTTCTTAGTTATGGTAGTATTTGTAAATAATAAGGGAATGAATCACATGTAGTGATGTAATAGGATTCATACCACATATGTAACCTATTGTACTCTCCTATATAAAAGAGTTTATTCTTCATGAATGAAGTTAAGCAAAATTACTTCCACAATCTCTATCTATTTTACCATATTTCCTTAAACACGTTATTAGCATGAGATTCTAACCATGAGCGCAGATCTCAAGGAGGAGAACAAGAAGATGAAGAATTGTTCTGTAATAATCTCAAGTAAGTTTTCTATGAACACAACTTGAATTTAAATTCAAATAATCTACTTTTTTGGGACTTTGAATTATTCCGTAGGGATTTTGGGATAACATCTCATCCTTCCTTTCTACACCGCACCTTTCTTGAATGTGGAAATTTGGAACAAAAACAGTTCCTAGATGAACTAAAAGCGTTTATCGTGAACAAAGAGAGTTCACAAAATCGATTGAACAAAGAGTACATAAAAGTATCAATTACAACGAACAGAGAGAGTTTGTAAGACCATATACATCAAAGTAAATGTCTAATCCAAATATTATATTGGAAAACAAAATAATTGTTGAGGAAGTCTCTTATGACTGCGAAACTAATACATCTTCAGTTTTCTCATTGTGTTTGATATGCAAAAGTGCATTGACACTATGCTCCCGGATCTAAAAGAGAAGTGGAATAACATGTGATTTTTTGACTTCCAGCAAATTCCATCAATCAACAATGAGATGCTAAAACTTAGATTCATGCTCTAATTATGCGGAATACAATTAAAGAGCGAGAGTTGAACGAGAAAAACCTCTACACCTTCCATCGTTGTAGCAATCATAATATCGAAACAATATTGGTTATAATTCGATGCTCAACGAATCATGACATTCAAATAGCCTATTAACCTTATGATGATAAGGAAAAGCTTATGCTCGTGAATAATTATAATTTAAGGCAAGATGGAAACTAAGAGAGTTCTCCATGTGAATTATGAAGAACACCAAAGAACGAGGCAGAAGGAGCGGAACCCTTAAGTGAGAAGAATTTTAGTGACACGGTTTTTGGTCTCTACAACTGCCCATACAAGAAAGGACGCCATAAGTTGGCACATGAAGGCCATGATCGATGACCATGATAGAGGAAGCGCCGGCCATAGAGGCCATGGTGACCAAGGAAGCCATAGAAGCTGAGGTACCAATGCCAAAAAAGACAAGGATAAGATGAACAATGTTTCTTGAACTAAAGGAGTCTACTTGATCCTAGAACACAACAGTTTTCGGAATTATTTTCTGCGTACTATTGTACAAATTATTCGACCTAGCTACCGGTCTTGAAAAATTATGAAAATTTTCAAAAGTGTTCATATACATGTCTAGTTTAGGTATGCAAAATTTTGTTGCATTCCGACACACCAAAATTTGGCAGAAATTCAACAAGCCAGCGTGCTCAAATTCTGTGAATTTTAAAAATCAAATAAACAAAGAAACAGCAGATGGAGATAGAGCTAATGCGAATCTCATTATAGCACACATAAAAATTGGCAAAGACTCGATTGAAGAGATACCAAATTTTGATTAGAGCATTATGTTTTTAATGTAAAAAGGCGTGTGTACCTAAGTATTATGTTTGCCAATGTTGGTTAATTACTTTGGATTAGCAAACTTTGATGTATCATGTTAGCTTAGTAATAAAGGTACCATTGTATTGGCTTATTAATAACATACTTGTCTATATTTTCTGTATCACATACATGTTTTGTGGTTGCTATAAATCTATTGTCTACTAGGGCTCACCTTAGTAACTTGTGATGTCTAGAAAAAGAGATTTTCGATAAAGGTATTTAAGCGGACCTTGTGTCCCACCTACATTGATCTCTATTCGCCTAGTCATGAGTGAAAAGAGCTACCTAGATAATTATAGATGGCCTTGTAGACTAAAAAATTTGTCCATATATCAAATAGGATAAGCTAAGAGTGCTAAAATCTCTGAAAATCATCACAAAACAGAAAACTGACTCTGCTCTTCATAACAGTCAGCTTTGATGATAAACTGGGAATTGCCCAGAAATATTCAGCATATGAGTGATATATGGCTGGAAAGATACAGATGCCTAGTTTTCAGAACTACTTCCAAGTGTCAATAGCTAATTTCTAGAAATAGTTATGCCCGTTTTACTGAACAAAGATCATAAACAGGGTATAACAGAATCTACTCTGCAAATCAGTCCACTTTGACTATAAACTGGGATTTTTTTCAGAATGAACCAATATATGAATGATATATGGTTGGAAAGTTACGGATGTCTAGTTTTCAGAACTATATTCAGATTATCGATACCTATTTTCTAGAAAATGTTATGTTCATTTTACTCGACAAACGTCAGAAACAGATATAACAGAATCGGTTGTGCAGATCACTTGGCTATAACGTAAAACTGGGATTAACTCATAACAATCCAGCATATGAATAATATATGGTTGGAAAGCTAAGGATTTCTAGTTTCCAGAACTTCATGATGATCATCAATAGTTATTTTTTGGACAAAGTTATGCATGTTTAAGTACACGGAGGTTCAACCAGTCTCGATCAAAAGCACCACCCAAGAAGGACCTTCGATGGATCGAAGGCTAACCTCAATGGATCAAGGCACAACCCAAAATGGACCTTCGATGGATCAAGGATAACCTCGATGGATCAAGGCACAACTCGAGAGGGACCTTCGATGGATTGAAGGCTAAACCTCGATAGATCGAGGCACAACCCGAGAGGGACTTTCGATGGATCGAAGGCTAAAACCTCGATGGGTCGAAGCCTATCCCCAGAAACCGAATTTTTGATTTATTTTTTTGTTTTTTCTCATGCAAGACGTACTTGTTTCTTTGCAAGTATTTCCCCCGAGAACTTTGAATGTCTCATTGAAGTGGGAATTACATATATTATGTATGACATAGACAACTTATATCGACTTTATGCCTTATCGATTATATTTCTATATGATGAGAACAGACATAGGTCTTCTCATCATCTATGCTAACAATTTTCAAGTGAGAATGGACATGAGTTCCTTTGCATTATCTCTAATGATTGCAGTATGATCCGAATATTAGAGAAACTTATGTGTCAGCCAACTGGGCTCTGTAAGACAACTAAAAGAGAGTTGTAGAATCAAATCATGTCATGAGAGATGACATATAGGATTCAGACACATATAAGGCTTTAACACGACAAACTGAGGTATACAGGTTGTGATATGATGGTCCAAATTTTGAGTAAGACAATCAAACATCCCTTCTTTCGAGTGAAAGGAAGCACAAACCAGAGTTTGTTCATAAGAGAGTGGAGTTGGGTACTATTTAGTGGTGACTCCATTGTCCAAAGTCGGCCAGTATCATGTTCACTTCTTAAGTAGTGCTTTGTATGCTGGAAGGTTTGATATTGTCTAGACTAAAGATCTTAAAACTATGTATAATTAACGGATCTTCAAATTTTACACTCTATGTGTAAAAATCTTGATAGCTGATTACTTTGTATATATCTGGATTAGTATATATGTGATATTGGTTGTAAAATCTGTTTTTTTTTTTTGCACCAGAGTATGTGAAATCCTCAACCTGTTAAGAAGAAGAAGGCAAAAACTTAAGGTACTTAGTTTGGTCCAAGTTGCTCTAAAGTTTGATTCTTGATGATTCTCTGTTATGTGTAGGTTAATAGGAGATTTAAATTCTGCGAAATCTGTGTGGGGGACCAATTGTGGTGAAGTTGCTTAGTATTGTGAGAGATCATCACTCGAAGTGGGCATTCAAGAGAAATTAATGACTTCGTAGTTTATGTTGATATTATGAATGTGATGAAGTTAAGAAAATTGATATAGGTATTGGGCATACAATTTTCCCCTCTTGGGGTATACTTTTTGTATATAACATTGCTATGTGGAATGTATATATTCTAGTTTTCATAATGAATGAGATTGAATGATGATTGCATCTATAATCATCAATATATATAGTTAATTTGTAGATATTATGTGTAGAAAGTGGTTTGGTTATATGTGTACAGATAACTAAAAACGGACCAAAGTCTTTCTTCTAACTCATACTCATACTAATAGATTTGTATAAACTCTGTCATTAAATAACCACTCAAACAACTGAAATATTAATGTAGGTTAGACAAACAAACAACAGTAAAACATTAACATTCAGTTGTTTGAAACGAACATCAACTTAGCATTCAGTTGTTTGAAACAAACTTCAACATCAAAATTCAGTTGTCTTCTTCTATGTCATATGTCAAATATCAGTTGTTTGAATTTGTATGACACAACTCATAAATTCTTAAATATCACTTTTTGGACTTTTGAAACAACTAAACATCAATTGTTGGAGTGCATATTCAACAACAAAAAAATTTATGTTGTGTAATATGTATTTAGACAACTGCTCCATATACAACAGATTTCGGATTCTTCAGACAAGAGATTGAAACGGTTGTCTAAAACACTTTTTATACTAGTGCATGAGAAAATTAAAGATTGTAATAACACCAAACTATATATTACTAGAAAGAGAGCCCGCACGCGAGGCACTGGGATTAAGTAGTACGGGTTACATCCATACCATAGTAATAGCTCAGCATATCTATACCACAATTTATACAAAATTCTAGTAGAATACATAAGAGAACAAACTTATAGCTTACATTAGAGTACATAGAGTACAAACTTATATTACATAGTAGTACAACTTACATTAAAATAGAGAGTTGCATATTGTTTATATACAGTTTACACAAAATTCTAGCAGTAGTACAAACTCATATCACATTGTTATGGCACTTATGTGGAATCTGTTCAAACAGTTGTCTCATCTGCAACAAAAGGTTGTTGCGGGAAGTGGATTCAGATGCAGAGTAATCCGATTAGCTCCATACAAAAACTTGAGCTTCTCCATACATCGATGTTGCACAAAAAATAACAGGGAGCTTAGTTGCAGGTGTACCAACAAACTACTTCACAAAAAATTGCAAAAAACAAAAAAGCTTTGTTGATATCTATTCATGTTTTTTACCTAGCTGCTTTGAGCTTGATGATGATGTTGTTGCATGTTTTAGTTCCCTGTAGAAATGAATAGATGAATCAAGTAGTAGAAACCCTTATAAGGGACAAAATCTGATTACTAATAGAAAATTGAAACACATGCTACCACAAATCTGCAAGTTATGGTGAAATTGTTCAAGTATTTCTGCTGTCATTAATAACCAAGGCTAATATGAAATTGCAAACTAAATATCATAAACCAGGGCTTTATAAGCCATTCTGTATTACAAACACATAATCACTTGATCCTATGAACTTTCTTATCTATCCTATATTGTTTTCATGGTTAAATAATCAGCGTGATGTTCAAGGATATTGGGACTTAAATCATACTTTTATAATGACAATGCAGAGATTATGTGTAATAGGCTTGTGTATTGAAGCATCTTGTTGGACATATCGGCACATTGGAATACAATGTACGAGAGTATAATTATAGGCCTGTGTATAATATTTGAAACTCATTTCGTAATATAATTTATTTTCTAATCTTATATGATATAGTCCTTATAAGTATAATTTATCTTCTAATCTTCACCCATTTTCCTTGTACACATTCCATTATTCTTTCTCTCAAGTACATAATATACAATTTTTCTCTCAAATTTTGCAGGTTCATTTAATCGCCTAGAAGTAAGCATTCATAACTTCATATAATCTATCATACTTTATTTAATTTTGATGCCTTGTATAGAAAGGGGATTCCCTGCATATAAGCAATCATAGTTGCCAAACACACGTGTATGCATACTCTTTCCAACATAAGTAGGCATTCATAATTGTATATGTTCATCATATCAGATTGAAATGGAACCAATTAGACAACCTCATTCCAAACCCATTATATTTGATCTCTTTTTTTTACTATGACTACATCTCCTAAATCTATCACATTTGTTCAACCCAAATCAGAGCTGATGTCAAACAATAGTACTATACTTGGAAATTTCACAAACACGAAACAACTACCAGCTTCTTATGATCACTCTAACAAAATTAGAAAGACACCAAGTTTCAATCAACATCGATCAATTGTTACCTGAAGAGTACTCTGAGGGAACAGTTCGGAACCAAAACCAGAGGGGAGGAACATCAGCTAGGTCTTTGACACCATTGAGCATCAGGGCTTAGGCATCCACACCAAATTTAATTTCTTTTGCTGCGCAATTTCTACTCTAACTCAACCTTCAACCAATCTATAAAACACACAAACAAAAGAACACTTCAAAACAAAGATCGCCAAAACAACAACAAAAACAAAAGGCTCTTTGTTTTGTTTCGATCAATAAACCAAACCAACCAACCTGCTAGGCACAGGGCACTGGTCCCATTTTGGAGGCAAGGCTTGAAGTGAAGCAATACATGGTGAGTGAGTGAGTGAGTGAGTGAGTGAGTAGGGAGATTTGCAAAGAGAGAAATAGAGAGTTTTGAGAAAGAAGATTCAAGTGAATCAGAGTTGAGCGATACCAAAATTTTCAGTAACTTTCAGTAATCACAAAAGAAAAGAAGAAAGGTAGTAAACCTAGAATCGGTAGCGGCAAGGGTCGACTGAGATGCAAACCCGAATCGAAAATCGTCAAGAAAGCAAGAGATGCAAGTTAGAGAGGGTTTGGATTGAGATGCTATATTATCCAAAATAGTGATCTGAAAAGAAAACGAGGATATTAGAGAAGCTGGTAAGCGTCGAGCCGTGCGAAACCAAAAGATCAAAATGCCCTAAGTTGAACAATAGAAACCCACGGTTATTATATAGGAAATGAGTTTGTGTATTGATTCATGCAACTCACACCATTTTCATATATCATAAGAAATTTGTTCTCTTCATCCTTTTTGATCAGCTCTCTAGCTTATTTGCATGTCACCAATACTCTTCCTTCTTTGCATTCGCTGGTGTACGTGCTTTGCAACAATGGTGGCTAAAGCTTTTGATGAGTTAATTTCCAGTTTTATAAAGGATGGGGTTCTAACCAACACCTTCGTACAAACCCGAAACGATTATACAGATGAGGAGTTTGTGAATTATCTAAACCAGATCATTAATAGTCGTGACAATATGGTAAATACCATCGATGGTGCATTGAAATCTGAAGATCCTCAAAGAATTGTTACATCCTTAACGGATTTTGTGCAATTTGTCACTAACAATTTTGGTGAAGGGTGTAATACGGTCCAAGTAAGTAACGCCATCATTGAAGCTACAAGAAAACTAGACTTTCCTGGCCAAACAGATTTGTGCATGTGCTATCTTTTATGTAGCTCTACATAACTTCTACAATGCTCTTGTAGAAATCCTAGTAACGTACTTCTAACCTTTATTTAGTATCAGTTCTACATTATTGTACGTTAAAAATATATATTTAGACTACTTTGGTAATTTTGTAGTTTTGGTTAGAAAGTGAGGAGGAGGAGGAGGAGAAAGATGATGATGATGATGATCAGTGGTGGAGCTAAGAATTCATGTTAGGAGGGCCTAAAAAAATTGTAATATATACACATATTTTATATGTATAATTTTGCACTTATATGTCTAATCAGAGAAAAAAAATTATGAAATCTACGATAAAATAGAACATATTTTGTTAAATGTATAATAAAAATAATTGATAAGAAACTACGATAAACATTATTTGTGCATATATACTATACATCATATATAGTGATCATATATATAAAGAAACTAAAAGAATTTAATTCAAAAAATAAAAATGTTAAACACATTGTAGTTATGTGGTTATCTAGCTTGAAATATACACTGAAATATATTGAAATATACACTGAAATATGTCTTAATTTGTATTAATTCCTTTTTTTGTGTGAAAACATACACTAAAATATGTCTTAATTTGTAATAATAATAATAATAATTAAAATAGATTAATCATTTACTAATTAACATATATATTTTTTGTTTGAAAAATTGAGGGGGTCGGGCCCATCCTGACCCCTTCATGCCTCTGTCCCTGATGATGAGAACGATGGATGATGATGATGCTGTTGTTGCTGATGCTATGGACGAGAACGAAAGATCGACACCATCAGTAATCGATACTCGTTAAGATTTAAGACTTCATTGGGCAATTAAGCCCATTTCATATGCTTTGTTAGTTATGTAGCCCTAAATGTAATAGCTAGCCTAACTATCAATCAAAAATATCTTCCCTTCTACGCTTTCCCTTTCAATTCCCTTTTCAATATCAAATACCTTTCCTTTCCATGCCTCCTCTTCATTCAGTTGAGACGTCACTAACGCAAGGTCATAAGAACCATCTTTGGGATTGATTTTCATTTTCAAGTAGTCGATCGATTACGTATTAATCAATATAGCAAATCTATGGTTCAAAATACCCTGGGATCCTCCTCTTCTTGGCCTTGTATCTTTTCTTCAAGTCGCGCCTGTACATTTCCCAAATCTTGAACCTCCTCCTGGGCCGAAGGAGACGGCAGCAGAGCGGCGACTGTGAAAAAGAGGTCCAGCATGCTTTCAGAAGCCTGGATCTGTCCTGGGATAAGTCTACAACAAATTCGTCTTCATCTTTTCCGACCGATCTTAATTCTACCAAGAACACTCAAGCTTGGATATTCTATTTATTTATAGAGGCTGTACACCAGAACAGATTGAGTTTACATCAACCATGGACTCTTATCACTTAAACTGTAAAGGAGGGAAAACTAAATTCAAACTTATAAGCTAAAGTGCTAAACGGAGATACAGTACATCAAGTCACACTAGCTGGGAATCCTGGGATTAATAAAGAAAAAAAGTTGAAGTAGTTGGGATCGTGCATTACTTATAACAAGAAAAACGAAATGTCCTCAAGTTGCCTAGATTAGAGCATGGAGCATGTTTAATTGTTGCACCATCCTCTTCCATATGGATTCTTAGTTTATAATAAAAAATAGTCTAATTTCTTGCGATGTCACAATAGATTATTTTAAATGAACTTATGTAAGTCTTTACACATGTTTGTTACATATTCTTATTCTTAGTTTATTATAACACGCAGTCTAATCCCATGTTTAGTGTCATAAAAGACAATTTTAAATGAGGTTATGTAAACCCTAAAGAGTATGTTTGTTGCCCTAGATTGGATTGGATTGGATTGCTTATAATATTATGAGGTATTACATAAGCTATGCTTATCTAATCCTAACACCAATCTTGTGTTTGCTTCATAATTTGGACTAAGAACTATTAATATTAAATAGTCAAATCCTATGTTTAGTGTGATACTCCTTGACTAGCCAAAGATGGATACTTTTTGCATCATTAGTACTCAATCTTATTATATGCTAATGTTATACTGATAAAAATTATACTATACACAAGGAATAGAAAGAAAAGAAATGTGCACATGGAAAACAAACAGATTTCTATAGTTTATAGGAAAGTGTTTGAGGTAGAACTATTTTTCATTGATATGCCAACTGGTATATGCAGATCATGACACAAACATCTTGTACAACAAAAAATCGACCTCTTACTAGTTAGAGTCTAAGTTCAAATGAGATAGTTAAAAATGTCGAGTGAATGTCAAGAACTATCAAGTTGCATGATCTTTGTAACTATTTTTTTTCTATAGATAACTGGTAGACTGAATTTCCAAACTCAATCATCTCCTGAAATCACTCCTTCATCAAATTTGATTCCCTCATAAACTGATGATTATATTATCTTTACTACATATCAGTTTTGATATTGTTGTTAATATAGTTAAATGTTATATTGTAACTGTAGCTAGCTAGTATTTGTAACTCTGTACAAACTCAAGATTAAGGAGAATCAATTTATACAGTTCTAAAATAGCCTTTTTAACTATTCTTACCCCAAAGCATCTGTGGATACATCAATCGATTTTTGTGAAAAACAAACATGTCAAGTGACCAAAATGTTCAATGAGGTCTAAAGCTCAAATCTACAAGAGAAGGATGTCAACCCAGTTTTTCTGCATCTGTCTGCACAGAGAAGAACATATCGAAATATATAGCTAAAAAGAAGAAAAATCAGGCGATCTAAGTTTGCAGCCAAAGTAGAGACATGACAAGAAACTCAATCTCATAAGAAACCTTATCACAATGCTCAAATGAAAATTATACTAACATTAGATAGAAACTAACATCAGATGACCACTTAGATACAGTACACTAACATCAGATAACACTAGTCAGAAACTCCTCATCTTCCACAAATACTTGCAAATTATTCAACTTCATAATGAAATCAATTGCTTCCTCATTGAAATCAAGCACTTCCTCCATAACCATTCTCACAAAGAAAGTTTTCAACGAACACTCTCCTCATTTCTTCATCCAATGACATGAACAAGGATATGGTTTGTGGGTTTTCCAGGATAATCTTCATGGCTTCAATTGTGTCGACAACTGAGAGTCTCATTATCTTAAGATTTTGGACAAGATCAGATCTGTCATCATTCTCTTTCGTGAGAGTATCAACCACCAATTAAAATCTCTTTCCAGTTTCTGCAAATGCCTTTTTCAGTGCACATATGAACTTGTCTTGCTTAGATCTTTTGCTCTTACCTTTCTTACTCTCCACTAATTGGTGGATGCCCGCTTTGTCCATTGATATGGGATTGAAATCATCCTCAAAGTCAGCATCTCCAATATTACTATGCTCCTTCATCATGTCACTTGGGACTTCAGCCACATTTTCATTTGTACAGTCTTTTCCAAAGATGTTAGCAAGCCAATTATACAATGGATATGATTTGTTTCTCTATTTCTTCTCATCTCTATGGTGCTATATATATATATATATCATTAAAATGGAAATTGATCAACAAATACAACAACTATATATATATATATACACACACAAGTATACAACCACTGTTTCAAGAATACAACTATTGTTGCAAAATGACAAAGGTGCACAATAATCTCATATTAGTCACAATATGTATCGAGTTTGTAATCAGATAAATAAAGCTTCTCAGATTGCATACTAGAATTTTTTTCTCCTTTGAATCATATATATATATGATACAACTACATATTTAGCTTCATCAGTGGCACAATGTAACTTGAATATGCACATTCAGAATGCCATTCCAACATCCTATAAATAAGTTCAGAGATTCGTGGCTCTGGCGGATAAGAGCATTTAGCCGTATCAAGATCTAAGTTTGACTCTCAGTCCATCTACCAACATGTTTAACATGAAAAGAAAATAAAAGAAAGCAACACACGTCACAATACACTAGTCGATCTAGCTAAGTAACCTACCCATATTCAATCTAATAAGTAATAACACTCCCAATCAAAATCATACTCCCCAGCCATGCATTATAAAACTTCTTCACTAGGCTCGATACCCTTAAAAGAAGCAACAACCAATGCAGAAAGTAATAAATAACCAACAACTAAAAATATAACGTAAAAGAAGACTACATATTATCTGGAAATTAGGCATTAGTAGAAAAATCATTGAATAATCTGGAAATCAATCACATATCTGTAGCAAATGAGGAGGAATTACCTTTACATACTTATCCCATCCTTCATTTCTGTCAACCTCAACATATTTTTTGATGTCATTCTATGCACATTCACTAGTATCAACATGTCATAGATGTTATGACCCAAACCGAAATTACGCACTTATCGAGTCGTATTAAGCTTTATTGCGGATTAGTCGCAATAGCAAGGTTATTAACAACTTTTTCACAAAGGGATAATTTGATTTGACTTTCTTCACGAAAGTTATAGAAATTTTAATTTTGAGCTCGTAGGAATTTTTGGAGAATTTTTCGGATAAGCGATCTATTTTTAGTGATTATCGAAAGTCGGTTGGACAAAATATAAAAATTAATTAATTTTTAGGTCGCTTTAATCACAGCCGTTTGATCTTGATCAGATCAATTTTGGACCGTTGATCTTGCCAGCTTCTTAGGGGTATAAATAGGTATTTTTTGAATTTTTATTTTAGAAAATCAGAATTTTCGTTCAGCTCGACCCATTTCCTCCTTCGCCGACCCGAAAACTTTGACCCGACCCGAATCGTCGTTTCCAACCACCTCCAGCGATGAAACAAGTAGAGAATTGAAGCTCTTTGCGTCCTTGATTATTTGGTGTGAAATTTTTTGGGATTTATGCAGGTTTTAGGGTCAGTGCACCCGAATCGAGTTTACCCTGTGGGAGTCGCCGCTGTCAGTGGTGGTACTCCGGCGAGTATTGGGGGTCGAGGGTTGGGGGCTTTTGAAGCTTTCCCCCTCTTGATTCTATCTAGGTAGGCTATTTGGTTAGATGAAGCTCCACGGTAGAGCTTCGACGCCACGAATTTTTTCGGCCGATTTTGGGCCGTGGCTTTCGAGAGTTATTCCGGCCACCTGAGGTTGAGTTAGGGTGCGTAGCCTTAAGGGTTTGGTTAGGCTTGAGGAGATGAGTATTTTAAGGGGTTGATCGTTGTTGTTTATAACGGTCGCCATAAATAGGTTTTCCATCCTGTTTAGGTGAATTCTGGCCAAACATCGTTAAATTGGACCTCGGTCTAATTATGAAATTGTAGGGCTCATTGAGAGATTTCCAATGAGGGATCAAACAAACCCATTGGAGAAAGTTCATCAGAGGCTTGTATGGACCATGCGCCGCCGCCCATGTTGGAGCTCTGATGAGGCTGTTTCTTGGATTCTTCGATGGGACTTTCGGAGTTATTTTTAAGGCCGATTTACATTGTTTTACACATATTTTGATATCGTATGATCTATATTTACAGTACATCATGATCGTAACCTTAGCAGCGAAGGGAATTCCGCTAGACCCCAGTAGTAGTCGCAGACTTGTAAGTGGACCTTTATTTTCATAATTGATAGCGAGTTCATGTTTTTATGTATTACACTTTACGGTATGTTTTTAGAACATTTATTTGGAGGTTTAATTTATGATGGTTTATTTAGTTACATTGAAGCCCTAGCTATTCAGCTGATCACCAAATAGCCAATCAGACCCGATTAGAACAAACACCTTGCCCGACCCAGATTGTCTCTGGTCAGGATAAACACCCTAGATGATCTCATCACCTTAATTTTCATAGATACAGTCGTTCCAGGTTAGGATAACACCCTGAATGACCACCTCCATTGTATTTCAGTTTATTAGATTTGGACTCGCATTATTTCACAGAAATCAGCGGAAATACATGATATTACAGTTTTATCATTTTACGCATATTATATTATTTTTGTCCACTCACTCTAGCGATTTATATTTTAATGCCTTTCCATGAGCCTTTCGGTTTCCGTTACCCAGGCTGCAATGTAAATCCTGAGTTTGTGTGGTGTCGTCGAAGGCTTTGAGTCCACCTGTCAGCTCTTCATTCATTAGGTTCCAGTCCACTGACAAACTATATTATATGTTTATAGAAGTCACTTTGAATATTAGTTGTATTATGTTGTTTCAGTCACTCGAGTAGACGTCGAGTTTACTTTCCTTTGTATTCAGAACCAGCACATTGTAAATATGTTTTAAATTCTTGAGTTGAGTTTTTGGTTTTAGTTTATGACATTTATTGAGAAATACGGATGGACAATTGGTGGTCCAGTTTATTTTTGGGAATTGGTTTAGAAGTGTTCTCTTCTTGCAGGTTTTTAGGTTATTCATTTTTCAAGGGGAGTAATGTCAAAATTTTCGTATTTCTAAGAGTATGGTTAGTCGTTAGGACTTAATTCTAGTTCACTAGCTAACCTAGGGTTGGGTCCTTTCAATTTGGTATCAGAGCATTAAGTCACAGATTTTGTAGACTCTTTGGTCATGTCAATACAGTCATTTGATAGTGTACAACACTCCCGGGGATGGCCCAACCGGCCGGTAGATCCTCGTCATAGCCAAGTGTTGTGCATTGTTAGTTGAACCATTTTCTCTTGGTCTCTTTGAGTGGTCATTTTTTTCATGGACTCGTAGGTCATTATGCCTCGACAACCAGCTCAACAGGATGAGGCATAGTCTTTGGCCCAACAAATGCGTGAATTAGTTATATGCATGATGCCAGTGCCACATGAGGAACATGATTATTTAGTTATTAGATCCAAAAAGGTTGGAGCAGTTCCCTTTACAGGATCTCATGACCCTGAGGCTTGTGAGAACTAGCTTATAGAGATTGGTCGAGTATGTGACTGCCTGTGTCCCCAATTGACCCAAGAGCAAAGAATAGAGTTAGTAATGGGTCTATTGAAGGATCATTCTTACTATTGCTGGGAGAGAATTGAGAAGAATGAAACCACCACCCCTTGGGCAGAGTTCAGGGAGTTGTTCATAAGTCGCTTCTTTAGTGAAGCTACAGAGCAGAGGAAATATGAGGAGTTTATGAATCTTCGGCAAGGAGACTTGTCTGTGATAGAGTATCGGGACCATTTCACTCACTTATCTTGATTTGCACCAAATTCTGCCAGGTTAGGAAAGGAGAGATGTTGGAGATTTGAGTAGGGTTTGTGGCCTGAGATTTCCCCGTACATGTCAGGTGTATCACGCACTAATTTTTATGAGTTTGTCAGTGCTTCTGTGAGATGCAAAGATAGGCTTCAATCTGAGCAGGGCTAGACTTGACAATTCAAGGAAGGTGGGACCAGCCAGAGTCCTTCAAAAGGGAGAGGCTCCAGCGCATCTAGTTTTACATCATCTTCTAGTGAGGGATCTCAGACCTCTAGAGCGCGTTGTCTGAGTTGTGGAGATGGAGTCGACCACAGAGATAGAGGTTTGGGGCCAGTTCTAGTGGATCTAGTGGGTCTCACAACACCTGGACATTTCTCTCTATGCAATAGATCTCACAAATGCCATCTCGAACAGTGTCAGTTTGGGACTTCAGCTTGTTATCGTTGTGGCTAGGTAGGCCATTTTGCGAGGGAGTGTCCACAGAGGGACACCTCAGGTTGATTTTTGGTGCAGAGTTTTGATGGAGATCATGGATCCACTTCAAGAGTTAGAGCCGCACCGCCACCGAGACATCTAGATTATCAGGACCAGAGCCAGAGGGGGGCGACCGACTGGACAGACTAGACATGCTCGACTTCATTGGGTGACTCTACAGGAGGGCAGAGCATCTCCAAAGATGATCATTGGTACGTTGCATGTTTTTGGTTATGTTGTTTATACTTTAATAGATCCGGGGGTGACATACTCTTTCATATCCGAGAGATTAGCATCAATAATTAACGTACATGTCACTCCCTTATCGGAAATGTGGCGAGTGATTTATCCCCCTGGCGAGGTGATTTTAGTTGCGCTAGTGTATCGAGACAGTAGTGTTATGGTTGAAGGTTTTGAATTGTCTGTCGATCTGATACCTCTTGACATCATGGATTTTGATTTAATTTTGGGCATGGATTTTCTGAACAATCATCAGGCTTTGGTTGATTGTCATCAAAAAGAGGTAGTATTTAGAAGTCTGGGGTTACCAAAGATTTTATTTTGCAAGGAAAGAAATATTCTTTCATCATGCCTTATTTCAGCTGTGAAGGCTGGGAAGAAGTTGCAAAAAGGGTGTATCGCATATTTAGCACATGTAGTGAACACTTGTGTTTCCACCCCCATCCTTGAGAAGATTAAGGTGGTTAGGAAATATTCTGATGTCTTTTCTGAGGAATTATCCAAGTCTTCCACTAGTAAGGGAAAGAGTTTCACGATCGAGCTACTTCTGGGTACAGACCCCATAGCTCAAGCTCTGTATAGGATGGCTCTAGCTGAATTGAGAGAGTTCCAAATTCAGCTTTAGGAACTTTAAAAGTTATCAATGTTGTGTCTGGACTTTAATTTTTCTATAAAAATAGGGTCTCCGTCAAATTTCTGTCTGAAAAACGTGAAATTGATGACGTGGCATTCTAAAAATTTAGAAGAAATGTGTGATGACTATTATGCCCTATATATTCCAAAAGTTGGTTATCAATGTGGTGTCTGGAGTTCTTTTTGCTATAAAATTAGGCTCTTAGTTTCGTTAAATGTTCATTAAGAAAGTGACGTGATAAGAGCAAGATTTTAAAAAAAAGGCAACATTGTCATTTTGCCTCAATAGTTAATATAAATTATTTGGGGAACCAAAGAATTCATCTGAACACCCAAAAAACTGATATGTGCACCCAAATTTTTTCTCTGCGTTTCGTCTTCTTCTTCTCCTTCTTCTCCATATTTTTTCCTCTAAGCACCTTAGGGACCTGCTTCTGGTTTTATGCTCAATTTCTTTTCCGGTCTTCATCATTTACTAATTATCAATCCCTTTTTCGTTTTCCTTTAAAATGAAAGAAAAATGCGATGTCAAACTCGTGCACCTTGGCAAGCATATTGACGATATAGGTGAAGACAATCGTAGAGCATCAAAATTGGGGTTGCTTCTCGACCCAGAGGAACACCGGATTGAGCATTTTGGGAGACGAATTGAAGTGGTTAAATATGGCCTAGATTAGACTCGGACTTGAGTCAATTTTGGCCCGATCCAATGCGCTCTAGAAAGACGAACCGGGGCAGATGACTAGATTAGTGAACAGGTAAGTGATCATGGAGAAGTTGTTTTGTGAGAATTTAGGATCGGAATTAGGATTAAGGGTTTGGATTTGCGATGAGTTTGGGTGTGGGAGAGAGGGAAACGGCGACATCAATGAAAGTGAGGGCAATTTGATAAGGGGGTTGCTAGCAACGGACAACCATGATTGATCGGAGAAGGATTGAAGAGAGAGAATACAAAAGTTAACGGAATCGAAGATGTGGCAAGAGGGCTAGGGTGATGCGATGCCATGTAGAATAGGAGCTTGAGAGTGTGGTGGAGAGCGACTTGGTTAAAGAGAGACTGTCAGCTTGCGCACGCATTGTGCAAAGGGAAGTGGCAACCTTTTTGAATCAGACCAAAAAAGATAAATGGATCGATTTTTGAATATGAAGGGCATAATAGTCATTATTCCTTCAATTTGATGACGTTTTTCAGAAGAGGAAAAAATCTAACGAATACCCTATTTTTATAGCAAACGTAAAGTCCAGACATCACATTTATAACTTTTAAAGTTTGAACACACTACTATACTACACGACCTAGACAACGAAGCAATTTCTTCGTCTCAGTGTCATTTTTCATCTCTTAGGTACTTAGGCAACGAAAGTTTCATCATCGAAATGTCGTCGCCCGAGTACTTAGACTACGGGAAAAAAGTTTCATCGTCTAAGTGAACACTAAGATAGCAAAAAAGAATTCATCATTTGGGGTTATAGAAGACAAAATAGAATGAACAAATACAACGAAAAGTTTTATCGTTTGAGTATACACATAGGCGACGAAATTACAACAACTTTGTCGCCTAAGTTGTTCATCTTAAACAACGAAATTTGTCAATTTTGTCGTCTAATTGTTGCATTTATTTAAAAAAAATATTTAAAAAATCATTAAATGTTAATTATTAATTTAAATGGTGGTGGTGGTGGTGGTGGTGGTGGAAAAATGGTGGCATTTTGTGTGATGGTGATTGTGATGATGGTTTGATTAAGAGAGAGAGAGAAAGAGAGTGTGAGAGAGAGCGAGAGAGAGAGAGAGTGAATTTGCAAAAAATAAGAGAGATTAAGAAAAATGGTAGATCGCCTGTGTTTTATAGCCGACGACTTAGGCGACAAAACAAACAAGTTTTGTCGTCTACGTTATTTTGAATTTTTGCCAAAGATTTTGGCAGAAAATAAAACCACCAACTTAAACGACTTAGACGACGAAATAAATAAGAATTTTTCGTCTAAGTGTTTCAATTTTTAAAAAAACCAGCCAATTTTTAAATCTTAGACGACAAAATCGTTGTCTAAGTGTTTCAAATTTTCACCAAAACTTTCGTGGAAAAAACGCCAAATTACGATGAAACCAAATTTATTCGTCGTCTAAGTGTTTTAACTTTTTGCCAATATTTTGGCAGTAAAAAAATTAAATTTCAGATATTTTTAAAAATAAAATAAAATTCACTTAGGTGACGAAACTATATATATTTTGTCATATAAGTGTTTTAAATATTCCCTACAATTTTGCCGAAAACAAATAATTTACAAATATTTTTTATAAAAAAAAATTACTTAAGCAACGAAATCAATATAGTTTTGTCGCTAATTGAATTTTATTTTATTTTTTTATAAATATCTGAAAAATTTAATTTTAAGGTAGTTGCTTAAAAATCATCAAAATCAACCGTTAGATGTTACCATTATATTCATACAATATTGTAGAAAAAAATTCAACCAAATTCGGATTAGTTTAGGATTCGATCGATTGAATTTAGTGATTATCGACAGATAGTTAAAAGACAAAAACGATCGTAAAATATAATTCATAAACCTGTTTCCGAAATTACGGGTGTTCCTTTTGTCGTAGAAACTTAATTTATCGGAGGCAATGAAATTCATCTTAGACAATGAAATGGATATCACTCATCATCTAAGTACACTTAGCCGATGAATGATAGCCATTTCCTCGTCTAAGTGTTTCTGTGTTAGGGTTTATGGCTCAAGATTTACGGGATAGGGTTTAGAGTTTAGTGTTAGTGTATGGTCTTAGACGACGAAAGTGGTATCATCCGTCGTCTAAGTTTTTCGTGGTCTAAGACGACGAATACAGATTTCCGTGGTCCAAGTGTTTATGGGTCAGGATTTAGGGGTTAGTGTTAGGATATGAACTTAAACGATGAATTAGTAACCATTTCGTCGTCTAAGTGTGATTACTACAGCGACGACATTTTTTCGTTGTTTTAAGTTTCACTTAGTCAACGAAATTTTTAACTTAAATGACGATTTCGGATTTTATCGTCTAAGAAATCCTTAAAAGACGAATTTTTTCTCTTAGACGACGCTTTTTGTTTCGTCGTCTAAATATTACTTACACGACGAATTTCTCTATCTTAGGCGACGCTTTTTGTTTCGTCGTTTAAGTGTTACTTTAAAGACGAAATTTTTATCTTAGAAGATGAAATATAGTTTTGTTGCCTAAGTAGGATTTCTGGTAGTGGCACTAAGTTGTCCAGGGCAACAAAATTCAAACATTGTCCAAACAATTTATTAAAGGTAAAATTACAATATTGCCCTTTTTTAATCTCACATCTACCACGTCACTTTCTTAACAAAAATTTAACGAAAAATTAATGAATGCCCAAATTTTATAACAAAATAAAAGTTCACACACTCTATTGCTAACTTTTAAAGTTTGAGTATCAAGTTATCCGACACAACAAAACTCAGACCCTGTCCAAACAATTTATTCTTATTATTATTATCAGCCTTCAAGTGATGGAACATGATACAACCACCACTTCAGTTTGCCGAATCGTGGGTATGTTTTACAAAAGCCACACTGCAACATACTATTCAGCAACAAGTACATAGAATCATAAAATGTTACCTATATACTGCAACTTCAAAAGAAAGACTGCAGAAGGTCCCTTCTTCCCTCGAGTTAACCGAAGATCACACACTCAGAGGCTCCTGTCTTCGTACACAAACGTAGCACAACTTTTGAATCTACAGCTGTTACTTTCCTTAACCAAGATCAATGGTATACGGTTTCCTTCTATGCAGCAACCAGATGTCACATGTATACGCTTTAACAAAGCTACACAGATGTTTAAAGGGGCTGTGGACGTGTCTGGACTATATAGATATCTTTGCCGACAACACAACCTTCCACATCCTGTGGGCAGCCAAACTTCTGCTCCAGGAAAAATCCCACTGCACCGAGGCGCTGACCAAGCTGTTGACGGAAAACTGGATCCACTGTCAGTAGTTTCTTGCTGTAGTCAACAGTCAAATGGATAACCTCCCCATCTGCAGGGCCCGCACCAAGTAGCTCCTCACTGAAATTTGCAAATGCCAACGTCCGCACATTCCCATCAAATTTCCCAGATGCTATCCGCCAGGGTGTTCCCCTGGTGCCTGAAGCCAAAGTTTCGCCAAGGCCAGAAGCAATTTCAGCTTCAACCAAATTACGATCTTGGTCTGTTGGACTAACTGTATGAAGCACAAATGATAAGTCTGGTGAAAGCATTTCTTGCACCAGAATTGCCATTGTAGCATCTTTTTGGGGTACACCAGCAACTCGGCGGCTCAAAACAGCCCGTCTAGTGTAAAGTGAAGCCCAAACTTTGGCTATAGCACTTGCAAACACTGTTGGATTCGAAACACTAACATTGGGAATTGAATCATATAATCCAGCAGCCGACATTCCAGCCAAATCCTCAACATTAGCACTTGAACGAACAATTAGGCGTGCATTGCCTGGAAATATTCTGGCTACGCTGTCAATGATATCTTTGGAGGGGTTAAGAGAAGAGATCAGTTCCTGGAGCTGACCACATACTTGGTCAAGTATTCCTCCTTCGAGCTTCAATGTTTCGATCTTGTTTAACAATGACCTGAATGATTCCATGGATTTTTTTTGCTCTAATGCCAGTTCCATAGAGCCAAATGGTATCACGGCTCCAGCAGGGACATCAAACGAAGCTGGAACCCCTTGGTCACTACAGACTGCGAATGACAAAACCACATTGTCAACTAAATGTATGGATAACCAAAAAAAGATGCAGGAAACTGATGATCCCTTTTGGGAATCCCCATATCAGCCAGGAGCCATGACATATAAGTGCATTATAAGTATATATTTTTTACTGTACAATAATGCACTCCATATGATAACCTAAGCCTTTTAATGCATTTCAATGATCAAGGAATTACACTCATGATCCAGCAGTCCCATAAGGAAAAATATAAATGGTTTCTGTAACCGAAAGTGCAACAAAAAAGGAGGTCAAGATTTGTGATGCAATCACAGGAAATAATGAGACTGTGTCCATTAGAGAGAGAAGGGATTATTTGAGACATAAACTACCTTATCCAGATGCTGTAAATCCGGATTTTGAAGATAGTAGGAAATTTTCAAGGAAATAATGCTTGCAAATAAAAGTTGTAGTCCTAACCAATACCTTTATTAGATGCTGCTGCCAAAGAAGCTAAACGGCCACAAGCAGCAGCTTTTGCTCCTGAATTCTGTGCTTCTGCATCAGCAAGTAGTAAAACTCCACCAGCAGATACACCCTAGAAGAAAAATACAACTATTACATTATTCCAAGGCAATTCATGAAGATGAAAACCAACATCAGTGAACCAAAATATCTTGAGATTTTTCTTATGAGACATGGGTTGAGTGGGTTGTGTAAAATGTCAGGCCACATACGAACATGGTGTATAAGATAAATATGAGGCCTAAAATGAATAATATTACACCCCCGACTTGGAGCGATCCCAAGTGACTTTCGTGTGATGCAAATGTGTGATCATGGAATATATTATGCTCTCTTTAGAAGAGATGCCTAGAACTCTACTGGTGTGAATGCTGGTAGTTTCTATCACTTTCTGTTTTATATCAATTGTTCTGGAACATTATTTGTACCCGATTGGATTTAGCAGTTGACCAGGAAGGTTCAGGAGTTCCACTAGCTTCGACTTTTGGTACAACATCACCTGAAATAACTTTCCCTGCAACATTACCGTAGCTGTTTTCTGATGAAGGACATATGTCAACACTGGACGAGGATGCTTCTAGCCTGCATATTTTATACATGCAAAACAGAAAAAAACGTTGGCTCTAATTTACAAAAATAATGTCATAGCACCATTTTTTGTATTATTGATGGTGTTCCGAAATAGGAGCACGGTTGGGTAAGTGAGAAAACAAAAGTAGCTCTTTTGTTGGGTGTGGACATCGGTAATACTCTTGTACCTCAAGAAATAATTTAGAACATGACGAACTTTTGAACTTTTGAGAGATGTCAAAAATTTAACCTCACATATTTTCCCTCATGTTTTTGTATATCAGCAACTTTGTCCTCATCTTCGCATGTCACAAATACGACCTTCTCCTGTATATGACCAACATAATTTAGCAACCAAGATTAATGCAGTTATAACAAAGACTTAAATGAGTACCACATTTAGATAGACGAGACATACTTGTCGAGCCCTGACACCAAGATGAGATAAGTGAGGAAGCTCTTGCAGAAGTACAACTCCAACGATATTACTCCCTGCAGCTGTTACCTGCCAGATATATTAATCACAAGAAAACTCTTATAATCACATTGTTATACCTTACTGATGAAAGATATACGAATAAATGATCACGAACCTCTTCATCCCCGTCTGCTTTGTTGACCATCAGAACTACAGGTCCCTCCACACTAGATGGTATTGATCCAGGGGCAATCCTCTCAACCTGAAATTATAGGTTTATACTGTTAGTTAAAACAGAACACTACACAATGCGACGGGTCAAATAGTATAAGACTACTTCAAAAGACATCATCTGAGGGATTGACTAAGTCAGAGTTTGGGAAACTGCTTTTCAGAGACCTAAAAGCTTTTTCAGAATTATAAGAAATTAAATACAAATATAAAACAACCGATGGTGCCGCTAAACATTTTCACTTCTCGGGCATTATGGTAGTGTACAGAACTTATATACTATAAATATCTATGTCAAAGCTAGTAGTACGTATATAGAGACTGTCACATCCACAGGTTTAATGAAGCTACTGATGTGTTGTTTCTTACATCTGATATCCTACTTTAACAGTTTTACACAAGCTCCTCATATTTTAAAAGAAAATAAAAAAATTGAAAAATAAAGACAGCATTTGCTGCTCAACATTTACACTTCTCAGGCAATTATGGTAGTGACCTTAGTGTACTGAACTTAAGTACTGTAGCATAGCTATTTAACCTACTATGTCTTTCTCAACTGCCTAGATGTATTCCAAAATCCAAATAGATATTATTGATCTCTTTCTTCTTCTATGTTCTTGAATAATTTGAACTTCAGCATGGAATTCAGTTCAGGATTTCAAACATACTCTGTAAACGGTACTTTTTTGAAGTTCCAAGGAAAGCATGTTACCTGGTATCAAGTTCTTATTTGATATATCTAACAAGAGCCTTGAAAGAAATTCTTTAACATAAAGGGCTGTGGAGGTTACCTGAACTAATGTTCCCCAAGCAGCTCCTGGCACAATGACATCCCAACCTTGAGAACCAATGGCAGTTCTAACCGCTTTCAAAAGTAAGGTGCAGAGTTTTGAAACTTGAAATATTACACTGCAACAGTTTCAGGGAGAAAATCAGACAACGATATTGTCTCTATATCATCAGCAGTGCAAGTATGCAACTTATAACACTTATAGTTTCAAATTTCACGTTCATGCACACAAATAGTTAATACATACCCTGCGCGAATTTCAGCTTCAGCATATGTCCTCACACTGTTCTCAGGTATTCCAAAAGCTTTTCCTAATATCTGCAAGCGTTGTTAAAGTTCCAATTTATATTTGTGGGGATATTTTCACACTTTCAATACGCTGATGAATTAACCAGTATAAGTAGCAAAGAGTCGGAGGAAAATATTGTACAATACTATAATTTCCGTCACAGAAATGTATAATAAGTTCCTCACGTTGGCCCTCTGATAATGAGACAGACCCACACGTGAGGCCGAGTGTTAGAGAATACCAAGGCTGCTGATAAACCAACAACTCACTAAATACTAATTGAATTCAAGTGTGAATTCAATTAGATGACCATCAACTCACTAAATACTAATTGAATTCAAGTGTGAATAGATGACCATCACTTAATGAATCCCATACTAATTTACAAGCTTTATGTATAATAGTCACTAGACAAAAAGGAAACAAAAGATACCTGGACACTTCGGGGAAATAATTGAAGAAGTGTTTCAGAATATTCTTCAGTCAACCTCCTGGCTCTATCAAGAGTAGCTTTATGTCGTAGTCCCCAGATTGTCTTGCCATCTTCATTTCCTTCATGAATCAAACAGATAATTGTAAGACGATTGGGCCATGGAAGCAATCTCAAGTATTATCCAGCTATACAATGCAAAATGATTGCAAAAAAGAATAGAAAAAAAAATACCTTCTGTGTCAGAAAGGCCTCTTGTTTTCCAGGCAAGGAGCTCATTTTCAATAGCAGCACATTCTTCAGGCTTCCAGCCAGATAACTTTAGCTGATGAACACCGACTATTAGAGCACCAAGAGGATCATTCCAAGAGCTTACATCCTTTGAATTCACATTTTGAGCCAGCCAACTTGCCCCTCCCAAAGCTTCAAGCTCATTAGCAAATCTAACCCAAGGCAATGATTGTTAACACCTGACAATCAATTATTGCTGACATTTGTAGAAAATATCTCAATTAAAGGAAAATATTAATGTAAAAAGTGGGGTCAAGACTGCTATATGCAGCCTGACCAGGTTGCAGTATGCAATGTCATTCACATCAATCAGTGGCAGAGCCAGGATTCAAAGTAGACAAAGATTAAAACTCACAAAAAAAAATTAAAATGTTAAAAATGTACTCGTAAAAATACTATTCATTACATGGGTAATAATCCTTATCGAGGTTTCATATCTTGAAAACGTTTCATAATAACTTATTGTCAATCTTAACAAATACTTGTTGGAGGAGGTCAAATAATCATTCATCAACTCGTCACTTATTAATTGCGTAAATAGTTCTTTAAAATTATCATTACAGATAATACTCTTTTTACATTTGCTATTACAATAGATAAAAGAGACTTGTGATAATATTTATGTTAATGTCCAAAAAAAGTAAATCTGATATATCTTTATAAGCCATGTATTTTTTTTAAATTTTTGTAGGTTATATTGACTGTATATATATACTGTATCAAATTAATTACTGAGAAAGGATGCCCAGTGCGTGGTCATGGGCCAGCTAGCTCTTCAAAGTGGGCTTCTACTTTGTAAAAGTGAACATGATTGGCTGTTATCCTTAATCCATTATATATATTATACTGCAAAATCTACGTCGATACTATTTTGTATTTCTGCCAAATGTCAGGGGGGTAGGGGGGGTGGCAGTGCCCACCCTCGCCCTGTCGTCTCTCCGCCCCTGACAACAATGACTCTGGTGCCTAATGTGGCCCAATTTTTAGAACCTGGACATTACTCCATGCAATGATCAACATTTGTTAAATCCTAAATCATCCCTAGCATATTAAAATAGAACGTTACTTAAAAAAAAACATAGAACGTTCATTTCAAAAACAAAAGATTTCCTAAATCATCCATGTCAACCATCATATTCTATGTAGGAAGACAATACAATAAAAGCATCAGATATATTCAAATAATACTAATAATAAACTTAATATGACCCTTGAAAACTTTGAGCAACTTTCTGCAGAAAACTTCTAGAACCAAAAACAAGGAGAAAGGAACACTAAGCAAGCCACAGTGAAAATTAAATAAACTTTGCAATACAAATATACTGAATGTACTTACAAGGACACGGATTTCTTCCTACCTGCTTAGAAGAATGAATGAATAGTCCTCAAGTCCAATCTCGCAAAGACGCCACTATTATAATTCACAGAAAAGCGAAGATAGAATATCAACCATTAGGAGAAACACTTTTAAAATGTGATCCATTCAATATGATTTTTTTCACTACAAACTTTGACTATTTACAAAAGTAATGTTCTCACCTTTTGACGCATAGCTATTGCAGCATCCGAAGCATCATTTCTCAGGCCACTTTCAAGACCCTTTGCAATTATTTCTCTCAGAGCACTCAAGGATTGCATAGTCTTAAACAGAAGCTCAGATTGCAGAACTTTACTTGATCCTTCTGAAGCATCCAAACCCTGTAAAGGAACCAAAATAAATAAAGATATTCTTTTGGAGTACCAATAAACCGAAAGAACACCGGAGAAAATAGCGCAGATAAGCAACATCAACAGATTTACTAATATGATGAAACAATGCGGTCAAATCTTGTACCAAACTACCAATAAAGGAAAGTTCATTTCTTATCAACACATAAAGTTGGATATTGTCATACTTCATCACTGCAGTAAATGATCATAACAAAACATGGGGATGCAGACTTATGTCTAATAACTGCAGGCATGAGGATTTGTATCAGCATAGAAATTATTAACACATAAGTACTAGAGCATGGCCCCTAAAGTTCACATTTTCTGATCCGATGGTCTTCATGCCTCTTTCGGACATAAAAATGAGATTAAAGAAAATGAAACAGTTAAGCCTCACCTTTTTGCACTCCAAAAACAATGTAAGAGCTGAAAGGCCTTTATCATCAATAGAGTCTTTGATGGATTCAAGTTGTTCGGCAAGACTGCAATAAGAATTAATAAAATACCAAAGGTCACATCATCTGCACTTTAACTAAAGCAATGCTAATTATTGTTGCATGTTAACTTGAATAAACTCTTCCATATCCAAACCAACAGATAAAATAAGGAAGGAGAAGGTAGGGAACTCCTATGTTCATGTCCCATATCCAAATATATATATATATAAATTCTGAGATCCAACATGCACCAGCTAGTCTTGTTTTGGGGACTGACTAGTGCCTGATATAATTAGGATGATCATGCTTTCCCTCAAAGATTCTACCTGTTATTCAATTTGAATACTGAGCAGTTTAGACCATGACCAAGGATTATTCCTGCTAAACTCAGGGAAAAACTAAACCTTTCTTATTCATTATCTTTTCTTCTTTTAATTATGTTGAATCAAATGCCTTGATGTGAATCTAGAAAGGTAAACCACTAGTAATTAGCCAAAGAAAAGGCAACCTGAAAATAATTACAGGTGGGATAATATCTTCTGGTCATATTGTAGTAAACTTTATGTTAATCTACGATCACTTTAAGAATGAAAAAAAATGACAAAAAAGGATTTGGCAAGTATATCCAGACCTTCCAGCATTGAAAAAGTCTTTGAGTTCATGGTGGAATATTTTGAACTGCTCCACAAATGCTTCATTATATTGTCCAGGGTTCTTGGTTATTCTTGCAAGCATCGCTTCTGTAGCAACTAGATCTTCAGGACCAGCATTCCGGTGAAGCTTGTTTTGTATTGTATGCTTAATTTCTTGCTGGAATTTATAAATTGGTTCAATAGTTGATGTGCCATTAATACATAAGAAATAAGAAATACATTGCAACCAAAAGCTTTCTACTTTCCAAGTTGAAGGAACAAAGTGATACTTTTAGTGTGGGATTTATAACACCATGTTCTTGCATTAAAATAAGTGCGTGAAATGCACTGCAACCTACCTTGAGGTCATGAGGGATATCATTCCGATGAGCAATGTCTCTGATTCGTGTTAGGGGGACAGATGCAGTAAATTCTGCCTTGAAAGATGGCAGACATGGATGGATTTTACGAATAACAAGTACTTCCTGAACATCAAAAATTAATTTTTAATCTGACAGAAAACAAAAGAACTAAAGAGAAAGGCGTAACAAAAAAAAATTAACAAAAAACAAACCTGTGGTGAAGTATCTTTTCTGCAGGAAATTCTTTCCAGTTCTCGAAATATGACCCTGGAAATTTCAGCATGCCGGTTCGGTCGATGATGACCTCCATCTTCAAAGCATGGAATCTGGCCTGTATTTATCCACTGCATTCAATGGACAATCTGATCAGTCCAAGCCAAAACTTCTAACATGAAAAATAAATAAAAATGAATAGCGAAGGGGAAACCTTCAAATAAATGGAGGAATTTATCAGAGCATCCAACCGATCCTCACTTTGGGAACTTTCAAGTACTATATCCCGTACGACTTCAAGCTTCAAGATAAAAATTGCATAAATTAGGGCAGCATAAGATATTAATAAATAAAATACAGGTTTCTCATGAACAGTATAAGCAAATTGACTATGTTTGAATGAATCATAAAAGAAAATTCTGGCAACATCCCATCGTATTCCAAGATAGAAAAAGAAGTAATAAAAAATAACATCAGTGAAAACTTCAGTAATAAGTCAAAGTCTGAAACACACAACGGAAGAGACAAAAGTAACGATAGGCAGAATATTAATATAAATTATCCTTATACAGTTAGGACAGTATTGAAGTCCATAATGCTAAAAAATCTCATACACTTTGATAGACAAAACAGATACAAGACAAATAGTAAAGGTACCTTTCTCCACCAATTCCTGGCATCTCGATCACCTTCAACCAATTTCAGAGACAACCCTTCAAGACCAGAAGTGTCCCAATGTCTCCCTGTTTCATGATCACGATGCTCATTTGACCGCATAAATGAGATGGCATTCCCTTTCCATTGTCCAACAAAAGGACTAGTCCCCACTTCTGGAGCACTAGCAGGTTGGTCAACAGAAACAGAAGACCCATTATTATGTTGTACAACATCCTCTTTTTCCAGCGGGAACAAGTCTACCTTCTCCCCTATCACATTCCAATGGCAAACCATTCCAAAACTTCCTCCGTTGGGAAGTTTCAATGCCCGGTTATCACCACCTTCCCAAAGCATACTCTTGTCGGCCTTAACAATCACAAACTTATACTCAACGGACTCATCCCCTTTAAATTCCAAATTGCACACCCATCCATTCTCCGTCCAATCCAGAGGCACTTTCTTCTTCCATGACCCTAACTCCTTTGACGATCCCAAAACAGCAACACTCTCGCCAAACTCAACTTGGTGATCTAACCTAATATTAAGAGAAACCTTGTTCTTCCCAGACTTGGACTCCGACTTCATCTGTCCTTCTCTGCCAACCAAAAAGAACAACAACAAACAACTTTATCACTACCCTCCCTAACTCAAACTCCCTATTTCAAGTGTCCTTCCTCACATTATTTCCAAAATGACTTTAGCAATTACAAACCTATCTCCCGTGCTTAAAATCAAATGTTTCTTCAGTCAAATAATGCCAAAAAATCAAATCGCTCTTTTTCCTAATGATAATATGAAATTTAAGAACTAATCAGCTCCAGAAACACAATAGTCACTCCGATCATCACCGCAACAAATAAATCTATTAATTAAATTAAAATAAATACATAAAGGAAATTAGTTGAGTAATGAGAGACGAATTGAAAGGAAAGAGAGATGTTTACGTGGATTGAGGAGGAGAAAAGTCGACGTCGACGCCGACGCCGCAGAGAATCCGGAGAGGACGGAGATTTCTGTTACGGCGGTTGAGGGACGGTAGGGATGTGGCAAAGCTCCGACGGCATTTAAGCTGGTTATTTAAGAATCGGAATTGCTTGTGACGATGGAGTTGTGAAGCAGAAGCAGAAGCGGAAGCGGAGGCCTGCAATGAACGCACGCAATCCATTTTGATGAAGAGTTTGGGGGTCACTGAGTCTCGGTCACTCACTCCATGGCTGTCTCTCTCTCTCTCTCTCTCTCTCTCAATTTGATGAGGAAAATAGAAGAAGAAATCGAAGGAGTATGAGTTACGCAGTGCCACGTGGCGTCCAGGAAATCCCAATCCCCGAGAGTAGATCTCTCTCCAATTAGCGCGCAGAACCACAAGAAGGAAAATTGTATAAAATATTCCTTTTTTTGTTTGAATCCGGACTCCATCTTCGGCTCAGATATTTTCTAGAAATGTCCACGAGACAATACGGTGGAGTTGCACCCTTTTTTTGAAACAAATAAAATTATCAACAAACATTACAAGCATCTCAGGCAATAGTCGGGGCGCAGCTATATTAAGAGCATGTGCACCCATGTTTTGGGAGAGGAATTCCTATTTTGAGGAATTCCTCACTTATTTGAGGAATTCCTCAAAATAGGAATTCCTATTCCTGTTTTTCGTGCAGCGGTTTCCAAAATAGGACTTCCTATTACTATTCATTAATATTTAAAATATTTTACATTTACCTTCAAATAATACTTTCACCCAATAAGATGCCGACACGTGTCAATCTGGATCGTATAATTGGTAGCGGATTTCCGATAAGATTTTGGACCCGTAATTTTGAGACACGTGTCCTGTCTACGTGGCGGTGTCGGCAAAATTATTAATGGAGATATCCGGTAAGATTTTCGGTAAGATTACAAACCAATGAGAATGAAACACGTGTCATGTCTACGTGGCGGTGTCGGCAAAATTATTGATGGAGATATCCGGTAAGATTTTCGGTAAGATTACAAACCAATGAGAATGAAACACGTGTCATGTCTACGTGGCGGTGTCGGCAAAATTATTGATGGAGATATCCGGTAAGATTTTCGGTAAGATTACAAACCAATGAGAATGAAACACGTGTCATGTCTACGTGGCGGTGTCGGCAAAATTATTGATGGAGATATCCGGTAAGATTTTCGGTAAGATTACAAACCAATGAGAATGAAACACGTGTAATGTCTACGTGTCGGTGTCGGCAAAATTATTGATGGAGATATCCGGTAAGATTTTCAACCAATCGACAGTCGACACGTGTCGTTATCTGAAAAATCTGATTTTTCAAGATGGCTATAAAAGAAAGAGCTATGTGTGTTCGGTAGACTCACACCAACTACGCATCACTTGTAGTTTACTCGTATCTAAGCCACCATAAACACTTCTTCCCTTTTTCCTTTTCATCAAGATGAATCCCATGGGTTTCGGTACCTTTTTCAATCGGAGGCGACAACAACGCCGGCGAAATGCAGAAACTGCCAATCAATTTGTCATCGACGCGGTGGCCGTTGATGCAACTTTTGATGATGAACCACCACCACGCCGCCTTCCAAATCAACCAAGGATGAGGGAGTCCAGGGGCCAAAATCTTATGGAAGATTACTTCATCGAACGCTCAGTCTTCACCGACCATGAATTTCGTCGACGGTTCCGAATGAGCAGAAATACATTCAACCGTGTAATGACGGACCTCTGCAACAACGACCCATTTTGGCATCAAAGAGCCGACGTCACTGGAATGGTCGAACTCCTTCCCCAACAAAAGATGACCGGTGCTCTCCGGATGTTGGCCTACGGCTCAGCTGCTGATCAGTGTGCCGAAATCACAAGGATGGGGGAATCAACAACTCTGGAGTGCATGAAGAAGTGGTGCACCCAAGTGGTAGAGCTTTATGGTACCCGTTACCTCCGTGCTCCAGATCAGACAGACATCACTCGACTTCTAAGAAGGGCTAGACATCGAGGATTTCCTGGTATGATCGGAAGCATTGATTGTATGCATTGGGAGTGGAAAAACTGCCCAACCGCTTGGTCCG
This sequence comes from Geum urbanum, assembly GCA_946800695.1. NCBI lineage: Eukaryota > Viridiplantae > Streptophyta > Magnoliopsida > Rosales > Rosaceae > Geum > Geum urbanum. Next base: position 24,250,396 of record OX327012.1, read on the forward strand.
GGGCGTACTCAGGGAGGAAGGGTCGTCCAACTATCATCTTAGAGGCAGTGGCCTCATATGACACATGGATCTGGCACAGTTTCTTCGGGGTACCAGGAGCTCAAAATGATATCAACGTGCTCTACCAATCAGATGTCTTCGATGCAGTGCTTGCTGGAAGAAGTCCGGCTGTGACTTATAAAGTGAACGGTATGACATACCGTAACGCTTATTACCTTGCCGACGGGATATATCCGAGGTACTCCTCGTTTGTCAAAACGATTTCGAATCCTCAAGATCTTCCACAAAAGCTTTTTGCGAGGAAGCAAGAGTCCTACCGCAAGGATGTGGAGAGGTGCTTTGGCATCTTACAATCTCGTTGGGGGATAATTCGTCATGCAGCTCGGTGTCACCGCCTTTCGACGTTAAAAAGCATCATGTTAGCGTGCATCATAATGCACAACATGATCGTTGAGGAGGAATTCGTGGAGGATGAGTTTGAGGAGAACGACGAAGAAGATCTCCAAAACCCAGCTACTGCATTTAACGCTTATGATGGGCCAGTGGATGAAGGGGGGAACCGAATTCCTTTCCAGCCGGTTGGAAGAGATGGACAAAATGAACAACGGTTTAATGACCGTATTGTTGATCTCCAATCTGCTTACATCCATGGAGAGCTTCAGAAGGACTTAGTTAAGCACAACTGGTTTATTGAGACAGGGGAACAACTCTAAAATATGTTGTTTTAATTGCATTGTTGTGAGTTTGAATTACGTATTTCTATTATGTGTGTTTCAATATTTTGTTATGTGTGGGAACTTGGTGAAAATAAAGAAAGTGCAACCTTGTTTATGTAAAAGGGAAACTACAATGTTTATTTAAAGTGCATAAATTAAACTACATAGTACATAATTTAAAGTGCATGAATTAAACTACATAGTACATAATTTAAAGTGCATAAATTAAACTACCTAGCACATAATTTAAAGTACATAATTTAAATTACATAAACCATAATTTAAGTGCTTGGAAAAAGGGGGCGATAACAATTGGAATAGCCTTCTTCGCTACCTTCTTCTTCAACCCCATCCAATTGAGAAAGGATTTCTGCTTTTCTCTTTGTGAAATACCTCTTGGATTTAGGAGTCATGCTCTCGGTATCCATTGACATAATCCGAGTTTCCTCTGCCAAAGCCCTTAATTGGATGTCTTTCTTTTGAAGGGCGATTTGCTCTCGCATAAGGGAAACCTCAATTGCATCACTTTCCGCTTGATTGCGACCATAAGATTCTTGATTTGCCGCAATCCTATTCAAAGCCTCGGCTCTTTCATTTGATTGCGTCATACCCTTTTTCCCTTTTTTTTTCGCTTCCTTTGCCGCTTTCACTCCCATAGGACGCTCCGGAGAAGAAGGAGCTTGGTTACTCATTGGTGTGCCAAATGCATCATCCTCCTCCAAGTTGACGGTGGGAGGCATTGAGCTTGCGGGATGTGGTGAAGAGTAAGACGGAGTAGATGATAAAGAAGCCGGAGGTGTACTAGCCTCGACATGGATGAAGTAAGGATGATTCTTCACTACTTCCCAACAAGCAAAGTCTTTAAACTCTTTCTTTTTTTTTGCCACATAAAATGATTGAGCACATCTCATCTAAAAATTAATAATAATAACATGAAATAAATAACTTGTAATTCATAAATAGCAAGTGAAATAAATAACAAGTATTTCATGAACATAAGTTGAAACAATATGGTAAAAAATGAAATAAATATTGGAGATCAAAAACATTACCTCATCGTGAATGTTGGAGCCGGAAGATGCATTCCTTCGTGCGAAAGAAAGAGCACTTCCCCAAAGTTTCAAATTTGGCTTCAACTTTGCGAAACGAGAGGATAATGCGTTTTGGGTCCTAGCTTCCGGCATCGATTCACCATAACCTAGCTCCCAATTCGCCTTAAAATCGCCATAAACCTTCTCCCACAATTTTTCCACCTTTTGTCGATTTCCGGTGATGGAATCAACGCTAAAACGACAATAAGAGATGCTCAATTGTACATCTTCCGAAAGAAGCCAATTTGTAGCCATTATTTCCGACAAAAAAAATGAATTTTGAGGAGAGATGGAGAGAGGGAGAGAATGAATTTGTTGTGAATGAAATGGTGTGAGAAATGAATGAAATTAAGGTAGTATTTATAGAAAAAATGTAGGGGCTCATTTGCAAATTTTTGGGGATTTAATTGCAATTTTTTTGGGTTTTTTTTGCAATTTATTCAAAATATTCTGATCTGGCCGTTGCATTTAAATGCAGGCCGTTGGATCAGTTTAGATCCGTTCAAAATGGACGGATGAGATCAAGCTAGCCGTTGCTAGCAGATCAGCTCTGGAGGCGCCACGTGGCGCAATCCCATTGGTTTGTAATTTTTTTTTTCACCTTTTACCCGGCGCGTGTAATACACGCGCCAGGTTAAAAAAAAAAAAAGAGACGTCAGCCTGGCGTCACCCACGTGCGTGGGGCCCACCAGGCGGAACGTCCTCTCCTTCTTCCTCAAACGAGGACGCCGGCGAGGTCGTCCTCGTGGTCAACCGTCGGTCGCCTCTGCCCATCCCTCCCGCTGCACCGATCTTCCTCCCCGGACGTCCTCTCCAGGCGGGCCACCCCCCCGGACGTCATCGCCGTCCCGTGCCGCTGCAGATGCCCTAAGATGAGTGTTAAATGATATTACTTTATCTTTAATTATAATCACTAATTTGTGTTAATTTTTTTACTTTTTAAATTTAAATTTAACAATTTAAGAAATTGACACCACTTAATTATTTTTTTACTTTTTGAATTTAAATTTAACAATTTAAGAAATTGACACCACTTAATTAAGTTTACAAATCAAATATTCAAATTTAATTAGATAATTTTAACTGAACTTAATTATATCAATTAAAAATTTCATTACCCTTTCAAAAACAATGAAACAAACTTAAATTAAACGATTTAAGAAATTAACACCCAAAATTGGGTTTACAAATCAAATGTCCAAATTTAATTAGTTAATAATTTTAACTGAACTTAATTGTATCAATAAAGTTTCATTACCCTTTCAAAACAAGGTTTCATTCTTATTTTATTTTGATCCTTTTATCGGAATCAAATTGTTTCCTAAATTGCCAATTCAAATTCAAATTGATTTATCTATCACCGAGTATTGCTCTATTAATTAGAGAATCTTACCTAAAACACAAATAGAGAATCTTAAATTTTTTTCTTTTAATTTTTTTTAATCAAACTGAATTATAATGTCATATAATCATCGATAAAAATATGAAAACTCATTGTGAACAATGTACGTACGTATAGTTTTCGAGAGATTTGACTATATATTTGTATTATTTAATATAAAAAATATTAATTAATTCATGTTTCAATTGTGACACGACTGTATTAAAATTCTTGCTACGCCACTGGCAATAGTTGCCTATAAATGAGCTGGAATAGAAAACAAATCCTCACACAAAAAAAAAGGAAGTTTGCTGAATATATTGAAAGTGGTCAACACATGGGACCATTTGCCTTATTTCTTCAAGAACAAGGCATTACAGCACAATATACCACTCCTTACACACCCCAACAGAATGGAGTGGCAGAAAGGAAGAATAGAACTCTTCTAGGGATGGTTAGGAGCATGATGTGCACATCTGGTTTACCTAGGTTTCTGTGGGGAGAAGCCTTAAGGACTGCAAATTACATTTGCAATAGAGCACCTAGTAAATCAGTTGTGAAAACTCCTTATGAACTGTGGCATGGTAAACAACCAAGCCTGCATCACATGCATGTTTGGGGTTGTAAAGCTGAGGCTAGGCTGTACAATCCTAACTTAGGAAAACTTGACACCAAGTCTGTTAGTTGTAACTTTATAGGCTACTGTGACAAATCTAAAGGGTATAAACTTTATTCTGGAAAACATTCTCCTAGAATTTTTGAAACTCATCAAGTCAAATTTTTAGGAGAAGCAACCTGCAACACAGATTTTGTTGATATTTCAACAGAATTTGAGGAAGTTGAAGGAGACCCTGAACAATCACAGAACCTACAAAATATATTTGTTCTACCATTAATCTCAGATGACACTACAGTATCTAAAGATTTATCTGATGATATTGGTATAAGGGAAGAAACAAATAGAGAACCTACAATTCAATGCCAAACTGAAATCTTAAAACCTGTACAGCCTCAGCATAATTCAGAAATTGCTGTATCTACAGAAAATTCAAAAACTCTAGCTTCCCAACCTGATTCAGTCCCTGAACCTAGAAGGTCAACAAGGGAAAGAATTCCTACCTATGGAACTAAGAGTGATTATGTTGTGTTTTCTCAAGAAATTGAGCAAGCATTAGATGAGGACACTGATCCTGTCACTTTTAATGAAGCCATAAACAGTGAAGACTCAATAAAATGGCATGAAGCCATGGATGCAGAGATTGAGTCAATGGAAAACAATGAAGTATGGGACTTGGTTGAAGCTAGTGATAAACAGAAACCAATAGGCTGCAAGTGGGTTTTTAAGACTAAAAGAGACTCTAAGGGAAACATTGACAGATTTATAGCAAGATTGGTGGCTAAAGGGTTTACACAGAAAAAGGGAATTGACTTTACAAAAACATTTTCTCCTGTATCCACTAAGGATTCATTTAGAATAATCATGGCATTAGTAGCTCATTTTGATTTGATATGGAGCTACATCAGATGGATGTCAAAACAGCCTTTCTAAATGGTGAACTAAAAGAAACAATTTTCATGAAACAACCTAAAGGTTTCTTGGTTAAAGGAAATGAGAACATGGTCTGTAGACTTAAGAAGTCAATCTATAGATTGAAACAGGCCTCTAAACAGTGGTACAGAAAATTTGATTCAGTTATATCAACCTTTGGATTTACAGAAAACATTGTAGATGAATGTGTTTATCTTAAAACAGTGGGAAATGGTTTCATCTTCTTAATACTGTATGTTGATGATATCCTTTTGGCAAGCAGCAATATGAAATTGCTCAAAGATACAAAAATCTTTCTGTCAAAACACTTTGACATGAAAGATTTAGGGGAAGCATCTTTTGTCTTAGGGATTGAGATAAAACGAGACAAAAAACAATGTTTATTAGGTCTGTCACAAGCAGGATACATTTCCAAAGTTCTCAAAAGATTTGGAATGGAATCTTGTGCTCCAGGAGAAGTTCCAATGTCCAAAGGTGATAAACTGACCAAGAACAAGTCATTCCTGTCTGAAGCACAGAGAGAAAACATGCAGTCAAAACCTTATGCTAGGTTAGTTGGAAGTCTAATGTATGCTCAGGTATGCACTAGGCCAGACTTAGCATTTTCAGTAGGTATACTCTCTAGGTTTCAAAGCAGTCCAGAAATACAGCACTGGAATGCAGGAAAGAAGGTACTAAGATACCTTCAGAGGACAAAACACCACATGCTTGTTTACAGAAAAGTTAAAACTCTAAGTTTAGAAGGATATACAGATTCTGATTTTGCTGGAAATTATCCAACCTCCAGTAAGTCCACTTGTGGATATGTTTTCATGCTAGCTGGTGGTGCAGTGGCATGGAAAACAGCAAAACAATCTCTCACAGCAACTTCAACAATGCAAGCAGAAGTGATTGCTCTTTATGAAGGTGTTTGTGAAGGATTGTGGATCAGAAATTTTCTAAGGGAAACCAAAGTGCTGAGCCAGTTCATTCCTGAGCTGTTAATCCTATACTGTGATAATGAGGCAGCTGTTTTCTTCTGTAAAAATAGCAAAAGATCAATTCATTCAAAACATATTGATCTAAAATACTACAGCATGAAGAAGAGAGTCAAAGACGGTGAGATTCAGGTCATGAACATTGACACAGCTCATCAACTAGCAGACCTCTTTACCAAACCTTTAGTTGTTGGTATTTTCAAAGAACATTGTAGAAACATGGGAGTACTGGATAGCCTGGATTCATGAGTTTAGTGGGAGCAATCAAGAGTTAGCTAGAATCAGCATCAGATTGCAGATATAGTTCTTGTAATTTTATTTTCTGTATTGTTCTTGTAAAACTTGATTCTTGCTATCAATAATATGAAGATTTTCATTTCAGTTTCTGTTGCAACAGTGTGATTCATGATCAAGTCTTCATTAATTCAGATGGATGGTTATATGCAGTGTTGTTCTGCATATATGTATACATATGTATATAGCTGCCCTTGAGTAGAGAGACACGATTCCATCAATATTTTTCAGTTATGTGTCTTGTGTTTTGGAGTTTTCAGTGTAAAACCATTAAGTGGACCTTGAGATTTTATGACAAATGCAGATCAGATTGATGTATATATACATAGTCATTAGCTCAATTAGTCATATCTAAGTTCATGTGTTCTGTGAGGTTCATTACAGTGGTCCTTAAACAGCAAGTGTTGTTGCATTTGTGGAGTTTTTGTATCCTATAATGTGCTGAACAGATGACAGAACTGGTTATAGATTTTCAACAAAATCAGTGATTTATGCATGCCTTCATTTCATTGCTTAGTAGGAGAAATTCAGTTGCCAATAACATAACCAATGTGTTGTCCAGTGGGAGATTGAAAGCATGGACATTCACATTAGTTATTTTAGGCAAGTTTAGACATATATTGAATTATGACTAAGCAATGAGAATCATTGAGATATTGCTATTCCATGTAATCAGTAAACAATATATACATGTTCATTGATATTAGGAATCTATCCTTAAGAATAGATATGATCTCACTTCTTTTTTATTACGATAGAGTGCAACAAGGAAACCTTTATGGGCAAGGACTTGTTGCAACTCTCTATATATGTGAGCATTGGTCCCTGTTTTCTATACGCGTAAGCATTCAGAGCCTATTCCCATAAAGGTGCTAAAGTTATAGAGAACAGAAGACCGAAGCTATTACAATGGCCATATCGATTAACGCTGCAGGTAATCTTCTAAGCACTACAGTTATATATCGAGTGTGTTTACATGTACTGATTGAACTACAGACTTATGCTTTCATATGGCAGATTCCTTCTTTAATTTTCATTTCCAAGGGCAGCTCTTTTTCAGAACAAAATACCAACTGTGCATGCTCAATGTGCTCAATAGCTTCCTTATGTGCATTATTTTGCATAAGCAAGGAAGCTAGGAGATCAACAACACTCAAATCCGGTTCAGTTGGATGACCTTTCAGATATTCCTTCAAAATATGAATAGAACGCTCATGCTGACCACATTGTTTGTACATATATGCCCCTGTCTTGAGAGCTTTAACATCATCCGGACAAGTTTGTACTATTTGTTCACACTATGTTGCAGCTCTCCGATATTCTCCAACCATAAGATAGAGAGAAGCACGGCAGTACTTCAGATTTATATTCTTAAGATCTGCTGTGATTGCTCTTGAAAGACAATAAATAGCTCTCGGAGTTATACCTCGTGTATTGAACCAGTCAAAAAGCAGTTCCCAGAGAGATGAATCTCTTGGTGCTAAATGTGCAGCAATTGTGTAGAAATTCAAGGCTTTCTTTTCATTACCAAGAGCGTGATGGACAAGTCCCAGCGTGTGATATGCATCAGGTAAATGTGGTGCTTTCATAACAACTTTGTTCAAGATGGGTATGGCATCTTCATAACTACCAAGAGCTAATGATAAGTAGCATCACCAATCAATTTTGTAAGATCAGGGCTAAGCTTGTTTCTTGATCCTTTCCGCCTCCCTTTTTTCTTACGCTTCCAGATAAACAGCAGAGAGAGAGTGAGTGAGTGAGTGAGTGAGTGAGTGAGTGAGTGAGTGAGTGAGTGAGTGAGTGAGTGAGTGAGCGAGCGAGCGAGCGACTTACACGATGGCCGAAGAAATCGACTCCCTATTTTGATGAAATACGGCTTCAAAGCTTCCTTCCGACATCTTTAGTTTTCTAGAAGATCGAGTAAGAGGGATAGAGATCGAACAGCATTTACGTCATTTATTGATCGAGGCTAATATTTTTCCGTTCTTTTTCTATTACCAAATTATGGTACTAGGCAACATTAGGCAACATTAGAGGTCACAGCAAGTTTAATAACTTCTAAATAACTTTTGTAAAATAGGGAAGTCGAAAGTTTTAAAAAGAATTATTCTTCAACTCTAACCGTTACTATCTATTATAAATATATTTTTATTCATTATAATAATAAAATATTCTATTTATATTGAAACTCGCGAAAAAGAGATTGGAAGACATTGATGCTCGCAAAATATTAATGATAACTCATTCTCTAAAATTTTACAGGCTACTGTTGTTTGGCTCGATTTTCCCAGCAGGTCTAGGTAACCGTGACTAGGTAATCATAAACTGTCTCTTTTATGTTGCGTGCTTGGCGTGCCACTGCCGAAGGCAGAATGTTGATGTGTGTAGGGCTATTGATCTTGCTTCTTCACAAGTGATTGGAGTGAGAAGGGAACCAACCTTGCTCGATGAGTTATTTTTGCCTAAGTGTTTTAGGACATAGGTTTCGTGTCTCACTGAAGAACCACGAAAATCGATACTTCGTATACTCTATCTGGTACAAAGCAGAACAATTTTCTTAGCGAGTATTGAGAACACTGGTAAGTGGTGACTTCGTAAATCGCCGGAACCTTCATGCCCTATCTGGTGAATCTTCCTTTGATCACCGTTGTTGAACAAGAGTAAACTGTCGAATTTGTCAAGCCCCATCTGGTGAAAACTCTAAATTTGCTACTGTTAATTGTTTCTCATTAGAGAAAGCTTGTTTTTCGAGAGTAAATTTGTGTGCGTGTAAAGGTAGGTCCTCAATATGTCTTGAATTCATCTATTTATAATAATCAGTGACTGCATCGCCCTACTCCAAATCGGGCAAGAAATCCAAATCTCAAAAGGAATCCAAACGCGGGATCCAACCGATCGTTGGTTTCCTTATTTCACGAGGATCCTTGACAAATCTAGGATTTCCTTCCTGTACTAGGACAAAAGGTTAGGCCGCAGGATCGGCCTATTACCCAAATAAATATTGAATTTATTTAGGGCATAAACATTGCCCCACAAACCTCAAGATAAAGCCTAGGTGTAATCGAATAAGTTTTTTGCCTAACACGGCGTGTCGTTTTCTCTGTGAAAAGAAACACTAGCCTCGCTTAGGCTTTTCAAGTACTCTTATGAAATGTTGCGTCTTCCTTCAGCACCACTACTTAATACCCAACCAAAAATCTTTGTTTTTCATTCGAAACATCTCTGACTTTGTTTCCCTCTCTGCTTAGAAACCCTTCAATCCTTTTGTAAACCCTCAATTTCGAAAAACTCAATTGCTAATCCTTGAAATTCCACCTTTGAAACCACAAATGGCTCTTCACAAAACATGATTCGTGACGAACTTACTGAAGAAGCTGTTGTCAATTTTGCCGCCCATATGTAAGAACAGTTGGACAACAAAATCCCCAATCCTTATACCATTCTCGAATTGCAAAAGGGTGATAACGCCGTTTTGGGCCCTGATGCGGCCGATAATCAACTCCCTTCTGCTCTCGACTGACCGGTGTGTTACATCTGTTTGATAGTTCGTTAAGAATAAGCTGAGCCGCTCAACTGGGATCGCAAAGAAACTGAGGTTAAATTGGGCAAATGACATACCTCAAAAATAGAAGACGCCAATTGGTACAAAGAGTGGGTGTCGCTTGATTAAGCCAAATGGGAAGAAGCGAGTGTTGACGAAGTATTGGATCTATGCTTCAATCTTCCCTTAGCGGCAACAGAGCTCCCATTATCACTACATTTTTTTTTCTGGGACTCCAACAGCAATACTTTCGTCTTTCCCTACGGAGATATGAGCTCACACTGCTAGATATCACTACCATCACCGGCTTGCCCACTTTGGACCGCCCATACACACTGGGTGACCTCAATGAAGTTACGGATGTTTAAAGTTTGCCGAAACGTAATTTTGGGAGTTTCCATTTTGGGAAAGCTATAAATAGTGAACTTGCCTGTTTTGGAAAGTCAAAGCTGAGAATTAAATGGGTTGACTGGTGAGTTGACTCGGTCAAACGGTGGAGATGGAGATGTGTGACGTCTCACGGTGCTCCACGGCGGCGTGGGGATTCCGGCCACCCCACGGCTTGCTTCCGGTCTTGTTCGACGCGCCTTGAAGCCCTTGACTTCATGCCGGCCACCGTTCACGGCGGGGTGGACGGTGGAGGAAGAATTTTCCGGTTGAAAATGGAGATTTTTGAGGTTTTAAGGTGGTTTCAATTCCGGCCAAGTTGAGCTAAAACAAGTAGTGGGCTTTGAAGCTCTCCTCACCATGATTCTAACCATGTAAGTATGGAGTTCCAATTTGATTTGTGGATGGAGAATTTTGGATTTGAAATTTGTGTACCAATTCGGTTTTGCTTGAAATTGACCTAGTTAGAGTGAGAATTGGCCTTTGTTGTAGTTAACAAAGTTGCTCAGTGGGTGATTTTGCATGGAATAGTGGTTGCTCCGCCATGGAATTTTCAGGTTGGTAGTGGCGCCACCGTGGCCGGTGGTCAATGGCGGTCAAAGTTTGACTTTTTGGGATTTTCGACAAGTTGCATGTCATTTCACTCGAAATCGCGCCCCGATCGCAGTGGGGAGGTTCATTTTTCGAGTTGAGCGTCCGAACTTACAGTGAGATATTGAGGTGTGATTTTCGGATTTTCGACAGTTTGTCGTAATCGGATTACGTGTTTCCGAGAACGGTGGTTTCTCGTGGTTTGTTTTGAATTGTCGAGTTATGACTTTGAGTAATGGACATTTTGAATATTCAGGTGTTCGTGATCGTTCGTTTGGCGAGAGACTATCCGCCGGATCACGGGTTAACGCGAACTGCGTTACGCTAGTCTGTGAGTGGACAAATTTCTATTTTCACAGTTGGTTTGCGAGTCCGTGGATTTTATGATTTTCCGTATTTAAATTATACGATGTTGAGATATATGTTATTTTCGGAGGTATTTTTCTATGTTTATGGGTGATGGCATTTATTGCATCGATGCTACCATAGTTGAGAGATTCCTCTGGCCCAGAGTTGAGAGATTCCTCTGAAGCAGGGTTGAGAGATTCCCCTGAGTGCCGCCGGGGTTGAGAGATTCTCCTGGCCTATCACCGTCGGGTTGAGCGATTCACCTGACGTCGGGCTTGAGAGATTCGCCCGACAACCTCCATATATATATATGTGTTGTGTTTTCCGAACTCGCACTGTTTTATATTGAGTATGTATATAAACTGGTGAAAGGCATATGTTTATTTTCGTCCACTCACTCTAACGTTTTTATTTACCTTTCCCCTGGGCTTTTCGGTTTCCGTGCCCAGTTTGCAGTTCGGACTCTGGTGTCGCACGTCGTGGTCGGAGGCATAGTGCTTGAGCTACCTTATTTCTTCCAGTAGGTTTATTGTTCTACCTACTGTGGTATACTTATATGTTTATACATTAGAGGTTGCTATGAGTAATCTGTTGTTTATGTTGTACGATTTTTCTCCGGATTTCAGTAAAATACAGATATATTTATTGTTTTATTTTACTGTTGATATGTTGAGAAATCCGGATGGGATTGGTGCCCACGGTTTGATTTTTGTGGCATAGGATGAAGTGTATTTTCCGCGTGCAGGTAATGGTAATTCCACGTTAGTAACGAAACTCTGCCGAAATTTTGTTGGTTTTTGTTGGTTCGTGTTTTCGAAGGGGTTCGATTCCCGTTTAGGCAACTAAATCGGGATTGGGTCCTTTCAGAAGGGGTTCACTGAAATCCACCTAAGCCTGCGATAGAGAGCCCCCAAGCCAGATTGGGCTTGGCCAAGTTTGTGGTCGTTGAAGAGAGCCTCAACAACCTTAGTGAAGGTGCCTGTCATCTTATCTGCAACAATGCAAAATATATAACGGTAGAGCCAATACTCTAAAAAGGCAATACCTCTATACACGTATGCTTGCGTTGTTCAGCAGACTCAGGACCAGGAGCAACAAAGGATTCGAATGCCTCATCTTTGTAGTGCTTCCGCTATGCTTCCTTAGTGCTCAGCCACTTGCCTAATTTCACTTCAGCATCCTTGCCGTCCCACTGAGTAGGTGCAACGGCTTCAACACAATCGACACCCCAACCAAGGGCAGAAGAGGCCTTAGAAGTGCTGGTGGTCGGAGCTAATATAACTGTGTCGCCTTTACTGATCTGAAGATTTTTGTACGGAATATCTTGGTTACAGTAAAGGTGTAGGTGCAGATAATCACAAAACTTGACGACATCCTCTCTGAAGGCCTCTGGGCAAAACTTTTGATAGGGCGCCATTGTTGCAGGAAGTATGAAAAAGAAGAAAGGGATGGACAAAAATGGCAGTGAGGTTTAGGATGAGCAAATTTAGAAAATAAGTTTTTTGAGTAAAGAGAGAGAATGCGAGGCCAAGAGTTTAAAGTTTAAGCGTGGCTTTTCAAGGAGATGCACTCGAGTAACCTAAGCAAGGCTAGTGAACCGTTGTAGAAAAGAGCGACACGTTGCATCGGCATAAAAGACCTCTTCGATTGCCTAGAAGTTAATCTCGAGGTCTGGGGGGGGGGGGGGGGTTAATGTTTGGGCCTAATATAAATATAACTATGTATTGTACATTTTAGGTTGAGAATAAAAGGGTCGACACCTGCGGCCCAAGAATATTGCGAATCTGGGAATCACAGTTGCGTGCGAGATTCCTAAGCAAGATCGAAAAAGAGTCAAACTAATATATTTGTTTCCTGATCCATATTGTTTCCTTGAGCGATATAGAGAATTAGAACATCAACCTCTATAAATAGACAAATCAGAGAAGATTTGGGGACATCTACACACATATATACACAAGTTTAAGCACAAGCAAATTCTACTCTTTCAACGAGTAAACAACAAGCGACAGCGAGCTTAGAATCTGGTTCACCTGACATAGCGTAGAGATTTAAAGGTCCACTATTGCTACAACCAATGACGAAGATAATCAAAGAACTCTGGTTCACCTGAGAGAGCGTGGAGATTCTGACGGTTACAAAGTCACCCTTATGTGTTCTCAACACTCGCCCTTAAAATTGCTCTGCTTTATACTCACACAGTGTATGAAGTTTCGATCATTAGTAGCACAGGGAAGAGACATAAAACCTAAGTTTTGAAACAACTTAGGTAAGTAGAACTCAACGAGCGAGGTTGGTGCTCTCCTCGCTCCAATCGCTTGAAAGGAAGCAGAGACAACGCGATGCAATACACTACTACATTCTGTCATTGACAGTGGCACGCTAAGCACGCACACCCAGACAAAAAAAAGATATTGTTTTTGATTTTTTTGTCACGACAACCTGGTTGGAGAAAATCAGACCAAACACCCTTTAAAAATCTTTGTCACATTCCACGTATTAAAACATGTATTAATGGAGCACTTTGATTTTTGAAAGTTCATGTTTTCAGAAAGAGTTTGATTCCGGTTTAGGCAACTAAACCAGGGTTGGGTCCTTTCAGTCGCCTCCTAGACCTTGGAGGTTTTGCGTCGTCCAAGTAGCACTTGGACGACGCAAATGTCGTGTGCTTGGACTACATAAAATTTCCGTGGTCTAAGTTCCACTCGGACGACGCAAACTCTCCGTCGTCCAAGTGGTCACTTAGACTAGGTAGTTTTTGCGTGGTCTGAGTGAGCACTTAGACCACGCAAAAACTCCGTGGTCTAAGTGTTCGCCTAAACCACAGACATCTATTTTTCGTAGTCTAAGTGGCCACTTAGACCACGAATATCTAGCTATATTCTGTAGTCTAAGTGAACACTGAGACCACACATATGAATATTTCCGTAGTCTAAGTGATTATTTATTTATTTTTAATTAAAATTTGAATTTAAAGTAAAATATTAATTATTTAATTAAAATTTTAAATTCTCATTTAAATAATTAAATACTAAAATATTAATAAATTAATTTAAAATACTAAATTGTCATTTAAATAATTAAAATTTGTACATACATCAAATTAAATCGTTCAGAATCGAAAATATGATATCATGATAAGCTACGTAGGTAGAATACAAACTACTAAAATACAAGAGGAGCAGACGCACCGCTGAGTCCCCCGCCTCTAGCCGTGTTGTCGTGGTGGTGGTATGGGTTCGGAGGAGGTTAACACTGTTGTCGAGTCTGATTTTGCATAAGGGCAACAAGCTGTGCTATTTTCGCTTGTTGCTCATCAAACCTCTGACGCATAGATTGCATTTCCTCTTGTGCGAGTCGAGCTTCCTGAAGGGCTTCTTTGACCGACGCATCCCGAGTACCTCTCCTCGACAAACATCCCGTAGATGAGTCATAAGACAAATCTCGTTGCACCTTGCGTCCCATCCCCCTAACCTCCTTGCCAGATCAACGACCATATACCTCATAGGCGATTATAATTTGGCTCTCCATCGATAGAGGAGGCAGGTCTTCTGGCGGCAAATCCGGGTGTGCAAGCTGCGTGTTGGCCAATTCCTCCTGCGCCCGTTCTACCAACCTCGTCTGAAAATAATAATAATAATTAAATAATTATAAATTTGTACGATAGTTTAATAAATAATAATTACGCTAATTAAGAAGAAATATATACGGCACTTACGCCGTATTGACTCCCTTCATTGTCGAGCCCAGTCGTCACGTAAGCGCTGACGCTAGCATCCAGATAAGGGTGTTTGGAACCCTTATCTCTGTGCTCCTTGACAATTTGGATCATCTGCTTGGAGCCAGAGGTATGATGTTTGTCCTTCTTCTCCCGATTAGTCTTGTTGATTTTTGAGAATTTCTGTTGGACAACATAAATAATTAATAAATTAATAAGTAACTATAAAAAAAAATTCAATTTCGTCAATTTAAATTTAAAAATAATCACCTTATATTCTTCTGCTTCGAAATGGGTGACTAACCACTCCTACTCATATTTCCTATCTCCATGCAGCTCTACGGGGGTAGGCACTCGGCCGATATCTTCATAATACTTATGAAGTTTGTACTTCCAATCATGGTAGATGGCGTTGGCGGTGGTGTTGATGTGCCTAAGCATCTCCGGTGTGGAATCCACCTTATATTGTTCTTATAAGAAAAGAATAAAAAATTATAATCGTATATATTATGAAATTACGATTTTTATTGGTTATTAGAAAATAAATTTAAAATTGTACGTATTATGTACCGAAAGTTCTTTAAACACTTTCACCTTCTCTTAGGCCGGGAACTCCTTCCAGGTAGACGCAATCATACGAACCTTGTTGCGAAGGATTGACCCGATGTTGTGCGAGGAGAGATTAGCTAGCTGAAAGGTGGGAGGCCATTGGTGAAATCGTCTTAAGGCAACTGGATCTTTTGCCCGATCGCCTTAACCAACTTCTCGGATTTTTCGCCCTTTACGAGTCCTCGAGACTGATATGACCAAAACATGCATCAAATAAACACTTAACACATAATTCAACCATATACAATTTAAAACCCTATAGATGTAGTATTTTAAGCAAGTAGGGATCGTTCTAAACCGGGGATTGAAGGGTGCGTGCAATTCTTTTGTAGTAAAAAAAAGGGGGGTGTCAAGAGTTATTTTTAATTACCTAATTTATTTACTAAAAAAGTCTCAAACATAGCACATAATCCTAGGACTCTAACATGTATTGACTCATAGACAAGCAAATACATAGAAGACCCAAAAACACATACCATGTTTTGAAACAAAAAGAAAACCTAATTAATTATATACAAGTGATCAACTTAATTCATAATCTAACTCATTTATTAACACATGCAAATAACAAAACTACCGAAATCCCATAACCCCAAATTTCAATTAAACATGCATAATTCATATTTTGTGCTAGGCATCCCCTAAACACCATTGATCTAGACTAGGAATCCCCTAAATCAAAACCAAAGCATTAAGAACCAATTATCTTCATGCATATTGAAATCTAGAATAAGGAACACATGGAAAAGTTATTGAAATTTACTTATGTAATAAAACCAAAATACAATCATCCAAAACACACAAACAAGTTTCATGAACAAAAAGAGACTACAGAGTAAAAAGGTCATTGTTACACTTTTATATCTTCGGAGTCCCCTATGGATACTCAAGAGAACTAGACTTCTTTGGTGGATGACGTTCGGAATCCCCTATGCGTGGTGGAAGAAGAGATGTGGCGTTATGGTGGTGTAGTCGGCTTCTTGAGGATGTCGGCTTAATTTGTGGGGAGGAGGAGAGTATTTGGCAGAGCATAGGCTATAGAATAATTGATTATCTGCTTTGAGGCCGAGCCTCTTGTATTTATAGGCCTTACAAGAATCATTCTCCTCCTAAAATAAGGTTTTCCTTCTATTCTCGGGCAGATCTGGTAGTCTGTAAAGATTTTCACTTTCCCGGAGTTGTAAATCTCCAAAAATTATGATTTTGGTGTCTTTGGAAAGAAGACTCAAATATCTTTCCAACCATAGGTTGATCGCAACTTAACTCCTCCTCATTCGTTCCCAGTTGTCGTTCGAAGTTGGCCCATCTGCACAGGCAGATTCTGCTTTCCTTATTCTTCATGATTTCCTTCTTCTTTTGACTTTGGGAATCCTTTTCCTACCAAATCTTGATCTCCACGAAATTGGCTGATTGGATCTTCATATTTGGGCTATCTAAATGGTCTTCTAATTAATTGGACCCATTTTCATTTGTTCTTCTTCAAGATCCTTCTGAAAGCTTTCAAATCCTAGTCAACATAGGAAAGATTTTCCTAGTCAACAAATGATTTCTTTTTCTCTTCAATTTTTCTTCTTTCTTCCTTGGAATTTCGAACCAATTTCTTTTCTCCATTATTTTGTTGTGCTTTGCATGCTTGTAGACTCCTTTACTCCGTCTCTTTTGGTCAACACCTGAATTTAACAAAATAAGTTAAAACTAAGCAATTATCAAAGTAAAAATGTAGAGAAAATATATTAATTAATACACCTAAAATGCGTACATCAGAGACCTTTTGGGTTGAGGGTCTGACGGGGCCCTCCTGACCTTGCGCCGCGCGCTGTAGAGGATAGACTTGGAGGAGGCAGACAATGCCTGAATACTTTCTGACATCGAAGTCGGACCGAAATGGGCGTCATCATCACCGATCGGGATAGCTGGGGCTACGAGAATTTTCCCAGTCGCCGATGTCGAAGGACCAGCTGAAAGGTCCAGACACTACAAGAAAACAGCACTTAGACCACGGAAACGTAATTGTTCCGTGGTCCAAGTGACACCTAGACCACGGAAAATACTCCGTGGTCCAAGTACCACCTGGACGACGGAGAATACCATCTCCGTCGTCCAGGTGGTCACCTGGACCACGGAGATGGTATTCTCCGTCGTCCAGGTGATTACCTGGAGGACGGACCGACATGCCGTCGTCCGAGTATACGAAACGTACTTCCACTTAGACGACGTACCGACACCTCCGTCGTCTAAGTGAAGCATTATATAAGCCCGATCCCAAACTGATCGAATTCATTCCTCGATCTCTTCATTCCATTTGAAGAAGAATTGAAGGAGAAGGGAGAAGGAGAAGGGAGCTAGCTAGCTAGAAGGCCGAGAAGAATCAGGATCGGTCAGGGATCTCCGCTGACTAGCTAGTTAGCTTAATTAACGTACAGATATCGAGAAGGCCAGCAGGTACGTACGTACACAGTTAAAATTTGCTTAATTAATATATATTTAGTGAAAACGTACGTACATATATACATGCAAGGATGTTAGCTAATGTTAGCTATATATATATGTACAGATCGATTAAATTACGTACGTACGTAATTGATGGATCGATGTAGATCGAGTACGTATAATTAAGCCTAAATTAATGGACAAATATATATATATATGTAATAATTAATTAATTATAATATTTTGTAGCAGTATGGACAAGAGTTGGATGAAGTTGAAGAATAGATGTGATGTCCGGTATATGAATGGAATTAGCGAATTTGTGAATTTTGCGATAGAACATGGTCAGGGAAAGAAACGTTTCAGGTGTCCGTGTCAGAAATGTCTTAATTGTCAGTATGCGGAGGTTAATGTTATGGTGCAACACCTGTACGAAAATGGTATGATGTGGAGTTACACTACATGGAGGGAGCATGGTGAAGCAGTAGAGTTCAGCGCAGCAGACTTCAGCTCAGGGTACAGTTACCATGGTGCCTCATCCAACGGCAGTGGTGCCGGACCCCCAGCTTGCAACCCAACTGTAGATTTGGTCCATGATGCGTTTCCGGGATGTAGTCATAGTGGACACCAACACCAAGACGGAGGTTACAGTACCACTAATGAGCATGATGACACATTCCCCGCAGCTAGCTTGGCCACTGACACCAGTGAGATGGAAAAGTACAACCGGATACTACTTGAAGCGCAGACCCCGGTGTTCCCTGGATGTCGAGAGAATGTGTTGCAATATGTGATGGAGCAAATGAAGATAAAAGTGAAGCACAAAATGTCAGTGAGTGCTTTTGACGAAATTCAGGAGCAAATATGTAAGTTGCTTCCTGATGATCACAATCTTCCTAAATCTCATTATAAGGTTAGAAATATCCTGAGCAGCCTCGGCCTAAAGTACAGGATAACTGACGCATGTCCAAATGATTGTGTGCTATTTTACAAAGAGTATAAAGAGTTGGACTATTGTCCTGTATGTGGCCAGTGCAGATTCAAGTTGAATAGGAAGAGTTCGAAAAAGAGAATTCCTGTGAAAGTTGTTCGATATTTTCCCTTGATTCCCAGATTGCAGCGCCTGTACATGTCTCTACACACAGCAGAGGCGATGCGATGGTACAAAGAAAAGCGAATAGATGACGATGTCCCGCGACACGCCGCGGATGGGGAGGGTTTCAAACATTTCGACAGAGAATTTGGAGACTTTGCTTCAGATGTTAGAAATGTTAGACTCGGCCTATCTACAGACGGATTCAATCCTTAGGGAAGTAATAGCTCCGCCGTCAGCACTTGGCCAGTTATTCTGATGCCGTACAACTTGCCTCCGTGGATGTGCATGAACAAGGAATTTAATTTCCTTACCGTACTAATTCCAGGTCCTAAATCTCCATCGAAGTGCTTAGATGTCTACCTCAGACCTTTGATCGACGAGCTGAAACTGTTGTGGGAAAATGGAGTCCCAACTTATGACAAATTCACTGACACGATGTTCACGATGAGGGCTGCCGTAATGTGGACGACCAGCGATTTTCCAGCTTATGGGATGTTGGCAGCCTGCAGGACAAAAGGATATAATGGATGTCCTATATGTTTGGACGACGTGAACTCTAGTTGGCACGCGGGGAAGTTGTGTTACTTGGGTCACCGTAGATGGCTTCCTCATGACCACCCGTGGCGACAGGATGAAGCTCATTTCGACGGTACGGTAGAGAACAATCCTAAACCCCGTAGTTGGTCGGGTGAAGAGATTTTAGAGAGGTTGAGCTATTTCGACTTTGGTGTGTTAAGCAATGACGCGGATGTAAAGAAATGCAATCCAATTCCTCCACATGATCTGAGCTATTGGGATCACAAGAGTATATTCTTTGAACTCCCTTACTGGTCGAAGTTGAAGCTGAGGAACAAGTTGGACGCGATGCACATAGAAAAGAATGTGTGCGACAGCGTGGTGGGAACAATTCTCGGTATTAAGTTCAAGACTAAAGATACTCCCAAAGCGCGCAAAGATTTGGAATCAATGAATCTACGTCGTCCCTTGTGGTTGAGGAGGGATAGGAAATGAGTGTACAACAAGATGCCAGATGCACCATACACAGTGAAGCCGACGCTTAGACGTTCTGTATTTCACTGGTTTAAGGGCGTTCGTTATCCGGCTACGTATGCAGCTACTATAACTGGAGCAGTGGACGAGGTGCAACACAATTTTGTTGGTCTAAAGAAACATGACTATCACGTTATGCTGCAACGTCTGATTCCAGTGGTAATTTGACCATACTTGCCTCGGGACGTCGTAGAACCAATAGTAGCATTGTGCAGGTGGTGGTAGAGCTTATGCGCCAGAGAATTAAAGAAGTCAGATGTGGTGGAATTGCAACAACAAATTGTGCACATCATTTGCAAAATAGAGAGGATTTTCCCCCCTGCTTTCTTTGACATCATGATTCACCTAATGATCCACCTGCCCGAGCAGGTGCTTATTTCTGGTCCGGTCCAGTACATTTGGATGTATCCTCAAGAAAGGTACGTAGAACTAATTAATTAATTTGTTCCACTGGAGATTATATATATACTAGCTAGCTAGCTATATGTACTTATGTAATGTGTACGTTTGATTTTGTAGACAGCTTAGACAGTATAAGTCATTCGTCAAAAACAGGTCGGCCCCAGATGGCTCCATAACAGAGACATACCTAATGCATGAGTGTGTTACTTACTGCAACATGTACCTCAAAGATCCACCCCCTCCCACTGCCTCCGATCACAGTGCCTGCATCAATCTTTTTGTCGTCACCAATGCCGTCCGACCGTTTAGAGGAGTATTAAAGGAATTGTTAACACAGGAAGAACTTATTGAGGCACATTGGGTAGTGTTGCGAGACTGTGACGAAGTTGAGCCGTACATGTTGTCATACAGAAGTAGGCTTCAGGCGTTAAATCAAAACAAGAGTTCGGCGTGGATTGAGAAAATGGTTAAGAAGAAGTTTCCTGATTATTTCTTCCAATGGGTACGTACGTACGACTCGGTATTAATTATTTAAATACATATCGCTCATGTTTGTAGAAAGTAACCCCTTATATTAATTTGCCCTTTTTCGCAGATGATTGATCTGCAAAAATCTGATAACCACGGAGGGTGGTGGTCATGGCCAAAGCACTTGCTAGCAGGGAAGCCGGTTAAACACTATATTTATCCCGGATGTTTTGTGAACGGTGTAAAGTTCCATTCATTGGCCCGAGACGAAGGAAGAAGAACACAAAACAGTGGGGTAGCGGTTGGGAAAGACAAGCAACTCTATAAATAGAGTTGCACCCCCCCTCATTTTCTCATCATTCCATCTCCTCCTCTCCCTCTCCTCTCCTCTCCTCTCCTCCGGCGATCCTCCTCCGGCGACGCTCCGACGACATTTTTTCCGGCGTGGTTCCTCCTCTCCGACGACTCAACTCTTCCGATATTCCGGCGACATTCCGACAAGGTAATAATTCTATTTTTTTACCTCTTTTACATTTTTGTTAATTAATTAATTATTTAATTAATAAATAGTTTTAATTTATTAACTAGTTTAAAATAATTAATAGTTATAATTATAATCATTAATGAGTTGTTATTATTAATATTGGGATAATTATTATTAGTTGTTAATTATTTGGTAATAATTTTATATTTGTTAGTTAAAATTAAATAATAGCAATAATTATTATTGTTAATAATAATTAATTATATTGGTAAATGAATAATTATTATTATATGCATGATAAATAATAATTCATTATTGTAATTATTTATTGTTTTAATTAATTGATAATTAATTACGTGTATTTTCGAGTAAATTGCATGGTAGTACGTGTTCGATTTAAATTTAGTACATAGGCTTGGTTTATTAAGTCGCACTCTTTGGAATAGATGGCGTCTCTTTTCCTAGCTTATCTCCTTAACCCCTTGTGATGCGTGGATTTCATCATCGCACACCATAACCTAAGTGAAGTTATGGACACGAGGTTGAGGGCGGAGTTTGCAAAGGACTTGAGGGAGTGTAAATTTTCGAAAAATTGGCCGAATGTCGGACATGGTGTCTAGAAACGGGTTATGATTGGTGACAGGATTTGGACTAAGAAAGACTTTTGTCGAAATTAGTCCTGCCTCTCGCGTTATCTCTATCCCTAACTGGCCATGTTTTTCGATTTAACCAAGGCTGAGTAATTGAAAATTTACACTTTATCGCGCGGGTCGCACGTCCATTGAACGACCGAAAATGCCAAGCTAGTGTACTCTATTTAAATCTTAAACGTACTTAATTAATTAGCGTAAATTTTTAAGTTGTAATTATTATGGTAAGTAGGTATTTTAACACCGTACTCTTAGGTTTAAATGGCTCCGCCAAAGACCACATCCGGCAAGAAGAAAGCCCAACAGGAGGCAGAAGATGAGATGCTCCGAATGTTGGCAGCCCAAGTCGGTTGGGTTCAACAGTAGGGCAACGACGCTCTCAATCCGGACGGATCATCTGGTCCGTCCATAGCGCCCTCTGGGGAAATTCCCGCTCCTCCATTCATCTTGAGCGATGATGACGTCGACCCCTTCCAATCTCCGACGCCCGGTACCCATTCAACGGGAAGTACTAAGGCGTCCTCGACCGCCGAATCAATCATGTACAGCGCCCGCCGTAGGCAAAGGAGGGCCCCCACTGACCCGGAACCGAAAAGGACTCGGGGTCTCGTTAAAGGGGGCAAAGCGGAGCGTATTTGCAAGGCGACCGGTAAAAAGATCGACTTGCCGTACGACGAATTCACCGGTGGCCCTCCCACAGCTCAGCTAGCAAGTCTCTCGGCGCATGGGATAGGGTCAATCATCCGTAACCGGGTTCGTATCACTGCCCCTACTTGGAAGGAGGCGCCGGATCATGAGAAGGCGAAAGTCTTCAAAGATCTTTCGGTACGTAATACGTCCAATTTAGTTATTATATAATATTGTTAATATTAGTTAAAATTTCATAATATATACGATTATAGTTTTCTATTTATTTTTGATAGGAACAATTTGACGTGGATCCGACACCGGCTATGTTGAGGCATATCAACCAAACCGCCAACTCCATCTACAAAGATTGGAAGTACAAGCTCCATAAGTACTTCCAAGATGTCGGTCCCGTGCCTCCCCCGGTAGAGCTGCAAGGGGAGAAAGAAGATGAGTGGGAGTGGTTGTGTAACCACTTTGCCGATGAACAATTTAAGGTATTAATTTTTTTTATTTCAATTAAGATAATTGAATTATTTAAATTGTAGTTATTCATTTTTTAATGATTTAATTATGTTGTGTAACAGAAATTCTTCGGTGTCAACAAAGCCAACCGGGGGAAGAAGGAGAAACACCATACTACCGGCGCCAAGCAGTTCATTCAAATAGCCAAGGAGCACAAGGATAAGGGCTCCAAACACCCTTATCTTGATGCAAGTGTAAGCGCGTACGTAACGCCAGGGCTCGATAATGAAGCGAGTCAATGCGGCGTAAGTGATATATATATATATATGTGCTTTTAATTATAGTAATTATTATTTAAATATGATTTCATTATAATAAATTAATTATTCTTTTGTAGGCAAGGGCGATAGAGCGTGCGCAATGAAGAGTTGGCTAACACTCAGCTTGTGTTCCCAGATGTGCCGCCGGAAGACCTGCCTCCTCTATCCTTAGAGAGCCAAATTGCAATCGCGGATGAGGTCTACGGTCGTAGAGCTGGCAAGGAGGTTAGGCACTTTGAGCCTAGGGTGGTACGAGATTTGTCGACGACCTCCGGCTCATCATCTACGGGAGGTTCGAGGTAGCGGAGAAGGAGTCAGGCTGCGGCCGTCGA
Source organism: Geum urbanum (assembly GCA_946800695.1). Taxonomy (NCBI): domain Eukaryota; kingdom Viridiplantae; phylum Streptophyta; class Magnoliopsida; order Rosales; family Rosaceae; genus Geum; species Geum urbanum. The sequence goes on from OX327012.1 coordinate 24,273,922, forward strand.
AGCAGCCATTCAAGAGGCTCGACTGGCACGAGAGGAGAATGAGTCAATGCGGCAAAGACTTGACGAACAACAAGCACAAATAGCCCAACTCATCGCCCTCATGCAACAAAATCGAGAAGTATGTCAACCTCCTCCGAACCCACACTCCGACGACAACGACCCGGCTGGAGGCGGAGGACTCGGCGGCGCATCTGCTCCTCCAGTGTATTAGCTAGCTAGTAGTTTATTATCTCGTTTCTTTCCGTATTCCGAACAATATTTTAATTTTTAATTTATGGTTTTTTTTTATTATTCATGTATGTACAAATTAATTTAATTTAATTATTTAATAATTAAGTAATATTCAAAATTTAGTTTATTTAATTAATTTTAGCATTTTTTATTATTTAAATTAAATTAATAATAAATTAAATTAATAATATTTAATTTCAATTTTTTTTTTAAATTAAATATTCACTTGGACGACGAAGATTATGTTCTCCGTCGTCCAGGTGAAAAACCCTAAACCCCTAACCCCTAAACCCTAAACCCTGTCGTTCTTCGTGGCCCAGGTGTTCACCTGGACGACGGATAACTAATTCTCCGTCGTCCAGGTGAACACCTGGGCCACGGAGAAACGAGCACTGTCCGTGGCCCAGGTAGACACCTGGACGACGGAAAATCTAATTCTCCGTCGTCCAGGTGTCTACCTGGGCCACGGATAATGTCCGCGGTCCAAGTGAACTTGGACGACGGATCACTAAATCTCCGTCGTCCAGGTGCTTGGACGACAACACTTGGAGCACGGACCTTGGACGACGGAGATTCCATCGTCTAAGTACTTAGACGACGGAAAACTGCACCTAGACGACGGAAATGGTCCGTGGTCTAGGTGCAATTTTCTTGTAGTGAGAGGAGGTGCGACGTTGTCCTCCTCTAACTGCCAACCGACTTGCTTTGCCAAACGTCGGAGTATAGCATCTTTGTCCTTCTTTTGGGCTTTTTTCTTACCCCACGGGGCCATTTTAACCTATGAGTTGTTAAAATATTACTACCATAATAATTATATAGAAAAATTTACCATAATTACTAGATTAGGTATAATTATCAATTTATTATTTTTTAATAATTAAACAATTTATTATAATAATTACTAAATTACCATAATTAAAAATTTATTATTTTTAATAATTAAATAATTTACCATAATTATTACAAATTTACAAGAATTACAACAATAATTAAAAATTATAATTACAATAATAATTACTCATTATAATTACAACAACATATAGTTACAAATTATAATTTCAAATAGTTACAATAACAACATATAATTACCAATTTACTAACTATTATTAATTATTATTACCAATTTACCAATTATTACTAATTTATTTTTTTACTAATTAATTTATCAATTTACTAATTTATTAATAAAATTATAATTATGTTAAAAAAATTAAAAATACCAGAAAGAGGAGTCGCGGGAGAGCGGAGTTGCCGGAGGGAGACTGGATTTTTGAGAGAGAGAGAGAGAGAGAGAGAGAGAGGAGAGGAGGATTGATTTGAGAATGGGATGAGAAAAAGAGGATCGGCCACTGCCTTTATATAGAGGTTCACCTAGACGGCGGAGCCCTATTTTCCGTCGTCTAAGTGAACCATTTCTATTTTTGGAACCGGCGCCCAATTAATTTGGCGAGTGGGAGTTAACCGCCTTAATTTTGGGAATGTTTCAAATTTCACTTAGACGACGGAGATGCTTATTTATATTGTCCAGGTGAAATTTCAACCGTTCTCTAAAAATTTGGCAGTGAGAATTGAACTGCCATATTTTTCAACCTAGACGACAGAGATGGTCACCATCTCCGTCGTCCAAGTGTCACATGGACGACGGAGATGGTCTATCTCCATGGTCCAGGTGAAATTTTCGTAAAATTAATTTTTAAAAATAATTCGCAAGGAAGTTTTCGATTTGTCATTCCAATGAAATAGTCGTAAAATATCATTAAAGAATCTGTGACGACCCGGAACAGAATCAGTTGAGTAAACGGCTTAATTCACGAGATTGTGCGTAATCACTGTTTTCCGTAAATTGGTTGATTTACTAGTTTTAATCACGACTTAATTATCGGCCAAGAATTTGAGTTGAGTCTCTTCTCGAGAGTTGTAGTATATGTGATTTCGAGTTCGTGGGCAGTTCCGGATGATTATTTTGACCACCGAGGAATATAATATGATTATTTGAAGTTTCGAAATCTCGTCGAGTTTATCCGAATCGTAATGGTTATCCGTTTCGGACCGTCGATCGTCCCGAGATGCTAGTATAAATATCGGAAATAGTCGAAAATTGTCGAAAATGCACTGTTTGGAAGTTTGACTGGCGTTGACTGAAATTGGGAGCGTTGACCCACGTTGACCGGAGAAGAAAATCTCCACCGTCGCTGACTCGCCAGCGACCTTCATTTTCCGGCCACCTCCGGCTTGAACCTTGGTATATTTCAATTACTCTCTTGATTTCTAGTTGATTAGAACATGGAATTGTTGAATTTGGTGCCGGAATGAGGGAGAACGGAGATGTTGAAGTTTTGGGTTTTTCGGCCGGAATCGGCCTCGTTTGGGGGCGGCGCTCCGGTGACTTTCCGGGGTGGATGTTTGGTGGGTTCTATTGGGTTTTGGATGGAGATCATTTCTCCTTTGGTTTGGAGGGACGAGGTGGCGCGACGGCGCCGGAATCGACCGTGGCTCTTTCGAGCTGATTTCCGGCCACGGTGGTGGCTGGATGGTAGTGACCCCTTTGGGAAAGTTGCTTGGCTTGAGGAGGAGATTAGTTTGGGAGCTTGGCCGCATGAAATCTCTCTGGTTGACGGTGCGCCGCCGCCGCCGCCGGCGGAGCTCTGGCGACCCGTTGACTTTTTAGAATTTGATGATTTTAATGTCGTTTTACTCGTATTCGCGCCCCGATCGTCGCCTTGAGGTTTTTGAGTTGATTTGGGTATCGGATTTTTTAGTTGAGGGTTTTGAGTGGAGATTTCGGGAATTTCGTCGATTATTTTGCACTGTGTTATATATTTCCGGGAACGGTTGGTTTCCGCGGTGTGGTACAGTGTTGTGAATTGTGATTTTGATCAGATATATTTTATGATTATTCAGGGGATCGAGATCATGCTTCGGGCGAGGGATCTTCCGCCCGACCACGAGATTAGTGCGAGTGCGCGCTTTGCTCATCTGTGAGTGGACTTTTATATTTTCACAGTCGTTGCGAGTTCGTGATTTTCCGTATTTATTTTATACGATGTTGAGTTATTTATTATTTTCGGATGTATTATTTTATATTTTATGGTGATGGCATTACTGCATCGATGCTTCGGCTACTCGGCTGATCACCGGTAGTCTGCCAGAGTTCAAAGATTCCTCTGGACCAGAGTTGAGAGATTCCTCTGGGCAGGGTTGAGAGATTCCCCTGTTATGCCGCTGGGGTTGAGAGATTCCCCTGGCCTATCACCATCGGGCTTGAGCGATTCGCCTGACTGTCGGGCTTGAGAGATTCGCCTGGCACCTCCATATATATTTTTCGAACTCGCATTGTTTTATATTGATTATGTATATGAAACTGGTGAAAGGCATATGTTTATTTTTGTCCACTCACTCTAACGTTTTTATTGCCTTTCCCCCGGGCGTTTCGGTTTCCGTGCCCAGTTTGCAGTTCGGATTCTGGTATCTCACGTCGCGGTTGGAGACTAATCGTTCGAGCTACCTGTCTTTTCAAGTAGGTTCCTTGTTTCGCCTACTGTTGTATATTATATATATATATATATATATACTAGAGGTCGCTCTGATACGTTACTGATACATGTTTTATATGGATTTTCCCGAATTTTCCCGGATTTTCTATATATTACAGTTATGTTTACTGTTATTTGCTATTGATATGATATTGAGAAATCCGGATGGGATTGGTGCCCACGGTTTGGCTTTTGTGGCATAGGATGAAGTGTTATTTTCTGGGTGCAGGTAATGGCAATTCCGCGTTAGTAGCGTTACTCTGCCGAAATTTTGATAGTTTTTGTTGGTTTGTATTTTCAGAAAGGGTTTGATTCCGGTGTGACGACCCGGACCAGAATCAGCAGTATGATCAGCTTGATTGATGAGTTACTGCGTAGTCGCAGTTTGTCGGCAGTTATTTGTATCGCCAGACTCGTAAACGACTTAATTATTGGCCGAGAATTGGAGCTGGGTCTCTTCTCGAGAGTCGTTGTACGTGTGATTACGAGTTTGTGGGCGGTTCCGGATCGTTATTTGGACGACCGAGGAATTAGTTATGAATATTTGAAGTTCAGATTTAAATGGCGGGTTTGTTCGCGACTAAATTACCGGACGAGAATTTGGTCTCGGCTTCTTCACGGAAGTTGTTCGGAATTTAATTTCGAGTTTGTGGGAACTTCCGGAGCATGATTTGGAGTCACGAGGAATTGGTTGCGAATTTTACCGTTTGTTGATTATTTAGTCGATTTAATGTGTGTTGCTTTGAAGGGTTGACTTTTTATCCGATTGGCCGATATGTTTGACTTCGGGTGATTATGAAAGATTATGTCGAGTCGAATTCGTGGCCGCGAGAATTATCGGAATCGGAGTTACGACGAGAAAATTTCGGGAGTTTAAAGTTCGTCGAAATGGATAAACATGAAGTTTCCGTTTTGGGAAAGGCTATATATAGCAACCTGCTATTCTGGGCAAGGGAGAGACTTTCTATTTTGGGGTTTGACCGAGTTGACCGAGTCAACTCGGTGGAGGAGGTTTTCACGTGGGTGGCGACGGCTTCCACGGTGGTGCTTGGATTCCGGCCGTTTCCGGCTTCGGGATAGGAGGCTATCAACTCGCCTAGCTGTCCTCGTTCGAACCCCGGCCACCACGCACGGCCTAGCTCGCCGGAGAGAGAGGAATATTCCGGCCAAAACGGGAAGAAATTGAGGTATTTCGGGTTCTATGTTTTTGGAAGATTTGAACTGAAATTTTGGGTGGGCTTTGTTGCTCTCATCCTCTTGAAGCTACTGTGTGAATTTGAAGCTCTAATTTTGCTTGAATTTGGAGAATTTTGGATTGGAAAATTTGTGTACAATTCGGTTCTTCATGAAATTGGATGAGTTAGAGTGAGAATTGGCCCTTGGTGCAGTTGACAAAGTTGCTCAGTGGGCGATTTGGAGTGGAACAAGGGTGGCTCCGCCGGAAAATTCTTCGGCCGGCGGCGGCGCCGCCGTGGACGGCGGTCAACGGTGGTCAACGGTCAACGGGTTGACTTTTTGACTTTCGACAAGTCGCATGTCATTTGACTCGAAATCGCGCCCCGATCGCAGTGGGGAGGTTCGTTTTTCGAGTTGAGCGACCGAACGTAAAGCGAGGTATTGAGGTGGTATATACGGATTTTCGACGATTCGTCGACTTTGAATTGTGTATTTCCGAGAACGGTGGTTTCTCGTGATTTGTTTCGAATTGTCGGATTATGTTTGTGAGAATTGGGTATTGTGATTATTCAGGTGTTCGTAATCGTTTGTTTGGCGAGGGACTTTCCGCCTGATCACGGGTTAACGCGATACGCGTTACGCCAGACTGTGAGTTGACAGTTTATTTTCACGAAATTCTTGCGAGTATTTTATTTATGATTTACGAACTTGAGCATGCAGCTTGATTGTGGTTTTACGAGCATGTGCTTTACGATTATACATATACGAATATGCGTATACGAGTATACATACACTGATATAATGTTTCATGCATTTGCTTCGAGCTGTTTATGATTTGGTTTTCACAGAGTACAGTCGTAGTTTATGAGGTTGTATCGATACACTGCATCCCGGCTGATCCCCGAGGATGTTACCAGCTAGGATCACGTGTGGGTTAGGGACCCCGTGGTTCTGGATCACGTGTGGGCTAGGGACCCCGTGGTTCCGACTGTGCTTTTACAGCTAGGATCACGTGTGGGCTAGGGACCCCGTGGTTCTGACTGTGAGATTTTTTTTTTACTAGCATGCTCAGTACACTGGAGGAGTGTGAGTTTTACCTCGTGTACTATGTTGTTTTATTTACCTGGACTCGCATATGTTGTTTTAAACATATATATAAACTGGTGAAAGACATTTATTTTCGTCCACTCACTCTAACGTGTTTATTGTCTTTCCCCTGGGCTTTTCGGTTTCCGTGCCCAGTTTGCAGTTCAGGCTCTGGTGTCGCACGTCGTGGTCGGAGGCATAGTGCTCGAGCTACTTTGTTTCATCCAGTAGGTTTATTGTTCTACCTACTGTGGTATGAGCATACGATTATGTATTAGATGTCGCTCTGAGCTTCCTATTGAATATGTTATACGATTTTACACTGGATTTCAGTAAAGTGTATATATATTTACTACTTTACGTTATTGTTGATATATTGAGAAATCCGGATGGGGTTGGTGCCCACGGTTTGCTTTTTGTGGCATAGGATGGAGTGTATTTTACGCGTGCAGGTAATGGTAATTCCACGCTAGTAACGAAACTCTGCCCAAATTTCGAAAAGTTTTTGTTGGTTCGTGTTTTCGAAGGGGTTCGATTCCGATTTAGGGTGCTAAATCGGGGTTGGGTCCTTTCAGAATCGTATATATAAACAATTGAATTTAAGACCCAAATAATCTTACGTCTGAATAATTGAAGTGTTATTAAGTATAGGCTCATTGAATATCGATATTAACGAAATTGACAATAAACACGTTAGAGTGAGTGGACGAAAATAAATGTTTTTCACCAGTAATATATATATATATATAAAATCATATGCGAGTCAAATGCATAAACAAGAAATGGTACACGAGGGAGACTCCAACTCCTCACGCGTCCAGGTACACGAGGGAGACTCCAACTCCTCACGCGTACAGAGCATGCAATATAAAATCGCGGAATCACTCATGGACTACCACGCGATAGCACAGTCTGAATCACGGGATCCCAGACCCACACGTGATTCCTAGCCAGAAAGGCCTCGGGTCAGGATATCTGTCCCCCCCGGAGCGTACTCGGGGATCAACCGAGAAGCCAATGTGTATCGATACAACAACATAACCAAGACTTTACTCTGTGTAAATCAAATCATAAATCTTTTCTATGCACATGCTTAAAACATAATATGTACATATATGTATATATTCGTATACGTATATTCGTATAAGCATATTCGTAAAACACATGCTCGTAAAATCATAATCAATCTGCATGCTCAAGTTCATAAATCATAAATAAAGACTCGCAATCAATCCATGAAAATAAAGTGTCCACTCACAGACTCTCGAAACGCGCACACGTGCTAAACTCTTGGTCCGGCGGAAAATCCCTCGCCTGAAGCACGATCACGATCCAGATCTCGATCTCGATCTCCTGAATATTCACAAAACATAACTGATCAATTTCGTAATCCACAACACTGTACTGATGCACGGAAACCAACCGTTCCCGGAAATACGAAATGCGGTGCAAAATGAATTACGGAAATCCCGAAATCCCCACTCGAAATCTCGACTGACAATCGGCTAATCAAATCAACCCGAAAACCTCTGTACGATAACCAGGGCGCGATTTCGAGAAAAACGACACTAATTACATCGAAATCTGAAAAGTTGACTTTTTCCCAATCGTTGACCGCCGCCGCCGGCGGCGGCGCGCCGTCAACGGAGGAATCACACGGCCAAACTCTCCAGTTCCCTAGGTCTCATCAAGGCGAGCAACATCTATAACTAACACAAGGCTCAATTCAAACCGGAACTACCTCAACCGACAAAAATCCGATCAAAATTTCCAACTCCGGCAACCCATTCGGGTTCACCGGAAAACTCCACCAACCATCAATCAAAACACATAGGAAGCTTCCTTGGGGCAAGGCGAGTCGAAGCCCTCACCCCTCCGCCTCCAATACTCACCGGAAAACCTTCCCCTGTCGAGGACGATTTCCGGCGAACTAACCCGAATCGGGTTCAACCCATACCTCACCAATTCTTCTCAAACCACACACCATCACATTCGAAATCTCAAGGGGAAGCGAATAGTACCTGTCCTGTGGTGGATGGTGACCGGAATCCGGTCGCCGGAGGTGAAGGCCGAAACGGGAAAGTCACACTTTCTCTGGTCAATGGTCAAACTTTCCAAAACGAGAAAGTCCACGATGGTCAAAGCAAATTCGTGTTTTTGCGACTATTTCTCGACTATTTTTTGACTTTTCGATATTTATACTCGTCCCTCGGGTCGATCAACGGTCCGGAATGAATATACGATGTGATTCGGATAAGCTCGAAACAATCGGATAAATTCGTCGGAACCCGAAACTTCAAATAATCATAAAATATTCCTCAGTTATCGGAAAAATCTTCCGGAACCGCCCACGAACTTGAAATCACGTACTCTACACTTTCTGTGAAGATACCCAACTCAAATTCTCGACTGAAAACAAAGTCGCGAATCGAATCGACAAACCACATAATATCGCAAAGCTGCGACTAAAACCAAATCTCGAGAATCGTGCCAATCACACATCTGATTCTGGTTCGGGTCGTCACATTAGTGCTCTTCACAGACTCCAAAAGTGTAACCATAAACCTTCTATCTCATCTTTTGTCTTGTAAAGAATTCGGTTTACGACTTGTGATTTGTTTAATAAAGGCTATACGTTTTTACTTACTTATGTTATCTTCCATGTGTTCTTAATTTTTGGTCTTTGACTTGTATGCATGCTTGTATGCTTAAAGCTTCTTAATATGTTGGGTGATACGCTCTCCGTTCCTCCCTAGCATGTTTTGTATGAATCTTAGATAAATTAAGGTGTAGGCGCTCTTCGTCGCACTCTTAAAAGCATGTGTATAAATTGTAGGTTGAAGGTAAGAATTTCGTTGATACTGGGTAAGTGAAGCATGAAAATGGTGGAGGTAGACATGATGTGATGATCACGTGTACATAGTAGAATTAGGTTTAAATTTCGTAGGTCATTAGTTAAACAAACCAAATCTCGCACCCCTGATAGTTGCATATTTATGCATCTATTTGGTATTTAATGTGTTCCCTATATTTAGTTTATTGTTATTAATCGAGTGAATTAATTATGTTTATTTGTCTTTAGGTGTTTTGGAGATTAAATAATATGTTTTGTAGCTGTCTGGCGAGGAAGTGCCTAGCGAGCTCGATGGGTTTAATGACTGCAATCATATATGCCTTGGCGAGGTGATTACGTACGTAGGTGCCAGCGAGCAAAGTTGGAGAGAGAAATAGAGGAAGTTCGATGGCATAAGGACTTGTGGGCTTAGCAAGTTCGATGGGTTGCATGTGGATATTTATATATTATATTTGCAACTTGGAAAAAGAAGTGGACTTGGACTAGGAAAAGGAGCCTAGCACGTGATGCATGCTTGCTAGGTTAATCAACCTAGGCATATATATATAGCAAGTGGGGGCTGAACAGAAAGAAGATACGTACGCTAGAGAGAAAATAACAAGTTACGTACGGCTGGAGGATCAAGGAAGAAAAGACAAAACAGAGAACAAGGGAGAAGAAGAAGCTTTCATGCATGCGAACTAGTTCGATCTCGATATCGCCAAGAGTTCTTCCTTCTCCATCTTTTGTCTATCTTTTTATGAATTCTTTGATGTTTTTATTTATAACTATGAGTAGCTAAATTTCCATTGTTAGGGGCTGATTGAAGCCCTAGATATGCTTACGATTTTGAACCCCTTTTGATTCTATTAATTATATGGATGAGTTTTGTTTCACTGTTTTCTCACCGTATGTTTTCTATGTTCATGTTTCTTTGAGTGCACGCTTAGATGCATGGCTTAGGATCTATAGTCTTGATTATGTATATGACCACCTTATCATTGCATATTCTCTAGAGACAAACATGAATTTGTGTGAAACAAGCCTTAGTGATGTAAGGGTGACCACCTTATCAACCCTTGAAGCTATGTTATTCTTCAAACACTCTTAGAACGTAATGACTTCAGTTCTCTAGGCTTACATCACCATATGTATAAGTCGGTTAAGTGAGGATCAAGATCGAGCGGATTGTCCCTCCCTCTTTCATGCCAAGTAAGAGAGTGTAATACATAAGATGACTTAACCAAAGCTCTTATGTGGAGAGTATTCATCCATGGTTAGTTCAATTATATTGGGGAGGTCGTAAGTATGTCTAGGGTGGATAGAAGTTCTTAACATTCATATCTCATTAGTTATCTACAACAATTTGCATTCATTAGCATATTTACTTTCAGCATTTATTTTCTGCATTAGCTGTAACTTAGCCGATTTATTTCGGTAACCAAATCAACTCCGAATACCCTCAAATTTTGTGTGGTAGTCCGCCACTGTGTCTAGTTTATTGTGTCACAATTTCGATGCAATTGAGTCTGTCTAGCTTAGGTTCGATGACCATTAGTGTTCTGTAGTCGAGTCTGTCAGCATAGTAGTTTGTTAGGATTTAGTTTCACCAATTCCTCGAGTTCGATAACCCCTATTTATTTTACTACATTGATATATCCAGGTTGTGAATAGGGTATCTTTGAGAGGTGTTAAACCGCCTTGTCAACCCCCATAAACAAACCTAGCATAGTTATGCATGCACCCTCAATCCCCGGTGAAGAACGATCCCTATTTACCAATGCTACATCTACTAAAAAGGGTTTTAATTGGCTCATTGTTGTTGAGTGTTAAGTGTTAATTTAGTACTTAATAATGGTGAGTATCATTCATCCAGTAGGTTTATTGTTCTACCTACTGTGGTATACGTATATGGTTATGTATTAGAAGTCGCTCTGAGTTTCCTATTGTATATGTTATACGATTTTACTCTGGATTTTCCGTAAAGTACATATATATTTACTATTTTACGTTATTGTTGATATATTGAGAAATCCGGATGGGATTGGTGCGGGGGATTAGCTCGATCAGTGTTGTAATTAATTAGGTAGCTAGCTAGTTAGGGATCGAGTAGGCTAGATCGAATAATTAAATTATGTAATTTAATTATATATAGTTTGAATATCGATATATATAGATATATATATATCTAGCTATGAAATTTTAATTAATAAGATCATGGGTATATATACATGCAGTTATAATTTTCAGGATGGACAAGAGTTGGATGTGTCTTCCAAGATGGGATGTAAGATATCACCGTGGAATTAGAAGTTTTGTGGAATATGTGAAGGTTAATTGTGGAGGGATGACAATTCATTATTGTTTGTGTATGAAATGTCAATGTCGCAGCGAGCGATATCGTTTTCACATCGATAAAGTATTGGAGCACTTGAAGAAAAACGGGTTTTGGGATAAGTACACATGTTGAATTTATCACGGTGAGAGCTCATCAGTTGGTCAACATGATCACGAACAATTTTTTGAGAGTGGCAGTACATCCAATGATCCAACAACAAGGTTGATCAACGATATGTTTCCTCATGAGAGCGGTATATTTGCTCAAGCACCGAATATCCCTCCCGCCGTTGGAGACTTCCCTCATATTGACCCAGTCCAGCAATTACCTACATCTGTCAACAAAGCTGGTATGGACAAATACAACAACCTCATTGCCTTCCAACAGACCCCGTTGTACAACAGGTGTAATAAGACTGTTCTTGAAAGTGTTATGGGAGTAATGAAGCTCAAAGTGGAGAACAAAATGAGTGTGAAGACTGTTGATGATTGGCTGAAGTGGTCTGGTTCGTTGTCGCCCCCCGGTCATCGTCTTCCTACCACTCATCGTAAGGTGCGACAAATCCTGAAACATCTTAGCCTTTCCTACATCAAAATCCACGCTTGTAGATATGATTGTGTTCTTTTCTGGTGTGAAGATACTTATGGGAATGATCTTGAATCCCTTGATGAATGCCCGGTATGTGGTACAGATAGGTATAAGTTGACTCCTGCCGGAAATAAGAAAGCTGTTAAGATACTTCGGTATTTTTCGCTGATAGATAGGCTAGAACGGTTGTTCATGTGTGCACACACGGCCGAAGCTATGAGATGGTGGGCCGAGAGGAATTTGCCCGTCGGTGATACGCTTATACACCCTGCTGACGGAGAGGCTTGGAAGCACATGGTGAAGGAGTTTTCTTAGTTTGCATCAGAGGTTCGAAATGTTTGGCTGGGGCTTTCATCTGACGGATTCAACCCTTTTGGCAACATGAGTCTTCAATACAGTATATGGCCAGTTATTTTGGTACCGTACAACCTTCCTCCATGGACGTGCATGAAGAAAGAATACAATATGCTCACTATGATAATTCCAGGGCCGGGTTATCCAGGAAAGTGTCTCGATGTGTATTTGAGACCCTTGATTGCGGAGCTTAAGTACTTGAGTGAGCATGGTCATCCCACTTATGACAAGTTCAAAAATGAGATGTTCCAGATGCATGCCATGCTTGTTGGCACCATTAGCGATTTTCCTGCACGCGGGATGTTGTCGGGCAACGTTACCAGGGGATACAGGGCTTCTCCAGAGTGCATGACTGTTGAGTGTTGCAGACCTCATTGCAGGAAGATTGTACAGATGCGTCATCGTTGTTGGCTTCCACATGATCACCCATTTCGGGAGGATATGGAGGCATTTGATGGGACTGTGGAAACAGGTGAGCAGCCGAGGAGATGGACGGGGGATGAAATATTGGAAGTGCTAAATGAATACGATTTTGGGCAGCTCAACAATCATCCTGAGACAGTGGCGTCAATACCTGACAAACCCGACAGATATAAATTCTGGACACACAAAAGTATTTTTTGGGAACTTCCGTATTGGTCCAAGTTGTTGATCAGACACTACTTAGATGTCATGCACATAGAGAAAAATGTGTGCGAGAGTGTGGTCAGCATAGTGTTGAATTGGGAGGGAAAAACTAAAGATGGCCCGAAGGCACGCATTGATCTTAAAAGTATGGGACCGGGAAAACATTTGTGGTTGAGAGATGGGAAGAAAAAAAATGCCACAAGCTCCTTATACCGTCAAGCCTGCCCAGAAGAATGAAATTTTTGGCTGGATGGGTAATGTCAGGTATCCTTCAGGCTATGCTGGAAATATAAGTTGATGTGTTAACTTCAAAGACAATAAGATGTACGGACTAAAGAGTCAAGACTGTCATATACTGCTTCAACGCCTCTTCCCTGTTTTCATTCGAGGGTACCTGCCTAAAGAGGTGGTGGAGCCGTTAGTGGCTTTGTCAAGATTCTTTCAGAAGTTATGCACGAGAGAAGTGAAGAAATCGGACTTGTTGGAAATGCAACAGGACATCATTTTTATCATGTGCAAATTTGAAATGATATTTCCTCCAAACTTTTTCGACATCATGCCTCACTTGATGCTCCATCTTCTGGAACAATTGTTGCTTACTGGTCCAATACACTACACATGGATGTATCCTATGGAAAGATACGTAATGCATCTCTGAATCTGGCTATATATGTCGATCTTTAATATTATTTATTCACTTATTTTACAATATTCATAACATGCTCTGTAATTACCAATTTTATAGACAATTGGGGGACTACAAAGACTATGTGATGAACAAATCTGCACCCGAAGGGTGTATCGCTGAAGCATATATTGCGCACGAGTGCGTAACGTACACCAGACTGTATTTGGGAGCGTTCGAGGACCCTCCACAACATATGCCAGTAGATGGAGCACAGTTCAACCTTTCAATCATCTCCGATAATGTTGAAGTTTCTGGAAAGTTACCCAACTCGTACAATTTGGAACCATATGAGCTAGTCATTGCCCACTGGTCGGTATTGATTAACTGTCCAGAAGTTCAATATTGGAAAAATATGCACCTTTACTGCCCTGCCATTTCTAGTGATGTTAACTACCACAAGAAGACGTTCGCAAACTATTTTGGCAAATGGGTACGTATATAGCGGTATTGACTTGTATATGAATTTAATTGCATGTCTCGTATCATATTTATAGTTAAGTTAATAAATGATTATATTCAGATGAACCATGTACAAGATGATGGTATCCCTCAGTGGTCACACGAATTGAGGCTCTTGGTGCAGAAACCGGTAACTTCCAAAGTTTATCCTATGTGTAAGGTAAATGGCGTGCTATTTATTTGTGAACATAGAGATGTCAGACGAAAAACACAGAATTCTGGGGTAATGGTGCATGGTGGGCAGAATGGAGTTGACTATTACGGTGTTCTCCATTCAGTTGTCGAATTAATATATGGGGAAGGCATGACCGTACACTTGTTTAAGTGTAGATGGTTTGATACCGACCCTCAGAACACAAGGACCGATCAATACGTCATTTTTTCAATGAATACTACTACAAGCTGGTATGAAGATGATCCGTTTGTTTTGGCCACGGCGGTGAAACAATTGTTCTATCTTGATGATCTTGTGCATAAAGGCGCGTGGAAAGTGGTTAACCATGTTCTTCCAAGAAACATATACAGTACCTCCACCCTTGGTGTGACCTCGGATAATGAAGAAGTTAGTGCATACCAAGAGCCGAACGCAACTGGTATTCCTGAAACCTCAACAATTCGCCTTAATAATGTGATACAGGGCAGTGTGGTACGAATTCCTCAACCGAATCTTATTGATGTTAATCAAAATGAAGACAATGAAGACTCAAGTGACGAGGGCTTACACATCTTACCTGAAATTAACTCGGAAACCGAGTCAGACTCAAGCGATGATTCTGACTATGCGCCTTAGTGTATGTATGTGTTAATTTGAGTTTGAACGTGCAATGTAAAATGATGTGTATGAAGATGATTGACTTTAACTTAATTGGATCGATGTAATTAATTAAAGTAGATACTTTGTGTAAGGAGCATTTTTTATAAGTTAGGAAAAAATACTCATAGCCTTTTTGTATAGATATATAACTAGAGTTCAATCTCTTATTGTTTATAGTGTGAGGAACAAATTGATTAAGCTAAAAAATACTTTCATCAAATCGAGTACTACAACTATGAACGGAAACAATTTTATGCAACATCAATTAAAATCATCAATTGTGTCGATTAAATAGCTAAATAGCGATCATGAGAGAGAGAGATCGAGAGAGAGAGATTTGAATTAATCGGTAGTTCAACAATATGTTTTATAAGTTTTTAAGTTTTTTTTAGATAAAATCAGGTCAATTAAGTTTTTTTTGGAAAAATAGAGATCATAAATTGAGCATTTTTTTTATCATGGTATAATAAGTTAGATTTAAAAAAAAATTAAATGCCATTTTAATTTAGGCTTTTAAATAATTTCTTTTTTTTCTTTCTAAAAATTCTTTATCCAAATAGTGACAGAGCCCAAAAAGCCCAAAAGCATAGAAGTGTGTTGGTAATTTCGTATTATTAATTGAGATGCATATGAAAAAAAAACAAACTATAACCGACGATATTCATAATAAATATCGTCGGTTATACTATAGCCGACGATAATATTTATATCGTCGGCTATAGTTTCGGGTTATATCCCAGAACTACAGCCGTTTTGGGTAGTTTTGTTTCTGCCCAAACCTATTCTTCTCCTCCTTCGATTGGAATTCAGCCGCCGACGTCCGTCAAGCAAGAGGAAGGTCGATCATCCTCGATCAAGCCGTCGTCCATGATCAACATAGGAAGATTCTAAAACCAAAAACAGGTTCTAAATCCCTAAATCCCTAAATCCCCAATTTCGATTTTTTTTATTTAGGTTAGATTTTAATTTGTTTAGTTTGTTTATCGATAATGTGGATGTTTGGATGAATTGTGTGAATATATATTGGATTATTCTTGAATTTTGTTGATTGTGGGAATTATTGTTAATTTTTTGGATTATATATAGAGAGAGAGGAGGTTAATTAATTATTGGATTATATATTGGATTGATGGAATTATTGGAATTATTGGATTTTATATATATATTGGATTTATATATTGGATTATATATATATTGGATTTATGGAATTATTGGAATTATTGGATTATATTTTGGATTTATGGAATTATTAGATTTTATATATATAGGAGTTTAATTAATTTTTGGATTATATATATATATATATTTGGAGTTTAATTATTTGAATAATTGAAATTTTTGGATTATGAATTCGAATTTTTGGATAAATTAGGAATTATTGGATTATATATTGGATTTACATATATTTGATTCATGGAATTATTGGAATTATTGGATTATATATTGGATTTATGGAATTATTGGATTATATATATAGAGGAGTTTAATTAATTTTTGGATTATATATATATTTGGAGTTTAATTATTGGAATTTTTGGAATTTTTGGATTACGAATTCGAATTTTTGGATGAATTAGAAATTATTTTGAATTTTTGTAATTTAATGGAATTTTATATGAAGGAATATATAATGAAATTTGTTGAACAATTTGGAAATTTTATGTGAGTGAAAGGATTTTTAATTAATTTTTGTAATTTACTGAAATTTTTTTGAATTGTTGTAATTTGTGGATTATTATTTTGAATATATATATATATATATATATATGAATTCATTTGAATTTTTAGTAATTGATGGAATTATTGTGAGTTAAATATGGAAATATGTGAATTAATATATTCTGACATTTGGTAGATGAATGTGAATTAACTTTAATTTTATTGTTGATTTTAAAAACTGTATAAAATTGAGTATGTTACGTAACTTTTATAGCAACGATGAATTGGTTGAATTGCGGTGCTTCCCGAGGGGGGTCGAGGGGGAGGTCGAGAGGGAGAGGGAGATCGGGACGTGGAGATGAGGACACCGGAAGTCGGTCCGCATCAGGATCCATCAGCGTCGGCAACACTTACAGCATTCCTCCCACTTCTCGGCACCGTACATTTTTGGGTGAGGGACAACCTCAGCAGCAGCAGGTCGAGCCTGCTCGATCCTCAGGCGCGAGGAGGCTTTATGAGGTCAGTCGTACGCCTTTAACGGATAGTGCGACTCAATCCTCGGTCCGAATGCCGGAGATTCATCGCGAGGACCCTTCCCCATTCACCCACCAGACTCCTCATTCTTCCGAGGAGGCTGGTGGATCGACTCAGTCCTCGGCCAGGATGCGATAGGCCCGCCGTCTACCCTATTTTTACCGTTGGAAATCCCGACAATACCTCTTGTCGATTCCACGGGGATGCCTGTTCCAGGACAGCTAGGGTTTATTACCCCGGACCAGGCATACGCGTATGTACCCTTCCCAGAACCTCTCTGGAATGTGAGGATTCCGGGACAACGCACCGACGAATCAGGTAAATATTAATTAGTGATATCTTTTTACTTAGTAATATTTAAATTCAATTAGGTGTTGATGTTTAAAAATTCGTCTACATATATATGTGATAGGCGAGATCGTGCCCGGTGACAAACAAAAGAGAACCAGAGGCCCCGTCGTCGGCAAGTTACTGGACGACGCCATTCAGGCTAGCGGTGGTGGCCAAGTTATGATTCCGACCGGGGATAGAGGGCAGGTGATCGAGGGAAAGGTCACTCGAAAGTACGCAGGGATGGCGGGCAGCATCATACGGGATAGAGTCCCAATGTTGTGGCCAGATTGGAATTCAGTGCCGCAATCCGTCAAATATGAGCTGAATAATGCGTTGTCAGTGAGTAGAATTGTATATTCATTATGTATATTTTCTATATAAATTTTTAATATTATTGATATATATATGCATTGCAGAGGTGGTTCCGCGTGGACAACGACATTAGACCCACGTGCGCGGATGAAGTGCAGGGGAGCAGGTTACTAGATTCATTTGTTTCGATTTTTTCGTTTCTTTTGATTATGTTCATAAAATGTTGTAAGTTACTAACGATTGATTTTATTAATATAGGTATAAGGAGTGGAAGGGCGAGCTGAAAAAACATTAGAAAAAGTACGGCGACGATCGTTTCGGTACCCCTAGCGAGTTTCGTTATAGGGAGTACGAGTGGTGATGGCTTGTGGTTCACTTCAACAACCCGAAATTGAAGGTACGCAACCTTCAATCGATTAAATTTTTGTTATATCGTACTTCCCTCAAATTATTTGGCTAATATTTTTTTGATGTTGGATTAATCGAGTAGGCTATTTTTGAAGTCAACACAAGGAACCGGGCCAAAAACACAAAAAATCATCATGCCGGTTCCAGATCACACTCGGGTTGAATCGAGGAGGCGGCCAACCACCCAGAAGTCCCTCCACTTGTCTATACGATGCAGCACGCGTATCCGCAGTCCCCCGAATATGCTGTAAGTGTCCTTATAACAAAATAAACATATTTCTTATTTTTTTAGATTCTTTACATTAATTAATATTTTATTTTTCTTTGTCAATTAGGCGAGAGTTCAGAAAGTGATTCCGGAGGTGTTGACTCAAGTGGCGAGAGAGTGCTATCCCAACACCCCCGATGCGGAACTCCCGATTGATCAGATTGATCAATCTGATCCGATCGTAGCGGCCATGATTATGTCAACTGCAATCCCTCCAGGGAAGAACACTTTCTACTGCAGGGGTTCCGGAAAGTGGGGTCAAGGGCTGCTGAAGAAGACCCCTGAATTCTCTCGCAGATCGGGATCATCTTCGAAGGCTAATGAGCTACATGAGCAGCTTCATAGGCAAGCGATTGAGATGGAAGCTCAACGGCGTCGGATGGAGGAGATGGAGCAGGCGCGAGCCGCAGAGCAGAATCGGTTGGCCGAACAGCAGCAGATGATGGAGACATGAATGCAGCACTGTTATGCACAGTTGCATGCATCTGGAATCCAGATAGCTCCCCCGCCCATTTTCGATGCACCACGGCCACAACCACAGCCACAGCCTCAGCCACAGCCTCAGCCTCAGCCAGACCAGGACCAACCAAGTTTTGACGATCCATTTGACCACATAGACTTAGGAAACCCGTAGATTTGAACGATTTCGGTTTTTTATTTTAATTATTTACTACGTACGCATATGTATATAGATTTGAACGATTTCGGTTTTTTATTTTAATTATTTATTACTATAGTTTCAATAGTTGTTGATTTTCAATTTGAATAATGTTGGTGACTTTTTGGGAATGCAGGTTCTGGGATAAAACCCAGAACCTGCAAAAAATAAATAAATTAATAATCACTATAACCGACGATATATGTCAACATCGTCGGCTATAGCTTCCTCCATGGTCAACCATTTTGACCATGGAGAAAACTATAGCCGACGATGAAATCATCGGTTATAGTTTGAAACTATAACCGACGATATTATCTCGTTGTCTTTAGTCACTTTTTTTTTCCAACAAATAACCTAACTCATCGTCGGTTATAGTATCACCGACGGTGCATTACCGACGACACTATAACCGACGATGAGTCGTCGGGTATAGACTATACCCGACGAGAAAATGGGACAGACCGACGACACCAAATCGTCGGCTATAAGCATTCTTCTGGTAGTGTATATATAGGCCCCTTCTCCTCAAGTATATTTTTTTGGATTATTTTTAGGCATATGACATTACACCAATATTTCGATCTCATTTTACTATTTCTCTCGTTTAAATTTAAGGTCCTAAGGTGTAGATCATTCCTGTAAATTTTCAACCAAAATTGTGATCGATAAGGTATTCAAAACTGCAATTGAAATTTCTAAATATGAACGATTCAGGTTTGACAGATTTGGTCAATCCCTTAATTTAATCTAGTTCGATACCTTAACGATCACCATTTTATATGAAAATTTGCAGGAATGATCTACTCATATAGACTTAATAATTGGACATTGAAGATGTTAAAATATGATCGAAATATTGGTCTAATATCTTATACCTGAAAATAATCCAAAAAAGTATACTTGAGTGTATATATTTAGTGTATACGTATATATATGTTCCATCATTTAAGCCTCGCTTAAGAGTTGGAATGATTTCTTCCTCTACATCTCTTGACCACAAGGACCACTCCAGCTGCACAGCAGTTATAGGATGAACATCATGGGCTCTTATTGTTGAAGCTGAAGCCTCAGACAGACCAATGTACTTTATCTTACCCTCTTCTTCAAATTTTCTGAGCTCCCCCACCTTGTAGAAGGCATGTTCAAAATAACATGCATGATTAACAAACTCTGGTATATAATCTTCAAGATAGTATAACACAATCTGTCTTTATTAAGACTAAGAATCAGGCGAGACGTCAACATATTGTATTGATCTTTTAACGATCAAGACTAAGAATCGTACAAGTTAATTTCTAAATTAAATGATGCAATCACAATAAGCGCCATATAGATGGAGTGTCGGAATGTAAATTTTGCCTTGTATACAGAGTATATATCTTATATAATAGCAACATATGATTTATAACACAAGCACATAGACGTGTGAGTAACATTACACAAATGGTTACATAGAAGATAACACAAAATTTCTACTTTGGCTTGGAGCAAGGCTGTAACAAAAGGACTTCCCCAAATCTTCAGAAACTAAGAAACATAATAAAGGAGCAAATGCTATATTTAACAGAAATCAATGAACAAGCAGGGCCAAATATTACTGAAAAGGAGTATTTTCAAAACCACAGTACGTAGCAGGTCACATATATAGCACCAAAAAGATTATAAAAAAAAGGTTGTATCTCGAATCATCTTCAGCATCTAATAATTACAAACATTTCAAGCAATGTCAAAACTGGTCATAATTTCATCATATCAAAACTTCATGTGTACCCTCTGCAGAGCCAATTCAATCGTCAAGAACGCTGTCTCCCAACTCTTAATTTGAACCAGACAGTCGGTCACCAGTTGGGTCACGGAGGTCAAAAGCTGTGATAAGAACCATAACGAGAGACAAAAAGAAAACCAAATGGTATAGAGAGCTACAATGCTCAAATTATCTTGAAGCTAGGTAGAATATGTTAAGACGAAAATGAAAAACAAAACAGGTAGAAGGTACGTAGCACAGGCATATAGACATATGATCAACATATCAAGCATACAAAGACCGATCAGAATCTCATTCTCAATATAGAGAAAATGGAGCATGTTAATGCACATCAAATCGAAGAGGGAAAAAGTAGAAATCGAAGCGTGACTTCAATTGGGAAACGAGTGTCAACCCTGTGCTGATAGTAGAGATCAATGGAATCAACACCGAGCCGTTTCAAGCTTTCTTCACAAGAAGCTCTAACATATTCTGGGTCGCCTCGAATCTCCATTTGGTTGTCCTTAAAGCTGATACCAAATTTGGTGGCCAACTCCACCTTGTCTCTCACCCCACCAATCAAAGCCTGCTCGATCAGAATCAAATAAATTCATTACCTCATCAAAAATACAAAAGAATCCAATGCAAACAAGCTATCTAGGCATCATGCTAAGCCACAGTGGTTAATTACATGCATGCAAGCAAGAAGAACATATATGTCAATATATAATAGACTTATAGTAGTACCTTGCCGAGAAGAAGTTCGTTGGTGAAGGGACCGTAGACGTCAGAGGTGTCGAGAAAGGTAACTCTGGCGTCGACGGCGTAGTGGATGAGATTGATCATGTCTGGCTCGGGTTCTGGGGCGCCGTAGTACATAGCCATGTAACCGAACCCTTGAGTGGAGACCTCGAGGACTTGAGACCCTAGCTTAATCCTTCTCACTGTCGCCATATATGTGTTGTGGTGTTGATGCTTCTGTGAGAGAGAGAGAGAGAAAGCAGTCTTTATTATAAGAGATCTAAGTAGGGCTGGGACTAGGCCGGTTCTGGCCGGTCTTGGGTCTGATCTGAAATCGAATCGAAATCAAAGTAATTTGGTACGGTTTGGTACGGTTTATTCATTTTTTTAATAAAAATTGAATGGACCCGAACTGAATATTTTCGGTTCGATTCGGCCCAATTCGGGACTATACGGATTTTTTTCGTAAATATGAAGAAAAAAAATTCAAATTTTCAGATTTTGATTAAAATTAGCCCAAATATGACTCACAATCTACAAAATTGGCACAAAACAAAACAGTGTCTTAAAACATGCTACACATTAACACTGTAACACAGTTTAAACCTGCTAACACCGACACTTTCTCAAAAAACTCACTTGCAATTTACAATCGAAAAACAATTTGTGCTCTGAAAATATCAAACCCATCAAACAACCAACATAAAATATCAAATCAGTAAGGAATCAAATACTTACATGTTTACACAGACTAAACACAACAGAATATAACTAACATTTATCATTTTCACAAGTTTCATATAACTCAGTGTCTTTAATGCTTGGATATCATCCAACCAAAAAACAGTACATCATTTACAAAACTTAACAACAACATCATTTGCATGACTTATTACTTATAACTCATTACACATCACTAATAGATTAGGACATACGAGTTATATAATGCAAAAACATATTCATGCTTTACCATATGAGACATATGCAGACTGAGGCATTATAATTACAAATTTATGTATTCATCATAATCTTATTCCAAATTTGATCAGTGTATACAACTGCTATAGATATACAGATTATAAATATTATATACTTATGTCACAAAGAGTTACAATTTATGCAAATGCTAAAGAAATCAGCAAATGTATACATACAGATTTCAAATTGATGCTATTTAACACATACAAATAATTATGCTTCAAACAGATACTTCAAATCACTTATAATAGATACTTCATAGCATGGTATATCACTTCAAACAACATATGATTATCACTTCAAACAGATGCATCATATTCATGGTATATCACTAACACACTTATTCTTATGATACAAAGAGATACCGATTATCCAAATGCTAAAGAATTTAGAAAATCATGAATTCAAGCACCAAAACAAGCACATAGATAACTAATGCACTTCTTCACTTAAGTTTCATCATCATTCAAGTTATGCTTTATGCCACAAATGCTTATGCTTATTTCACGCAGATAACTCATGTGTACACAAATACTTATGCTTCATCAATCAAATGATTAACACAAAATCTATCATTCATGATCATCCACAATTCACATACATGCCATAATTATTATAGTTGCAGACTAGATACAAGCATCTTTATGCAATAAAGTTGCATATTTCAATTGCTTCCCAAACTTTTCAACCAGCATGTCTGATGCAGCCCACTGTTTAAGACTAAGAGTCAAAATAGTTGTCACTTCCATGAAAGAAGGTATGCAAGATCTTGTCGTAGTTTATAGAATCTACTATAAACAAATGAGCACCACAGTAGAACCAAAGACCAAGAAAATAAATATCACAAGACTTACTACTGGATTCCTCACAAATCCCAAAAATTATTCAGAGAAAATTCACAAGGTTACATGGGATGAGGTAATATTTTCACTAGAGTGAAAATTGTCTAACTCCAAAGAAAAACCAGAAAGTATGAAGGCATCAGTCTATGAAAACAGAAGAATAGAAGACGTTAATCTCAAATTCGAAAGACATAGAAATAGTGATATATCCCTCAAAACCTTCAGAGGTGAAAGCTCAAAATCAATCTTCAAAAGAAGCAACTCTACTAGAGAAATAAGTACTAAAAGTACCATAATCTCTATAAGAGAAGAACCGAAGCAAGTAATGGAGGAAGATTTTGATGCTGAGTTAGAAAGAAACATCAGCATGCTAAAATCTGAAAACTCGAAGACAAAAGACATCTTCAAGCTTTATGAAGAAGCAGAAGGATGTAAAGATCCATCTCGTCAAGAACAATTGATCAAAGAGATCAAAAGTTTCAAGTTCAAAAAAGAAAAAAAAAAGTCTTTCCCTATCAAGACGTAAGGATGGAAGATATTGAAGATGTCGAGCCTTCAACCACCATCTTCAGAATTGGTGAAAACACCAACCTTCCAAGAGGAGAAGGTTCTAGTGGAAAAAAGAGAGAAAGAAGTTCTCATAAATTTATTCCACACGAAAACATATCAAAGGTGCCCATCACTCGGTTAGGTATGTGGCTTGATCTAGATAAAGCTCTAGATAAGAAAAAGGCCATAGATGATTGAGCTACTAGCCTAGTTGTAGCGTCTTGTACAACCTTTGGAAAAATAGAGGCACAAGACCTACAATCAGTATATGAAGCAACCCTTCTGGGAATGGCAAAAAAATTGTATTTTGCCTACAAAGAAACTGCCAGAGAAAATGAATGGTTAGAAAATATAAAAAAGAAAATTCACCATTTGTTTTTACAACTCCACTACATGAACAATTCAGTGGAGACATCTCATATGTTGGAAATAGAACTAAAGAGCTAGCCCAAACCAACATATATGCTTTCAAAATCTGCAATATGAAGTATTTTGAGGAATATCTGAATGAATTCCAAGACTACTATTGCATGATAGGAGAATTGGAGAATACTGACTAGGTACATCTCCTACACAGAAAGCTTCCTGAACTATGGAGGATAGCCATGAGAGAAAGAATAGAAGAAAGATCTCTAGAGAGGTTGTCAGTTGGAAGAGTCGTGAAAAGAATCAAGGAACTGATGCGTGAACAATACAAAGCCAATACCAGAGCAAAAGCCGCCAAAAAGCATGATAGACACCCCAACTAACTAGGGATGTGAAGAAAAAAGGCACAAAAGAAAGCAATTCCAAAAACGTTTCAAAGAGGCGAAAAGAAGAATTAGAGATTTAAGAAAAACTCTAATTACAAGAGGGAGAAACAAAATCCAAAAAAGAGATTTTTCAAGAAGGCAAGATTCCCTCAAACAGAAAAGAAGAAAATTTGTAGATGTTGGTTATGCAAGGCCGAAGGACACTATACTAACGAAGGTCCCAAGAAGGAAAAAAGAAGTTCAAAAACACTTCTTAGGGAATATGAAGGAGCCATAGAAATGGCTAACATGAAAGGCTACAAGGTAGTCTATTCAGAAGAAGAAGACGATATATCTGTCTATTCAGCCTGGACAGAATCGTCCGAAGAGTCAGATTCTGATTCTGAAGAAGAATATGGACCTGGAGAGGTTTATTTTCTTGAAATAAAAAACAGTTAAGAAAGCAAGGAAGAAGAAAAGATTTCTTCTTACAAAGTCAATCCCGGATCATTCGTTTGTGACTACTGTCACTGCCATGAGAAGGATGGCCTTCCCATGTTTTGTGAAATGTCAGAAAAGACGTAACACAAATAATGCTTCATAGCTGAAGCAAGAAGAAAACAAAAATGGTTCAATAAACAAAATTATTGAACAAGAATATGAAGATTTCTTCTATGAGAAAGAAGCGAAATAGGAAATTCTAGAAAAAGATTTAGAGAGAATGAAGAGCGACATTACTAAGAAAGAAGTAGCAATTGGAGAAAGTCCAGCTCATAATACTACTAGAAAAGAAGAAGTAGTAACTCTAGGAAGTTCATCTGATGAAGAAATCATTTGCGAAGAAGAACAATGCAGTCCCTTTATAGAAATAGAGGGAGAAAGTTCATCAAAGCAAATTTTTTGCAAAGTAGCAACTATATCTACAAGTAGATTCAGTAACTACATGAAAATTGGATTAAAGTTTCAAGGATATAAGAAATATCATCTACAGGCATTTGTAGAAAACGGTTCTAGGTTCAGTCTAGCAAAAAAGTTTGATATACCTAAAGAACTTTGGACAATTAATCCAAAAAAATGTGCAATTGGAAAAATTGTAGAAGGAAGAAGAATTTTCATGAATACAATTGCCAAAAATGTTCAAATCTCTATAGGAGGAGGAACCTTTATCATTAAAAATATGTGGCAATCAGAAGGTCAAGACTCTGATATTCTAATCGGCAACGATTTTCTTCTACAACAGACATTTATTCAAAAGCCAGAAGTGAACTTACTAGGCTTTGAAAAGAATTACAAAATATTCTGGATAGTGCTGCTAAAAGAAGCAAAAAGTGTGGTTAGTCCAAGATTTCTAAGCAATATCAAAGATCGTAGCAGAATAGTGGTGGATATATACCAAAATTCGAAACGATATTGCAATATAAGCAACAAGAAGAGTTGTTTATAGAGAAGTTCTCAGAAGAAGAAGAATATGCTGAGAGTATGGAGTTCTATAGGTTCTGTGGCAACAAAGAGTTCAAGCATCCTGATACTCCGTCTAATGCATCTATCAGAATCCAACTCAAAGAGAACACAGTTTACAACATTCCTAAGAGGGATTGTGAAAAGTGTATACAAGAAAAAAATCCTCAAAAGGAAAATGAAGAATTCCAAGAAACCTTGTATGAAAACAAGGTTTGAGAATGGGGATCCTAACATTGCTCCGCTTCAAGACCAGGACAAGTATCATTACTATGTGTCCTATAATCTTATTAATAATCGTCACATGACACAAGAAGAGTCATCTAGTGATGAACTATCAGAAGATGAAGATGAAGAAATAGTCAAAGAAGCCTTCATACAAGAGCATAATCTCAAGCATTTCAAGACCAAGCTTGAGAAGCAGAAGAAGCATACCCTTGCAGAGATCAAGGAAATGCTCAAACAAAACATTGACATCAACCTTCTGAAGTTCTGGGGAAAGACACAGTAGTCTGTGAACTCAAGTTACATGATATGAATTCCATCTGTCATGTGAAAGCAATTCCCCGGTACAAATGAGAAGATCAAAAAGAATTCAGAAAAGATATATTTGATCTTTTAGAAAAGGGATTGATAGGCCATCAAATAGTCATCATCACGCTCCAACTTTCTATGTCCAAAATCATGCAGAAGAAGTTCGCAGGAAAGTAAGAATGGTGATAAACTATAGAGATGTCAATAAGAAAACTATAAAAGACGATTACCAGAGAGCACTAGCAAGAGTGCTAATCAACAGGCTCAGAGGAGCCAAAATATTCTCAAAATTTGATGCTAAATCAGGATTCTGGCAAGTTAAGATGCATCCTGAAAGCATTCCTCTTACTGCCTTCAGAACTTCACAATGACACTACGAATGGCTACTAATGCCTTTTGGGCTGAAACAAACTCCATCCATTTTCCAAAAAAAATGGATGACATATTCAAGCAAGTGGCAGACTTTGGTCACTACAAGAAAACTGAACCTAGACCACGGACCATTTCCGTCGTCTAGGTGCAGTTTTCCGTCGTCTAAGTACTTGGACGACGGAATCTCCGTCGTCCAAGGTCCGTGCTCCAAGTGCTGTCGTCCAAGAACCTGGACGACGGAGATTTAGTGCTCCGTCGTCCAAGTTCACTTGGACCGCGGACATTATCCGTGGCCCATGTAGACACCTGGACGACGGAAACTCTAAGTCTCCGTCGTCCAGGTGTGTACATGGGCCACGGACATTGCTCGTTTCTCCGTGGCCCAGGTGTTCACCTGGACGACGGAGAATTAGTTATCCGTCGTCCAGGTGAACACCTGGGCCATGGATAATGCTAGTTTCTCCGTGGCCCAGGTGTTGACCTGGACGACGGATAACTAATTCTCCGTTGTCCAGGTGAACACCTGGGCCACGGAGAACGGCAGGGTTTAGGGTTTAGGGTTTAGGGGTTAGGGGTTAGGGGTTTAGGGTTAGGTTTAGGGTTTTACACCTGGACGACGGAGAACATAATCTCCGTCGTCCAAGTGAATATTTAATTTAAAAAAAATTGAAATTAAATATTATTAATTTAATTGATTATTAATTTAATTTAAATAATGAAAAATGCTAAAATTAATTAAATAAACTAAATTTTGAATATTACTTAATTATTAAATAATTAAAATTAATTTGTACATACATGAATAATCGAAAAAACCCATAAATTAAAAATTAAAATATTGTTCGAAATGCGGAAAGAAACGAGATAATAAACTACTAGCTAGCTAATACACTAGAGGAGCAGATGCGCCGCCGAGTCCTCCGCCTGCAGCCGGGTCGTTGTCGTCGGGGTGTGGGTTCGGAGGAGGTTGACATACTTCTCGATTTTGTTGCATGAGGGCGATGAGTTGGGCTATTTGTGCTTGTTGTTCGTCAAGTCTTTGCCGCATTGACTCATTCTCCTCTCGTGCCAGTCGAGCCTCTTGAATGGCTGCTTCGATGGCCGCAGCCTGACTCCTTCTCTGCTGCCCCGAACCTCCCGTAGATGATGAGCCGGAGGTCGTCGACAAATATCGTACCACCCTAGGCCCAAAGTGCCTAACCTCCTTGCCAGCTCTACGACCGTAGACCTCATCCGCGATTGCAATTTGGCTCTCTAAGGATAGAGGAGGCAGGTCTTCCGGCGGTACATCTGGGAACGCAAACTGAGTGTTAGCCAACTCTTCATGCGCACGCTCTATCGCCCTTGCCTACAAAAGAATAATTAATTTATTATAATGAAATCATATTTAAATAATAATTACTATAATTAAAAGCACATATATATATATATCACTTACGCCGCATTGACTCACTTCATTATCGAGCCCTGGCGTCACGTACGCGCTTACGCTTGCATCAAGATAAGGGTGTTTGGAGCCCTTATCCTTGTGCTCCTTGGCTATTTGAATGAACTGCTTGGCGCCGGTAGTATGGTGTTTCTCCTTCTTCCCCCGGTTGGCTTTGTTGACACCGGAGAATTTCTGTTACACAACATAATTAAATCATTAAAAAATGAATAACTACATTTTAAATAATTCAATTATCTTAATTGAAATAAAATAAATAAATTAATACCTTAAATTGTTCATCGGCAAAGTGGTTACACAACCACTCCCACTCATCTTATCTCTCCCCTTGCAGCTCTACCGGGGGAGGCACGGGACCGACATCTTGGAAGTACTTATGGAGCTTGTACTTCCAATCTTTGTAGATGGAGTTGGCGGTTTGGTTGATATTCCTCAACATAGCCGGTGTCAGATCCACGTCAAATTGTTCCTATCAAAAATAAATAGAAAATTATAATCGTATATATTATGAAATTTTAGGCCGAGATTAACAATATTATATAATAACTAAATTGCACGTATTACGTACCGAAAGATCTTTGAAGACTTTCGCCTTCTCATGATCCGGCGCCTCCTTCCAAGTAGGGGCAGTGATACGAACCCGGTTACGGATGATTGACACTATCCCATGCGCCGAGAGACTTGCTAGCTGAGCTGTGGGAGGGCCACCGGTGAATTCGTCGTACGGCAAGTCGATCTTTTTACCGGTCGCCTTGCAAATAAGCTCCGCTTTGCCCCCTTTAACGAGATCCCGCGTCCTTTTCGGTTCCGGGTCAGTGGGGGCCCTCCTTTGCCTACGGCGGGCGCTGTACATGATTGATTCGGCGGTCGAGGACGCCTAAGTACTTCCCGTTGAACCGGTACCGGGCGTCGGAGATTGGAAGGGGTCGACGTCATCACCGCTCGAGATGAATGGGGGAGCGGTAATTTCCCCAGAGGGCGCTACGGACGGACCAGATGATCCGTCCGGATTGAGAGCGTCGTTGCCCTCCTATTGAACCCAACCAACTTGGGCCGCCAACATTCGGAGCATCTCATCTTCTGCCTCCTGTTGGGCTTTCTTCTTGCCGGATGTCGTCTTTGGCGGAGCCATTTAAACCTAAGAGTACGGTGTTAAAATACCTACTTACCATAATATTTACAACTTAAAAATTTACGCTAATTAATTAAGTACATTTAAGATTTAAATAGAGTACACTAGCATGGCATTTTCGGTCGTTCAATGGACGTGCGACCCGCGCGATAAAGTGTAAATTTTCAATTAATCAGCCTTGGTTAAATCGAAAAACATGGCCAGTTAGGGATAGAGATAACGCGAGAGGCAGGACTAATTTCGACAAAAGTCTTTCTTAGTCCAAATCCTGTCACCAGTCATAACCCGTTTCTAGACACCATGTCCGACATTCGGCCAATTTTTCGAAAATTTACACTCCCTCAAGTCCTTTGCAAACTCCGCCCTCAACCTCGTGTCCATAACTTCACTTAGGTTATGGTGTGCGGTGATGAAATCCACACATCACGAGGGGTTAAGGAGATAAGCAAGGAAAAGAGGCGCCATCTATTCCAAAGAGTGCGACTTAATAAACCAAGCTTATGTACTAAATTTAAATCGAACACGTACTACTAATTAATTTAATCTCATATTTATTTAATTATGCAACTAATTAATAAATAATTACAATAATATTTATTCATTTCATAAATTATCAAGTAATTACAATTATTCATTTAATTATTATTAATATATAACAATAATTTACCATTTAATTAATTAATAACAATATGTAATCATTTATTTAATTAATAACAATAATTAATCTAAATATAATTAATAACAATAAATTTACAATTATTCATTTAATTAGTATTAATAGCAATAATTAATAAATAACATTACTATAATCATTTAAGAAATATTTAAAACTAATTAATTAAATAAAAATTATTTTAATAAGGGAAAAATAGAAATTTACCGAATCGGAGTTTTTCGGGAGTTTTCGGGAAAATCGCCGGAGTTGTGTCGTCGGAGAGGAGGAACCACGCCGGAAATAATGTCGTCGGAGCGTCGCCGGAGGAGAATTGCCGGAATGAGAGAGAGAGAGGAGATGGAGGAGAGAAAGTTGTAAGGGATGAGGAAAAGAAGATGAGGCTCGGCCTATTTATAGAGTTTCACTTAGACGACGGAGAACTATTCTCCGTCGTCTAAGTGCACTTAGATGACGGAAACAGTGTTTTCCGTCGTCTAAGTGAAAGGTTAAAATGTTTCGAAGCGGCGCGTAATTAATGGGCGGGACGTTTCACCCGCCATAAATTTGGACTTAGACGACGGAGAATTGAATCTCCGTCGTCTAAGTGGAAATTCAAGCGGCGCCGAAAATTGAGGCGGTAAATCGAACCGCCATGATTTTCGACTTGGACGACGGATATTGACGTTCTCCGTCGTCCAGATTATCACCTGAACGACGGACAACCACATATCCGTCGTCCAGGTGAAAAATTCATTGGAAAAAAAAGAAATAAATAATCGAACCGCCATGGTAAGTTGAACCTGGACGACGGAGAAGGACGTTTTCCGTCGTCCGGGTGTTCACCTGGACGACGGATAAAGTCATTCTCCGTCGTCCAGGTTCAATTTACGTAAAAAAAAAGTTTAAAATTAATTCGCTAGGAATTTAGCGATCTGTCATTGGAGTGAAATAGTCGTCCAATATCGATGAACGTTTCGTATATATGAACAGTTAAATTTGAAACGACGAATAGATTTTCGTTTTGAAAGTTGTTAAGTATCGACTAATCCTTACGACTTAAGTGTTCATGAGTAGAGGCTCATTTACAACAGAGTATTAACGAAATTGAATTTGGACAAAACAACCGTTGGATATGTTCGTCGTAACATAATATATAATTGTCTTCAAAGGACCATAAAATAATAAGTTCGGGAAGAGTTTGATCGGCACAGTCAACCGCAAAACCGATAATTTCACAAACCGGAAACGTGGATACAAGGCATTTTGCAACTCCGATTTTCGAACCATCGAAGCTCACACACCAAGAATTGTTTACTCTAAAGTCTTGATGAAAAGACTTTGCATTGGAAGAAGGTCTAGATGGTCGTTGTCTTAGAAAAAATTACGATATCTGCACCTGGACGACGGAAATTAGTGTTTCTGTCGTTCAGGTAATCACCTGGACGACGGATATGAAGTTATCCGTCGTCCAGGTTCTGACCTGAACGACGGAGAATGACGTTCTCCGTCGTCCAGGTGTATAGACCCTGAATTCAGGGGTTAAGGCCTTACTGTTTAGGGTTTAGGGTTTGTGAACTTGGACGACGGAGAATTACCATATCCGTCGTCCTAGTGTGTACCTGGACGACGGATAATGACCATTCTCCGTCGTCCAAGCTCTAAACCCCGAATTCAGGGGTTAGGGCCTTAGGGTTTACGGTTTAGGTCGTCCCCGGTCATTTGTGTGTCCGTTCAATTATTCTGATTCAAAAATATAATTAAAAAATTGATCGATCGATCCGATCTGCTAGATTTAGGGTCCAGGATTTAGGGTTTTATATGAGATTGAGATTTGGCGTGGCGCCAAAGGTGAAAATGGCAGAGGACCTAATATAAACGTGGACAGAATTCAGGTATCCGTTCAATTATTTTGAATGACCATAAAAAAATTAAATAAATGATCGATCGATCCGATTTACTAGATTTAGGGTCGAGGATTTAGGGAGATAGCCAAAATACCCAAAGGCGACAACCTGCAATTAATTTCTCCGTTGTCCAGGATATATAATTCGGATTAATTTCTTACCGTAAATCGGCATCGATCATATATATATTACAATAATTACAGTAATTAATTACCAATTAATCTCCCTCGTCGTATGACCGTATTCTTCGTCATAATCATCATCGTCCTCATTCCCGTTAGACGACGGCTCATCCTCGTCATCGTACTCAACATCGTCCGACGAATAACCTGAGTCCTCGTCCGCGTCCTCTTCCTGCTCGTCTTCTTCATCTACCTCATCGATAATCTCATCTTCAGTTAGATCTGTACAACCATCAGGCATGGGTAACCGTTCACCATCTTGAACCAGGTCCATTATATCGGAGCGGACCATAGAAATATTAGGCTCTTGATAGGCAGGAATGTCTCTTTCTGGTTCAGCAGCATCTTCAGTCGTCGCCGGTGTCCCTTCAATTGTCTCTGTATTCCATATTCCTCGGTGAGAGATATGGTTCACTATTTTCCACCCTTCACCGGCTTTCGGATCGTCGAGATACAACACCTGCCGAACTAAGGTGGCGAGAGCGAAAGGCTCATCCTCATACCAGTGTGAGTTTGTATCGACTGATAATAGTCCCAGGTCTTCCTTTGTACGCTTGAACCATCTGCACTTGAATAGGAAAACGTTGACATCATTCCCATAACATAGCTGAACCACGTATACAATAGCCCCGTAATATAGATCATTGTCTTTCCCAACCGCTACCCCACTGTTTTGTGTTCTTCTTCCTTCGTCTCGGGCCAATGAATGGAACTTTACACCGTTCACAAAACATCCGGGATAAATATAGTGTTTAACCGGCTTCCCTGCTAGCAAGTGCTTTGGCCATGACCACCACCCTTCGTGGTTATCAGATTTTTGCAGATCAATCATCTGCGAAAAAGGGCAAATTAATATAAGGGTTTACTTTGTACAAACATGAGCGATATGTATTTAAATAATTAATACCGAGTCGTACGTACGTACCCATTGGAAGAAATAATCGGGAAACTTCTTCTTAACCATTTTCTCAATCCACGCCGCACTCTTGTTTTGATTTAACGCCTGAAGCCTCTCCCTGTATGACAACATGTACGGCTCAACTTCGTCACAGTCTCGCAACACTACCCAATGTGCCTCAATAAGTTCTTCCCATGTTAACGATTCCTTTAATACTCCTCTAAACGGTCAGACGAAATTGGTGACGACAGAAAGATTGATGCGGGCACTGCGATCAGAGGCAGTGGGAGGGGGTGGATCTTTGAGGTACCTGTTGCAGTAAGTAACACACTCATACATTAGGTATGTCTCTGCTATGGAGCCATCCGGGGCCGACCTGTTTTTGACGAATGACTTATACTGTCCAAGCTGTCTACAAAATCAAACGTACACATTACATAAGTACATATAGCTAGCTAGTATATATATAATCTCCAGTGGAACAAATTAATTAATTAGTTGTACGTACCTTTCTTGAGGATACATCCAAGTGTACTGGACCGGACCAGAAATGAGCACCTGCTCGGGCAGGTGGATCATTAGGTGAATCATGATGTCAAAGAAAGCAAGGGGGAAAATCCTCTCTAGTTTGCAAATGATGTGCACAATTTGTTGTTGCAATTCCACCACATCTGACTTCTTTAATTCTCTGGCGCATAACCTCTGCCACCACCTGCACAATGCTACTATTGGTTCTACGACGTCCCGAGGCAAGTATGGTCGAATTACCACTGGAATCAGACGTTGCAGCATAACGTGATAGTCATGTGTCTTTAGACCAACAAACTTGTGTTGCACCTCGTCCACTGCTCCAGTTATAGTAGCTGCATACGTAGCCGGATAACGAACGCCCTTAAACCAGTGAAATACAGAACGTCTAAGCGTCGGCTTCACTGTGTAAGGTGCATCTGGCATCTTGTTGTACACTCATTTCCTATCCCTCCTCAACCACAAGGGACGACGTAGATTCATTGATTCCAAATCTTTGCGCGCTTTGGGAGTATCTTTAGTCTTGAACTTAATACCGAGAATTGTTCCCACCACGCTGTCGCACACATTCTTTTCTATGTGCATCGCGTCCAAGTTGTTCCTCAGCTTCAACTTCGACCAGTAAGGGAGTTCAAAGAATATACTCTTGTGATCCCAATAGCTCAGATCATGTGGAGGAATTGGATTGCATTTCTTTACATCCGCGTCATTGCTCAACACACCAAAGTCGAAATAGCTGAACCTCTCTAAAATCTCTTCGCCCGACCAACTACGGGGTTTAGGATTGTTCTCTACCGTACCGTCGAAATGAGCTTCATCCTGTCCACAGGTGGTCGTGAGGAAGCCATCTACGGTGACCCAAGTAACACACCTTCCCCGCGTGCCAACTAGAGTTCACGTCGTCCAAACATATAGGACATCCATTATATCCTTTTGTCCTGCAGGCTGCCAACATCCCATAAGCTGGAAAATCGTTGATCGTCCACATTACGGCAGCCCTCATCGTAAACATCGTGTCAGTGAATTTGTCATAAGTTGGGACTCCATTTTCCCACAACAGTTTCAGCTCGTCGATCAAAGGTCTGAGGTAGACATCTAAGCACTTCGATGGAGATTTAGGACCTGGAATTAGTACGGTAAGGAAATTAAATTCCTTGTTCATGCACATCCACGGAGGCAAGTTGTACGGCATCAGAATAACTGGCCAAGTGCTGACGGCGGAGCTATTACTTCCCCAAGGATTGAATCCGTCTGTAGATAGGCCGAGTCTAACATTTCTAACCTCTGAAGCAAAGTCTCCAAATTCTCTGTCGAAATGTTTGAAACCCTCCCCATCCGCGGCGTGTCGCAGGACATCGTCATCTATTCGCTTTTCTGTGTACCATCGCATCGCCTCTGCTGTGTGTAGAGACATGTACAGGCGCTGCAATCTGGGAATCAAGGGAAAATATCGAACAACTTTCACAGGAATTCTCTTTTTCGAACTCTTCCTATTCAACTGGAATCTGCACTGGCCACATACGGGACAATAGTCCAACTCTTTGTACTCTTTGTAAAATAGCACACAATCATTCGAACATGCGTCAATTATCCTGTACTTTAGGCCGAGGCTGCTCAGGATATTTCTAACCTTATAATGAGATTTAGGAAGATTGTGATCATCAGGGAGCAACTTACATATTTGCTCCTGAATTTCGTCAAAAGCACTCACTGACATTTTGTGCTTCACTTTTATCTTCATTTGCTCCATCACATATTGCAACACATTCTCTCGACATCCAGGGAACACCGGGGTCTGCGCTTCAAGTAGTATCCGGTTGTACTTTTCCATCTCACTGGTGTCAGTGGCCAAGCTAGCTGCGGGGAATGTGTCATCATGCTCATTAGTGGTACTGTAACCTCCGTCTTGGTGTTGGTGTCCACTATGACTACATCCCGGAAACGCATCATGGACCAAATCTGCAGTTGGGTTGCAAGCTGGGGGTCCGGCACCACTGCCGCTGGATGAGGCACCATGGTAACTGTACCCTGAGCTGAAGTCTGCTGCGCTGAACTCTACTGCTTCACCATGCTCGCTCCATGTAGTGTAACTCCACATCATACCATTTTCGTACAGGTGTTGCACCATAACATTAACCTCCGCATACTGACAATTAAGACATTTCTGACACGGACACCTGAAACGTTTCTTTCCCTAACCATGTTCTATCGCAAAATTCACAAATTCGTTAATTCCATCCATATACCGGACATCACATCTATTCTTCAACTTCATCCAACTCTTGTCCATACTGCTACAAAATATTATAATTAATTAATTATTACATATATATATATATATATTTGTCCATTAATTTACGCTTAATTATACGTACTCGATCTACATCGATCCATCAATTACGTACGTACGTACGTAATTTAATCGATCTGTACATATATATATAGCTAACATCCTTCCATGTATGTACGTACGTTTTCACTAAATATATATTAATTAAGCAAATTTTAACTGCGTACGTATGTACCTGCTGGCCTTCTCGATATCTGTACGTTAATTAAGCTAGCTAGCTAGTCAGCGGAGATCCCTTATTGATCCTGATTCTTCTCGGCCTTCTAGCTAGCTAGCTCCCTTCTCCTTCTCCCTTCTCCTTCAATTCTTCTTCAAATGGAATGAAGAGATCGATCGAGGATTAATTGAATTCAGTTTGGCATCGGGCTTATATAATGCTTCACTTAGACGACGGAGGTGTCCGTACGTCGTCTAAGTGGAAGTACGTTACGTACTCGGCCGACGGCGTGTCGGTCCGTCCTCCAGGTGATCACCTGGACGACGGAGAATACCATCTCCGTCGTCCAGGTGATCACCTGGAGGACGGAGAAGACTCCGAGGTCCAGGTGATCACCTGGACGACGGAAAAGAATCCGTGGTCCAGGTGACCACCTGGACGACGGAGATGTTATTCTCCGTCGTCCAGGTGGTACTTGGACCACGGAGTCTTTTCCGTGGTCCAGGTGTCACTTGGACCACGGAACAATTACGTTTCCGTGGTCTAAGTGCTGTTTTCTTGTAATGGGTATCGTCTACATAGACGATATATTACTTTTCTCAAGAAACAAAGAGGAACAATTGAATCATCTCTATGAAGTAGTTAAGCTCATTATGCAGCATGGAATCATCCTAGGAGAAAAGAAAGTCTTTCTCATCCTGGATGAAATTGACTTCTTAAGGATCAACATAAGAAATAGGGTTATTAAGCTTTAACCTTATATCTTAGAAAATGTCTGAAAATTCCCAAATAGAATTCCTGATGCTAAAAGTCTAGAGAGATTTTTAGGGGTCATAAATTATGGAAGAGATTTTCTTCCAAATATTGCTGGATTAACAACAATACTGTCACCCAAAACAAGCTCAAAGAAAGCTAAGAAATTCACAGAAGATGACGAAAAGATTGCCAGGCAAATCAAAGTGTTATGCAAAAATTTGCCAGCACTTCATCAACCTGGAGAAAATGATGAGATCATCCTTCAAACTGATGCTAGTGTTAACTTCTGGGTGGGTGTAGTACTGGCAAGAATGCCAGGAACTAATACCGAAAAGATTTTGAAATTCTATAGTGGAAAGTTCAATTCTGCAGAACATAATTATCCCACAGGGGAAAAAAAGTTATGAGAATCAAAAAGACAATTGAAAATTCTCCTGCTTTCTTAGGAACATTCATAGTGAGAACAGATTGTGCCAGAGTAGAAAATTTCAAGAACTTCAAACTTGATAAAGCAGCTGATAGGGGAAGATTAGCAAACTACCAATTATTTCTTGACCAATATAATTATAATGTTGAATTAATTACAGGTAACAGGAATTATCTTCCATACGCTTTAAAAAGAGTAATGGCGATGTTCAAAAGAAATGAAAAGGATGATGAAGGTCGCAATCCAAGGAGCAGAAGGCCAAGAAAAGAACCAGATCAACAAGAAGAATCTATTGATAAGGTTTTTAAGATGTTTTTTTTGCTACGTCCCAAAAGGCCAGCCTTAATTGACGAATTCCAGGGGAAAGGATTGGCTAGCCCATCTCAAACGGCAGACGGTAAAGGCAAATCAAGACTGTTGATCGATGGCTGTTGCTTTTCCAAAAAGAAGAATTTTTCCTACAAGGTTCATGAATATCTTCAATTACCAGCTGAACACTTTCTCTGAATCAATCTTCCCGACTGACCTATGTTTAGTTTTTCATCAGAAGACTTTGCTAGACAACTTAATTTTTGCTTTTCAAGAGCAAGATAAAAGGCTTATGGTAGAAACCATGGTTGCCTTAGCAGAAGAACCGAATCGGAAGAAGAAACAACATAGCGTTGTTAATAAACCAACATTGATATACATCAGGACCCCTAAAACTGCAAAGGTACCTATTTAGGCACTGAAAGAGACAGAATGGTTCAAGTTCTATAACCTCATCGACAAATATTCAACTAATGCAAATCTCCCTGATACCTTCTCCATAGTTCCATAACCATTCCTGGGAAGATATTTAGTGAATGTTCAGAATAAACATCCTCAAGAGTATAAACTATGGCTGATTAACAATAGTTTTGTTCATAATTTATGAACAAAAACAAATGATGATCTCAAGGGATTATCAACAATCATTTACAGCACTGGCAAGAATGTAAGGAAGTCTAACTGTATTCTTAGATTCAAGTTCAGATCTACACCCCCAGAGTGGGTGCAGAAGTCTAATGGAGAGATAGAGTATATCTCCCCATATCATTAAGTTCGGATCATCTAAGGCCAGTATCTAGAACTGGCTTGTGTTGGATACAATGGAACTCCAAATTGTAGTATCCCATTGATGAAAACAATGATACTAGCATATGTCAAGAAAATAATCAAAGAAGATCATGAGATTACTTTTCTTGCATCAAGAGAAAAAATAATTGTCACTGCCTATGACCACCCACATGCCGTAACCAGTGATTTGTTTGTTGCCCTAAAAAGAAAAGAGATAGATTCTACCCTTACATGTGTCGAATGGCTAAAAAATATTGAGAAAGAAAGGAATTACAAGATGTATATGAATACAGATATCGAAGAAAATGGGACAATGGGAGAATCACTTTCGAAGATCCATATCTTGGGAAAAATTCGGAGTGTTACGATGACCTGTATAGATAGGTAAAATCGTATTGTCTTTTCCTAAGTGGGAAACATCTTTTTTCATGAAGGAATCTGCTTTCCAAAATAAAACAATGGAGGAAAGCATAAAGTTGTTCTTCATGGGGTTGATTCCTAGAGTGGAGTTACTATTATTAAAGTGTGTTTCAATTCCATTTTAAGGTGCTCCCTATATAAGGAGCCTTGAGTCTTAGTGTTAAGTATCGAAATTCAGAATAGAGAAAATTCTATCTGAGAGAGAATTGCCTAAGTAGAAAGAGTGAGTCGAGAGATAGAGTTGAAGCAAACTGTTCAGCTTCTCTATTTCCAATAAGTTAGTCTACTACTATGAGTAACTAAATAGCTTATAGTTGTTTACCAGAGAATTAGGCTCTAGATCTATAGTCTGTAATCATGTTGGAATATATAAGCTATGGTTTTTCACTACCAGTCTTTCAATTTGTCTCTTTTTGTCTGTAAAACCCCATTAAACTCCCCTAAGAGGTGAACTACCGCCCAGAAGGAGGAAGAAAGTGGGTTATTTTTACTTGTTCATACTCGTTTTAATTCCATTAGGAGGCAGACTACCGCCCAAAAGGTAGAGAGAAATGAGTTGTCTGATATTAGTAAGTAGTACCTATTGTCCATATTAGTAGTGTGTTCACTTAAGGTAGATAGTACTTACTGGAAGTGGAATAGTTCAGAGGATAACATTTCTAAATTAAAAGGCAGTCAACAGTGAGTCCGCCAACATCAGTAACCAAATAGGCAAGAGCCAACAGGTGAAACAGTGACGTGACAAAAGTTAGTTCTATCTAGAAGGAAAAGAAATAGAGAAACTTTGAAAGAATGGCAAGGTAGTAATTGTTTGAGTTAGTGAAGTCTTTTCCATAAGAAAAATGATCTTATTTGGGATAAATTAGTTTGGTGACCTTTTATGGTATAGAAGGTGTCAAAATGACCTTGTATGTAATTTGCTCAATTCATAATTGAATAGCCTTAGGCTTGGCATCATTCTAGCAACTTATTTTCTGGTGCTACAAAAACGTACCCACACAATGCCGTATTGAACTAGCAGCTGGAATCAAAAGGAAAAGCGAAAAGTGGGGATTCGAGATTCACTCGAGCTATACCACCGACGACGGCAATCAAAGGAATTTATGTCACCCGACAGAGCGTGGGAATTCTAAAGATCTACAAAGTCACCTTATCCTGTATTCTCAACACTTCGTCATTAGGATTGCTCTGCTTTATACTCGCCCGAGTGCGTAAAGTATCAGTTTTTTGTGGCTCGGCAGAAAAATACGAAACTTAGGTCTTGCATACCCTCAAGACAAGTAAAACTCAATGAGCGAGGTTGGTGCTCTCCTCGCTCCAATCGTTTGACAAGAAGTAGAGACTATGCGGTGCACAACACAACAACATTCTGCCCTCGACTGTGGTATGCCTCGCACACTGCACACCTGCGTCAACAGACCAAAAGAGACAGTTTACGACATCTCCAATCGCAACAACCTGACTGGAGTAAAATCGAAACCAAACACATATTGAAATACGATTAAGTTTCACAATATGAAACGTTTTCATATGGAGATAACAAGAATATAATAGTAATGTTGCTTCATCAAAACCTTTCGAACTTACTAAATTCCAGTGAAATATAATAACCACGGACCAAGGAAAAAAAAGTACAACGTGTCGTCTATAAAATCTTCTGAAACTACTTCGACTTTATAATAACTGATCGCTCATACAAGTTCTGAAATAGAAATTAGCATACAAGAAGTTCAGAGTTTCGAAGTCCAAATAAAAGTAAACACATGCATGCATAAGCTCTCAGTCCTTTCATGATCCTCTACAAAGATGCATTACCGTGACATAAGTGGAGAACTAGAGGGTCTATGCACATACATTACTTA
The DNA here is from genome assembly GCA_946800695.1 of Geum urbanum. Taxonomy (NCBI): domain Eukaryota; kingdom Viridiplantae; phylum Streptophyta; class Magnoliopsida; order Rosales; family Rosaceae; genus Geum; species Geum urbanum. The sequence continues at coordinate 24,314,589 of OX327012.1, forward strand.
TGCAGCTTTGCACGAAGACGTACAGTGGTGGAGTTTCAGAGTCCATCCACTATGCACATATACCATTTTGATATCAATTACCCCTGACAGCATCTGCAGAAGCAAAGGATTCAAGCTCGGCCATTTCATTGAATGTCAGTTTCACAGGCAGAGCTCCAATATTCTCCTTCAGATTCTCAATGTTTGTGGTTCCGGGTATGGGGCACACATCACTTCCTTGGTGATGAATCCAAGTCAATGCTAGATGAGATTGGGTGCATCCCTTCCTTGCTGCTAGATCTCTGACGCGCTTGAAGATTGTTTTATTGTGCGCTAGATTTACAGCTTCATTGGAACCTGGGAATATCCTGCAAACAGTGCATGCAGTGCATATTTAAGCATCTTGACAGGCAGCTTTATCAAAACCGCAGGATATACAAAGGCACTTATAAGCAGACTGACCATATATATTTTGCAGCAGCGAGGGAAGAGTTTAGATGAACGTGTACATGTTAAGAGATAAAAAGTAAAAGATGGTTTAGGGAGAGGACAAGTGTTGATACGGAACATGGCGACGGATCAATCCGATACTTCAAGGGATGTAAGTAGAATGAAGATAGGCTCCAAGAACTAAACGCAGTTGATGCTTTCACTTAGAGAGTCCCTAGCTAGATGCTGTCACTTAAAAGAGAGAAAGTTTAGGCTGATCACTACCAGAAATATACATTTAGAGGACAAAATCTTTAAAGTTTCGTCGTCTAAATACGACTTAAACAACGAAAAATTAGATGGTCGCCCAAGAAAATTTTTCGTCGTCTAAGTCCAACGTAGACAACAAAACATGATATTTGTCATCTAAAAGATACCTTAGACAACCAGTTACATAATTCGCCATCTAAATTTAGATTTTAGATGACGAATTACATAATTATCGTCTAAATTTAACATCTTAGACGACGAAAATAAGATCCGTCGTCTAAAACTAAACTTAGATGACAAATTATATAATTCATCGTCTAAGTTATCATTTTTCGTCTAAGAGATAACTTAGATGACGAAGACAGTTTCATCGTCTAGGTATTTACTTAGACGACGAATCTTTACATTTAGATGACGAATTATTTCGTCATCTAAGAAAACTCAATTATTTAGATCAGATACCATTTTCAAATCGGGCATTTCATCTTTATCTCATCTCTCAACTTTTCTCAAAAGCTCTCAACACCCACCTCCAACCACAATTTCAATTTAATCAGTTTTTCAACCCCCGAAGTTCTAGTTTACCCACTTATCTCATTATCGGTGAAGGTATTAACTCGTTTCTCTCAATTAATTGTTTTGAATTTAATAACGTACGTAATAATGTACGGTGATGGAGTTCTCCGGTGAAATATTCTGGTGAATATATAGTTTTCGCCGACCTTGTTTTCATATAATGCATTAATTAATTGTTTAATTGTTAAGCTAATTGTATATTTTTATTAATTAAAAAAGATATGATTAAATTTATATGTTAGATTAATTAGTTGAAAAATTATATATAATATACATATATGTAAATGCATATTAACTTAATAATATAATATATTAGCTAGATTAAATATAGTACATTAGATTATAGCATATTAACTTAATGTGTTGTGTAATTTAATAATATAGTATATTAGATTAATTAATTAGTTAAAAAATTATATAATATGATAATTAACCCGCATAAATATGGACAAGAGTTGGATACAATTGGTGAATAGAATTGATGAGAGGTATATGGACGGAATCAAAGAGTTTATGTTGTTTGCGATGCAACATGGTCAAGGAAAGAAACGTTACAAGTGTTCATGTGGAAAATGTCTTAAACATCAGTTTGGGGAGATTAATGTTATGTCTCAACACTTGTATGACGACGGTATGATGTGGTGTTACACTACATGGAGTGAGCACAGTAAAGTAGTGGACTTCAGCTAAGGACCAGACTTCAGCTCAAGGTACAATTACCAGAGTATCTCATCTAGCGGTAGTGGAGCCCCTTCTTGGAACCCCATTGTGGATTTGGTACATGATGCTTTTACAAAATTTAGTCATGGTAGACACCAACACGAAGATGGAGGTTATGATACTCCTCATTATGACACAGTCCCTGCAGCTCAGACCCGGACGGCCCGGTGTACCCTGGTCACTGACACTACTGAGATGGATAAGTACAACATGATGCTACTTGAAACCCAGACCCCGGTGTACCCTGGATGTCCAAAGAATGTGTTGCAATATGTAATGGAGGAAATTCAGATAAAAGTGAATAACAAAATTTTAGACCGTGCTTTTAACAAAATGCAGGAACATAAATGTAAGTTGCTTCCTAATCATCACAAACTTCCCAAACAAGGTTAGAAAGATCATGAGTAGTCTCAGCCTAAAGTACAAGAAAATTCACGCATGCATAAATGATTGTGTATTGTTTTACAAAGAGTATGCACATTTGGACTACTGTTATGTATCCAACCAGTGCAGATATTTGTATTGGGGGAATATGAGGAGTTTGAAGAAGCAAATTCATGTGAAGGTGATTCGCTATTTTTTGTTGATTCCTAGATTACAGCGTTTATACATGTCTCTATGTACAGTAAAGATGATGAGATGGTACGGGGAACAGAGAATAGATCACAATGTGCTCAAACACGTAGCAGATGGGGAGGCTTTTAAAGATTTTGACAGAGAATTTTCAGACTTTGCAACAGAGGTTTGAAATGTTAAACTCAAACTTTCTACATATAGATTCAACCCTTGGTGTAATAATAGCGCTTCCGTCAGCACTTGGCCAGTTATTGTCATGTTGTACAACCTTACTCCATCGATGTGTATGAACAAGGAATTTAATTTCCTTACTCTGCTAATTTCAGGTCATAAGTCTCTTGGAAAGTGTTTAGATGTGTACCTCAAACCATTGATTGACAAGTTGAAATTGTTGTAGGGAAATGGAGTCCCAATTTATGATAAGTTCACTGACACAATGTTCATGATGAGAGCAGTAGTAATGTGGACCAAGGATTTTTCTGCGTATGGGATGTTGGCATCTTGCACAACCAAAGGATACAATGCTTGTCCTACTTGGACGACGTCAACTCTAGTTAGCACGTGAGGAATGTGTGTTACATGGGTCACCATAGATGGCTTCCTCATGATCACTAATGGAGACAAGATAAGGATAATTTTGATGGGACAGTAAAGAATAATTCTAAACCCCGACAGTAGGGCAAAGAGATTTTTGAGAGGTTAAACAGGTTCAATTTTGGTGCATTGATCGATGACGACGATGTGATGAAACACAATCCACACTCTCCAAACGATCTTAGCTATTGGTATTACATGAGTATTTTCTTTGAACTGCCTTATTGGTTAAAGTTGTAACTCAGGACCAACCTAGATGTCATGCACATAGAAAAGAATGTGTGTGACACCATGGTGAGAACAATTCTTGGTATTAAGTTGAAGATTAAAGATACTCCTAAAGGGCGAAAAGAGCTGGAATCTATAAATTTACGCCATCCCTTATAGTTAAAGAGGGATAGAAGATGAGTGTACAACAAGATGTCAAATGCACCTTACACGGTGAAGCCGACTCTAAGGGATTTTGTATTCAACTAGTTTAAAAGTATTCGTTATCTGTCTAATTATGCAGAAAATATATTTGGATGTGTCAATGTTGAGCAACACAAGTTCATTTTTCTAAAGACTCATGACTGTCATATTATGCTGCAACGTCTGATTCCAGCGGTAATTCGGTCCTATTTGTCTCGTGACATCGTTGAAGCAACAGTAGCATTGTGTAGATGGTGGCAGAGGTTATTCCCTAGAGAGTTGAAGAAGTCAGATGTGGTCGAACTAGAATATGAAATTATCCACATCCTTTGCAAATTAGAGAGGATTTTCCCCCCTGCTTTCTTTGACATCATGATTCACCTTCCCGAACAAGTGTTGTTTTCTGGTCTAATCCATTACATTTGGATGTATCCTCAGGAAATGTACAATTAATTATAACGGTTTTTCATTATTTATATATATATATATTTGTGTTTCTACTATTCGTCAAATAATTAATTGTATCATTTTGCAGACAACTCGGAGAGTATAAAGGATTTGTGAAAAATAAATTTTCCCAGAATGAGTCCATAGTATAAACATACCTAATGTATGAGTGTGTTACCTACTACAACATGTACCTTAAGAATCCAGTGCAGACCACAACCTCCAATCCATATGTTCGCAATAATCTTTCAGTCGACACAGATGTTGTACGACCGTTTAGAGGAGTATTAAACGAAAGATTAACTCAAGAACAACGTATTGAGGAGTATTGGGTAGTATGCGATACTGTGACGAGGTTGTCCCGTACATGCAAGCTTATAGAGAGAAAAAATTCAAACAACTAAACCGGATAAGAGTTATAACTGAGTTAAAAAAGTGCTTAAGAAGAAGCAGCTCCATAGTTATTTTCTCCAATGGGTATGTTTAAACCATATAGGTTTGTGATTTCTTTAATTATTTTGAAATTGAGAAATACATATTGGAATAGGTGCCTACGGTAAATTTGACCTTGATTTGGTGTTTTCTTATTCGAAGTGTTTTTCCTTAGTTTGTGCATGCAAGTTTTTGGTTTCCTTTTATTTTAGGGGAAACTATGTCAAATTTTCGGTAGAAATTAAATACACATTCATATATCTTCTTCAAAATTTTACAGATAATCGATCTAGAGAAATCCGATAACCACGAGGGGTGGTGGTAATGGAAAAAGTACTTATTGGCCCATAAGCCGGTCCAACACTATATTTACCCCGAACATTTTGTCAATGGTATAAAATCTCATTCATTAGACAGAGACGAAAGAAGAAGAACACAAAACAGTGGAATCACGGTTGGGGAAAGCGCTGATGTATATTATGGGGTTCTTGTTAATGTCGTTCAGCTACTTTATGGGGAATGATATTAACGTTTTTCTATTCAAGTGTAAATGGTTCAAGTGTACAAAGGAAGATTTGGGTATTTCATCAGTCGATACAAATTTAAACTGGTATGAGGATGAGTCATTCGCTATTGCCACCTTAGTTAGGCAGGTGTTCTATCTGAATGATCTGAAAGCTGGTGAATGTTGGAAAATAGTAAACCATATGTCTCACCGAGGAATATGGAGTGCCACAATACTTGAAGGGACATTGGCGACTAACACTGAAGCGCATAATGACAATGCATATCAAGAGTCTAATACTTTTATCATCCCTGACATAAGGAAAATGCTTCGGTCTAACTAACACTTACCTATGCCTGATGGCACCACGGATCTTACTCGAGAGGAGATCAACGGCCTAGAGAAAAATGCCTCTGAAGAGGAGCAGGAGGATGACGACGACGGTGTCGTATACGATTCAGACAATGGAGATTATGATAATGAGGATCATTCAGTTAAAAGAGGAGGATAATTCAAACGATAATGATTTTTATGATGATAAAAGTGATTGATATATAAATATATGTAATACTTAATAATAATTTATTAATAGATGGTGATAATTCGATCTAATTTCGAACTTAATTTGTATGTACGCGCAACGAATATGAATATATATGTGCGCGCATGCATAATTATTAATTAATTAACCAATGCGCACTAATTAGAAGAAGTTTATTTAGCATGCTTGTAATACATATTATGCCTTACAAGAATAATTTTAGAATAAACGAATGCAATATGCTTTTCTGGTAAAGAAGACATCTTAGACAACGAAATCATCAAATTTCGTCGTCTAAAGTTCACTTAGACGACGAAATGAATTAATTTTTGTCATTTAATAACTACTTAGACAACGAAATGAATTAATTTTTATCGTCTAAGTACATGTACAGACCCTATACCCTAACCTCGGTCCTAAACCCTTTCCCCTAAACCCTGAAAGGGTTAGACGACGAGAACAGTACATTTTGTAGTCTAAATTCTAGTTAGACGACGAAACTCAACATAATTCACCGACTAAGCAGAGTTTCACAATCTGACCTCTATGAGCATGATCGCGTGTACCTTGTTAGACTGCGGATTATATTCGTCGAGAGTATAGAATAAATAATTCTTGGACTGTGGATATCGACAGTTCAAAAATTAGTTACAAAGATTCGTATATCAATGTTTTCATTTCATTAAAATTTCAGTTTTATGATTAACTACACTGATCAAATCCTTAACGAAATTCGTATTAAATAAAAATTCTACTTGCATATTAAATTGTGATGAATATACCTAACAATTTTTTTCCAAATTCAATTTCGTTAATATCGATATCGATTAAATATAGACATACAAATACTTAAATTATACAACATTAGTAAATGTATAACAAGTACTAACTCGTCAATCTAATTCAGATTATTCCTTGATACACAAAACATCAAGAGCATATATAATTGCATAAAAGTTTGCCTGGACATGAAAACCATGCCAAGATCTACCCCACTATTCCAAGTGGCTATCTTCATGGGATAACAACATCATTAGGTTTGGGGTTGGACTCAAGTTCATCCAGATCATCGACAAATTCCTTTATTTTTTTTTCCATACGACTCTTAAACGAGGAAGGTACAGCAAATATGCTTAGCATATCATAACCAGCTACATTCTCCGAAGCATAAAAAGTTCTCGAGGTTGAAAGAGGCATTCATTTGATTGATAACTCGAGGGATACTTATGCCTTCCATAAAGATGGTGGTGGAGTTTCAGAGTTCTTCCAAGTAGCGAAGTCATTCATATAGCGATCACCCTTAACAGCATCTGCAGAAGCAAAAGATTCAAGCTCAACCAATTCCTCCGAGGTCAGTTTCACAGATAAAGCCCCAATGTTCTGGTTGAAGTTTTCAATCTTTGTGGTTCCTGGTATGGGGCACACATCGTTTCCTTGGTGATGAACCCAAGCCAATGCTAGTTGAGATGGGGTGCACCCCTTCTTTGCTGCAAGATCACTAACCCGCTCAAATATTGTTTTATTATGCTCAAGGTTTTCTCCTTGGAACCTGGGCATATGCTGCAAGCAATCCAATACACATGTAAAGACATACACAACCAATTCCTCCAAGGTCAGTGTAACAATCTAAAATGCATACTGAACATGATGCTTTCTTTCCTTAGCTTATAAAGACATCAGCGAATTCCTTTCTTATTCTGTTCTAAGACTTAATTTTGGATATTATAAATCTCGGAGCATGTAAACAAATACTCATGTAGTGGCCTAGATAGCACATTAGACCTGCATGGATACGAAAATTGAAAGTCATTCTGTGACTTGCCCGCATTTTTGCTGGAATGAAGAGTACTAAGGGAAGAATGAGATGGCATTAACAGAGACTACTCATTTTCTGAGGTCAATTAACAATATTTCAAGGAGATAAGAATTTATGACATTCACACTAACACCGCATTTGCAGACTATTGAACATACTTAGGAATAGATATTTGGCTCAAAAACATAACAACAAACCTTTCGGGAGTCATCATTAGCGAGATTTTCAACGAAGTTAGCCCCGGATGACAGGAATCCTCTTCCTAGAGGACTGTATGCAACAATACCAATGCCTAGTTCCCTGGCAATATTAACACATACAATCAACTTACATCAGAATCCCATCCAAGATGCTCTATGAACCAAGTAGGCAACTAGTTGAGTTTTATCGAGCCTGACCGACAAGTGGGAATGATATCTTCCTCCACATCTCTTGACCACAAGGACCATTCCAGCTGTACAGCTGTTATTGGATGAACAGCATGCGCTCTCCTTATTGTTGAAGCAGATGCCTCGGACAGACCAATGTACTTTATTTTACCTTCTTCAACTAGTTTCTTGAGCTCCCCCACCTAGTAAAGAACATAATGTAGTAATGTAAGGATGACAAGCATGCTAAAAATCAATGTCACTTTGCCCCAAATTAAAACACAGATAGACCAGGCCAGTAGGAAGAGAGACAGCAGGTCTTGTGGTTTTATAAACTTTCACAGGATACCAATCCATGGAACAAGTTTTAAAATGCTAATTCACGACTCTTTACACGCTAAATTAAAGCAGTAATCCCTCTGGTTACTGTACTGTCGTAATGAAGCAATAAGAACTATAAGACATGCTTAAACTAAAGTATCAATTCTAAGAGAACAAGCTACATAACCACAGGACCATAAATCCAATGAAGTACATGTCTCTCTTTCACTCCAATAACAGAACAATGATACAAGAATAAAACCTACAAACTAAATCAAATAGCAGGCTCCAAAGGCAGAAAAAACAACCTAAGTAGGAGAAAAGATGAAGTCCTGGAAGAAAAAAAAAGAGACCTAAGAAACTAAATCTCATGAATACTACATCAGTTTTTGTCACGATATTAAGTCTGCCAGAGGTAGGCTTAAACTTCAAGGTGGTATATAACTACATTTAACAGTGGGTCTGGTAGAATTGAAAACCACAGCAATTTTCTTGTGTTGCTGAGATTGGATTATGTGCTCAAAACAGATGTTTTATACACTGACAAACTAAGCTGATCTTGAAAAGAGTTGCCTAATTACTGAAACAAATATACGGAGGGCGAATAAAATGAAAGCCACTAAGCTTCAAAACCAAAACTACACAAGACACAAACTGCTTCACCTGGTGAAGAAAAAAGTAACAATTCTATCCAAGCTAGGTATGAAACTTACATCTAATCAACATCAGTATATAACATAACATTCAAGCTTAACTAAACATTGAACTTTGGAAGTTGAGATTCTAGTTACTAACCGTAACTTCAATAGGGACACGTGTGTCGATCCGATGCTGGTAATAGAGATCAACAGAGTCAAGCCCAAGTCTTTTCAAGCTTCCTTCACAAGCAGCTCTGACATAAGCCGGGTCGCCCCGAATCTCCGTCTTGTTGTCTTCAAGCCTGATACCAAATTTCGTCGCCAACTCCACCTTCTCCCTCACTCCGCCGCTCAAAGCCTGGCTAGCTCGATCGATCCCATTAATTTCAAATTAATTAATTAGTTCAAATTGAAAAGACATAGCAAACTGATCGACTGACCTTGCCGAGGAGGATTTCGTTGGTGTGGGGCCCGTACATGTCGGATGTGTCGAGGAAGGTGACGCCGGAATCTATGGCGTGGTGGATGAGCTTGATCATCTCGGTTTCGGGTTTCGGGGGCCCGTAGAAGGCGGACATGCCCATGCAGCCCAGTCCTTGAGCAGATACCTCCAGGCCTTGCGACCCGAGCTTGATTCTCCTCACGCTGCAGCTCGCCATCTATGAGTGATCGAGTACTCTGGTTAATTGATTAATCGAGCCAGAGAGATGAGAGAGAGTGTCTGTGAAGACGGAGGGAGTGAAGAGAGTTGATGTGTGTATATATAGTGTGCTGGGGATCGATCGAGTTTGATGAGGTGGTGATGGATGATGATTGTTTTGGTGGTGGTGGACGTGTCAGCAGTGAGGAGAAATGAGAGAGAGACGTAGTAAGAGCTCACGTAGGAGAGTAGAAAACAGAGAGAGTGGTTGTTGGTGAGACAAGAATGGGAGGAATCGCGTAAGAGCTCACGTAGGAGAGTAGAAAACAGAGAGAGTGGTTGTTTGGGAGACAAGAATGGGAGGAGTCGCGTAAGAGCTCACGTAGGAGAGTAGAAAAGAGAGAGTGGTTGTTTGGGAGACAAGAATGGGAGGAGTCGCGTAAGAGCTCACGTAGGAGAGTAGAAAACAGAGAGAGTGGTTGTTTGGGAGACAAGAATGGGAGGAGTCGCGTAAGAGCTCGTAGGAGAGTAGAAAACAGAGAGAGTGGTTGTTTGGGAGACAAGAATGGGAGGAGTCGCGTAAGAGCTCACGTAGGAGAGTAGAAAAGAGAGAGTGGTTGTTTGGGAGACAAGAATGGGAGGAGTCGCGTAAGAGCTCACGTAGGAGAGTAGAAAAGAGAGAGTGATTGTTTGGGAGACAAGAATGGGAGGAGTCGCGTAAGAGCTCGGGTAGAAGAGAGTAGAAAAGTATTTTGGAGAAAATTTAATGATTTTCATTCATCTTAATTTTTGAGTTAATATAGATTTACAAGTGGTTTCTCAAAAGAAAAATATATTTATACAATCATATCACATCAACAGAAGTTTATTCTAATTACTATAAGAATATTTTGTCCAATACTCATCCTCAAGTTGATGCATAGATGTCAATCATGCGTAACTTGTCAATCTATCATGCAAATGTTTGATGTGACAACTCCTTAGTGAGTACATCCGTCAATTGCTCTTCAAAAGTTACAAAGGGAAATCGTATAACCTTCTTATCCAGGTAATTCCTGATGAAATTTCGTTCAATCTCCACATGCTTGGTTCGATCATACTATACAGAATTATGAGCAATCTTAATTGCAACAGTATTGTCACAATGCAAATCTATGGCCTTATGGAGCTTGAAAACTAGCTCTTTCAATGCATTTTGAATCCACAACAGTTTGCACACTCCATTTGTCATCCCTCGGTATTCAGCTTCAACACTAGAATGAACAATCACATTTTGCTTCTTACTGCGCTAAGATATTAAACTTCCACCAATAAAAGTGAAGTACTCATAAGTGGATGCCCTATTAGTCTTATTATCTGCCTAATCTGCATCAGAATATCATGTAACTTCAAACTCACAATTCTTTGAGAAAAGTAAGCATTTAGCAGATGAAAACTTCAAATACCTGAAAATGCGCATTACAGCATCCATATACTCTTCACTTGGATCATGCATGAGTTGACTAACAATACTTACAACATATGCAATATCAGGTCTCGTCTACAAGAAATAGATCAATCTTCCTACCAGCCTCTGATACTTGCTCTTATTCATTGGAACTTGACAAAGACACAATTTCAACTTATGATTCATCTCAATAGGAGTATTAGCAGATTTACAATCCAGCATTCTTATTTCAACAAGAAGATCAAGCACATACTTCTGTTGTGACACGGTGATTCTCAACTTGGATCTTGCAACTTCAATTCCCAAGAAGTACTTTAATGGACCCAAGTCCTACATCTCAAACTCTTGGGACAAACGATTCTTCAAATCTTCCATCTCAACTGGATCATCACCTGTAACAACCATATCATCCACATAGACAATCAGAGCAGTAATCTTACCACCCTTACATTTGATGAACAATGTATGATCATAGTTGCTCTGTCTTTATCCAAATTTCTTTATAGCTCTAGAAAATCTTCCAAACCAAGCTCTTAAAAATTGTTTCAATCCATACAAAGACTTCTTTAGTCAACACACATTTCCAACATCAGACGGCCTACAATTAACATCTAGAGGAATATCCATGTATACTTCTTCTTCTAGATCTCCATTCAAGAAAACATTCTTTACATCAAATTGATGTAATGGTCAATCATGTCGAGTTGCTAAGGCAAGGAGAATACGTACAGTACTGATTTTTGCCATTGGAGCAAATGTCTCCTAATAATCCACTCCATATATCTGGGTGTAGCCTTTTACAACCAGACGTGCTTCATATAGATCAATGCTTCCATCTGCCTTCAGCTTCACTGTATACTCCCCCCATCTGCATCCAATTGTCTTCTTTCCAAGTGGTGCAGGAACGGTCTCCCAAGTTCTATTCTTTTTTAGAGCTTCCAATTCTTCATTCATAGCTTGCTTCCACTTTGGATCTGCCAAGGCATCCTACACATTACTGTGAATAGATACTGTAGATAATTGATTAACAACAAGTGCATGTAAAATTTGGGAATTTGCCAGGAGGCTTTTCACTAGAACGAGGAGGACCAGAGAAGTCAGGAGGAGGGCCCTGGCAATGTTTGAGGAAGAGGAAGAGGCTGCCATGACGGAGGCTTCACGTGGAGGTGTAGAGAGTGCAGTCTGGTTGTTTTGGAAGCGTCTGACATGGGCACATGTTTGATCAAGATCCAAATCTTGTTACCTTCTCAAGAGTTCTTTACATACTTGACTAAATTCAACATCAAGTCTCATTTAAATAATGTAAACTTGTTGGCGGGTCATACAAGAGTATTCATTCAAACTCCATCAAAGGTGTTTTGAGAGTGTGTCATGCGTTGTTCCATTTCGTTCAACCATTCTACAAGTTCATTATAGTATGTTGAAAGAAGTCTTCCATTCTGTTTCGTCATATAACACAGGCGATGAAGCTCAAAAATTCGGGTTTCATCCGATTCATCATAATAAGTTTTGTACATGGCATCCCAGATTGCTTTAGATGTTGACAATCAGAGATATCAATTCCTCTATTCAGGGGACATATTCTCAACAAGCCAACACTTCACTTTGCCATTCTCAATTGACCATGTTTGATATTCTACAGAGGCAACGGCAGAAGGGTTTTTCGTGAGAAGGTCAAACTTGTTTTGTCCTTCAATACAAATCTTCATGAATCCAGACCAACTAGAATAGTTGGTTTCAGTGAGGAGCTCGCCAATGGGAAAAGTAGAGTTATCTTAAATGGTGTTATGGTAGTGTTGATGATTATGAATTAGTTGTACAACGACTACTTCATTGTTAGGGACAAGTGCTCCCGCATCTTCAGCAAATATGTTTTGTTAACCCTCCATCTCTTCAAGCGTTCAAAGTACAGATACATATATATTCAGATGTGGCGAAAAAAAAATTAGGGGGTGATTCAAGTTTTCAATTCAATTAAGGGTTTTCAAATTCCAAGAATTTGGCTCTAATACCAAGTAAAAAAGTATTTCAAGGAGAATTCAATGATTTCATTCATCCCAATTTTAGGGTTAATATAACTTTACAAGTGGTTTTCCAAAAGGAAAAGATATTTACACAATCCTATCATATCTACATAAGTTAATTCTAATTACAATAGAAATATTCATTCCAACAACATACTCGTTAACTGTACGTTCTCGTCTAGACCAACTATTCTATATGGTGGTGGCTCTAGCCTCAAAGTCAAAATCATGTGCTACAGGGTGGACAACAAGCATTTTTTCGATTCTCTTCTCACCACATTTATAATTCAATAAATTTATTTTGACAGCGCCAGCATTAAAATTTCACTTGAAGATGGCAGGAAAAAGTGTTTCTACACAACTCCACTAAGTCTCTAGCTTGCATAAATCAGGTCATCCCAATTTAATAAATCAATGTTGCTCAAATCAAACATTCATCTGAATCAGGCACAATCAGAGCCAAGATTCACGATCGGGGGAGAAGTTATACTAAAAAAATGAGGAAAAATATATGTAGTTAAACATACAATTATATGGTGACCAATGTAAAAAGTGATAGTAAGTTAAACATACAATTATATGTAGTTACTGGGTGGATGCCCGCACCAAGGGTGCGGTTGATTACATTATGTAAATTCAAAAATACTTGGACTTATATAGTTTTTGTCATAGGTACATTCATAATTACTCATTTATAAAAGTCATACGTTACATATACACATGAGAATGCAAATCCAAATTACATTTGGAAGTTATAGTTTACTAAGTAAAAGAAGATTCAAATAATCTGAAGAAAGTAAGTTCAGTCTAAGTACTTCGGAACTCAATGACTCCAAAGTCATACTCGTCACTTCCAAATTTCTGGGTCTTCACATTGTTCAACTACAAAGTGTGATAGTAAAGCAATTGGCGTAAGGGTTCATGTCCCTTGTCATCGTTATGAGAATGTTTGTTGAATCTAAAAAGACGAAAACAAATGAATAAGAACTTGTTGACCAAGAAAAAAATATATGAGTTTACATAAAGAGAATAATAGACAAACTTAGATTGATTCATTTATAATAGACAAACTATTCAGTTTCCAGCAATAAAAGTATATCTATGTTTTCACCCTCAATTTATATAGGTCAACATAGGTCAGCAACATACAACAAGTCTATCATGGATCAAGAGTTCTAGATAATCAGAGTAAATCAAATTCAAAATATTCCTAAAGCTACAATCTTTTAACCACAACAAAGCACATATATAACAATGACAAAATGAGTATAGTTCCAAAACTGCATGAAAGGGGTACACCTCAAGTAAAATTTACGGTTAGCTAGGTTTTGAAACTAAATATGGATGAGGCTATGAGGGTTTTAAACACGACTAATTCATAGTAGTATGACTATTATTATGATCTAATGTGAGAGATCAAGTATATAACACTTTGTAAATTCTGGTTGAGGGAGACACGAAAGAATATGACATAGTATTACATCTGGTAATGCATTGATCCTATCTTCTGCTAGTTCTTGTCTATTGGACTCCGACTCCATTTCTACCTTATTGTTAACACAACTAATTAATCAACTTCCAACTTTCTATCAAAATCAAAAACAAATAAAAGCAGCATGTTTTGATTCAAGAACATAGAAATTTAAGCAGAAAATGAAAATCTGAAACTGAAACACATCTATATATCTGTACATTTCAAACGCAGAAGCTCAAAACGAAAAGAAATTAATGAAAGAATATTTATTTACTTTAGGTTACCTACAAAAGATAGTAACTTTGATACAATTTTGTAGATAGTAAGGAACTGAAAAAATTAGGAATTATGAAGCATTGTACCTGATCAGAGCTTTTAATTCTAGAGACCCAAGATGGAAATGTATTTTTAACTGCATGAATTCAATTATTAATAATCACTTATCAATATCCTAGCTTTAAAATGGAAAGCAACTAAATTGACATTTTACTCCAATTTCACTTTAGTTTGACAAATTGCTGAATCTTTTGGTCAAGCTGGATACTTCTTTATCAAATAAACTTGTATGCAATTCATATACTTGCAAAGCTTTACTACAATCTACAAATACTCTCATGCATCAACTAAAAGTATTCTCCATGCGGATTTTTTCTATCACATGTAAGTAATAGTCTGTAGATGCAATTATTGACCCACACATCACCTATGCTAGCAATAACAACAGTCACATTCATAATCAACAGGCCAATTTTCACATCTTCAATTAGTCTGGGAAAGAAATTGATTAGTTAGAGAATTAACAACCTCTGACTACCCTAGAAATTAAGAAGACCCAGTACCTAAATTCCATTCTAATATTAGAGAAGAAAAGTGACATAATCATTTGCAACTATATAATTAAAAGAATTTCTAACAAAGACTACATCTCAATACTGATCCTAACAGAATAGACACTAAAAGGCCCATACTTGGAGTTTTATCTGCAACGAGTCCCTTCACTCTTGTCGGCACAAATGCAAAGAAATCTTCTGAGCTGACATAAGCACCATCTAAACCATATATTAATTCCAATCATTACCCAGCACAAATATACACCAAAAACTACAAAATTAACTCAACGGATCAAAACTACTCCAAATATAGATGAGAAATCAAGGAAGACCGATGAGAGATCGAGAGGGACTGATGATAGATGAAGTGAGGATCAGACGTGATTGGAGAGATCGAAAACCGTCATGAGCAGAAAGAGATGTGACCTGAAAAAAGAAACCGATTTCCATCAAATTGGATGTTATTTCTCTAAAATGTAATTTCTCTTCAAGCAATCAATCAATACCCAATCAAACAATACACAAACTTCAGCAATACCCAACGATCAAAAATCTCAAAAGAGAAGAAGAGACATGAACAGTAAATGCAAAACACAGAGACATTGCAACAAGAGTTTGGAATTAGTAGGAAAGAGATGTTATAAAATCAGACATGGAAGGAGCGATATTGATTACAGTAGCGCATTGGTTGACGAAGACCCGATGAGACTGATCGAAAGCATGTAGAGGGCAGAAACTAAAAGCTCAACACAAAAAGAAATTAATGAAAGTATCTTTAGTAACTTTAGGTTATCGACAAAAACGTCTGATCCATGGAAATAGAAACACAAATCATCATAAACTCGTTATACATAAACGATGAATATCAGTTGACCAAGGATAACCTATTCCATTATATATCTTTGTTGTTTTACTGTATTTAGTAACTTGATACCAATTTGTAGATTGTAAAGAAGTTAAAAGATTAGGAATTACAAACCACTATACCTAATTAGAGTTTTTGATCCCAAAGACCCAAGATGAAAATGAAGAGGCAGTACAACCTGCAACACATTGAGAGAGAGATCAAGAAGTTTTGATCAAGAGCAATAGGCACTGACCGATGAGTTGGCTTTGAGGTTGAAGCAGACAGGAATATAATTCAAATGGAAAGGAGAGGCATACCTTACTTTCATGCGAGATAGGATCGATGTTTCTTAGCTGAGGCTGGGCTAACAAAGCCATTGCTTAACGGATTTCTTAGTCGGGAGGTTGCTTAGAGATTCTTAAAGAGATGAGAGGCTAGGATCATATAGAGAGGGCCGCGATCCGAGAAAGGAGAGGCTAGGTTAGGTCGAGAAAGGAAAGGTTGTGAGAGAGAGAGGATTGGGTTAGGAAACTACGGTGGAGCCTGGATTCGTGGAGGTTGAGGTTGATGGGCAGAGATGGGAGAAAATATCTGCGAGAGAGAAACAGTGATCGTGGCTTCAAACACCTCCATAAACCCACAAAAAAAAGGGAGCTCGCATGTCGAAAACGTGAGAGCACTGGTCATATAGACAATTGTAAATATGTATAGAGAAAATAGTGGTGAAAAGATAAAGAAAACTATAAAAATATGTATATTTATAGTAGTAGTTGCAGTTGCAGTAGTTAAAAAATGTATGTTCTATCCCAAAATACAAAGTGTTATATATCTTGCAACATATCATTATACACAATATTTTTTTGTACAATTATTAGGGATATCGTTACCGTTATTTATAAAAATTCTAAGATCTTTCTTTGATGTAACTCTAGATAGTGCTACATATAATTGTCCACGAGTAAAAACTTATTCTGACAAATATATTTCTACTTGGTTTAATGACTGATTTTGACTCTGGTTTATCGTCATGCGTAACATGGTCTAACGGGAAATTGACGTCTTTTAAACATAAACGGCCATTTAGTTTCCGTTGCTAAAATATCCTTGAAATATGAACTTTTTCTCCCATATTGCTTCCAGTTAATATTTTTCAATTAGTCTTTCAAACAACTTTGTCACAATCAACATTGTGCTGTTACACAGACCATGTATCTTATCTAAATTTCTTAACAACATAATAGGCATGCCAATTTTCAATATAAATTCATGCGTAGACAATCCACTAAATTCAAGTTTGTTTAAAAATTTCATGGGATATAAAATATTTATATTATCGCTTTTACCTGAATTGTATGAAATTGAATCTAAACTAAAATATGATTTGTTATCGCCGGGTAATAATTTAAGTGCATAATTATTGATTTCATAAACAATTACATTTTTTGGAGTCACTATAATACGTTCTCTTAAATAATTTGCATCACTATATTTGCTTAAAAAATTAGGATAGGTTACTTTAAAAATTGATTCTATAGGATGAATTGTAGAATCAGTAAGTAATTCTTCTGGTATATCAATCCAGCTTACATCAAAATCTTTTGTAGGGAATTTCGATTCTAATTGACCTTCTCTTATTTGTAGTATCCATTCAGTAAAATCTTTAATTTCATTTTTTTTCTATGCTGCTTAAACGAATCGTCGATAATCTCATATTTTCAATAGATGAAATACTATAATTATAGGCCACAAATATGAATTATTAAACATGCGTGAATGACTTGTTCTTTACTACCACCTTGTATAGCCGGCAATGTCTGTCTAAAATCTCAACCGAATAGAATAGTCTTTGCTCCAAACGGTTCTCTCTTTTTTGACAAAATATTACGCAGTTTTCTATCTACTAATTTAATACACCATTTATTATACATAGGAGATTCATCACAAACGATCAATTCATCATTTTCAATTAAATTAGAAAGATTTGTTTGTTTATTTATAATACAATTTGAATCTTTATCTATAATTGATTTTATTTTAAAATGCAAATGAGCTGTTCTGCCTATCAGAAGTAATAATGAAGCAATGCTTGATGAAGCAACGACCAAAACAATTTTGTCTCCAAATCTCAATTTAGAAATTATAGTGTTCCATAAAAAGGTTTTTCCTGTATCTCTGTTATCATAAACAAAGAATGACCGTGGGTTCTTTTGTTCGACAGTTTTGATCACCTCAATGTATATCATTTTTTGACTGCTATTTAGTTTAGAGATTATGTCAAAATATTTTTGTTTTTGCACTTCACAATCAAAATCTAATTCTTCTCTAATAAGTCTATTGTCAAGTTGACGTATTTGTTATGTCTTTGACATTGATAATTGATGATCTTTAAAAGTACTGAACGACATATTAAACAATTTTTCAAATTCATATAAAACAATATTTTTAATTCATTTTCGGGTATGGTAAGATTTAGCATATTAAAATTTGATTTCATTTTGTGTGATATATCATCAGACATGTTAATACAATATGCATCAAGTAAAGCTCGAGGATCTAAGACATTACAAAATAGAATAATCATAACGAATAAATAATGAATTTCAAGAGAAGTGTCAGTAAAAGTAGATTTCAGCAATGCTTCGACCCATTCTTTATCATCACCTAGTAATCCTAAAGCTCGACATACTTCTTTATAAGTAGAGTATACTATCCAATTGACTGTTCTTATTGCCTCAAAATTGATACATCTGTTTTGAACATTTAAAAGTATTCTAAGATAGTACAATTCACTCGCAATTGGTAGCACGTGTGCTATTCGACCGAGAACGCGATATTTTTTCCTTGGGATTCATAATTTTTTTATTATGATTCAACACAAATTTAGTAGAAAATTGAGTATATGTTAATTTCTTTGTCTTTTTATAAGTCTTGTTTGCACAAAATCAAGCAATTAGCATTATAGTTTCTATATTCGGATTTAGTAACACATTTTCAAGACAATTAGTTTGATGAAAACAAACAGTCTGCTTATTGGGTAAATGAATCTTTTAAATATTGAACCGCAAGAAATCTAGAATGAATGAAAAATTCAAATAAACGTCATACACTCATAAGGAGTTAAATATCTACAATTGAGATAATTTTGAATTTCATCATTTATATTGTAACGAACCAATACGCGAGCTCTGTCGGATCCTTTATTTATGTACTTGAATAAATATTTTATTAACATACACTGAGAACATGATTCAACGTTTATATGAGCATTATACCTCAACAAAAAATTAACATTGTACGGAACAACATAATTATTACCAACATGAACTCCGTTTTTATCTACAAAACATGAATCATCATCACGACGTGAATATTCAGAAGATTTGATTATTTGAAAAATTGTGTTAGAAATAAATGATTTTGAAAAATGTTTTGTACATAATTTGTCTCGCATATACGAAGAAGATAGATTAAGTTGACCACAAGAACTATAAATCATAAACTGACTAACTATTTCAAACAATTCAGGATAAGTATTTTTATCGGGCAATTCTGTTGAAATTATAGAATCTACATCATTTTCTGTATAACATTTGTATTTATCTTTAAGCCAAAATAATAAATGAGCATGGGGTAACCCTCGCTTCTAGAATTCAATCGTACATACATGAGCATGAACTTTTCCAAAGGGTTGTCCAGATTTAATATAAGCAATCATATCATTTACTTTTATTTTAAACATTCGACAGACAATATCAGGACGATCTTCAAGTTTATATCCTGTTTGTTTTCTTTTCAAAATATCTCAAAATTTCTGGCAATTTCACACTGCACATGAAAGTAATGAACGAATTGAGATTACCGTATTTTCTACAAATTGACATTGTATCTTGATAATTATTTATCATATCTCTCAGATTGCCTGTGTGAGAACCAGGAAGAAATTTTTTGTTTTTCGACATCAAAACTTTGAACAATTCCACCCGAAACAAATGTAGATATATTATTCTATGTTTCACACCTTAGTTTGGGTTAGCGATGTCTTATATATTCTAAACAATTTTCTTCTACAGTTGCACATGTATCGACTAAATACTGTTGAAATAATCTTCCACATTTTAACAAAGTACTCGATTGATTTGCTCTATTATGAATTTGGTAACATACAAATTTGTTCATTGTTAATTTTCTATTTTTATTGTCATTTTGCTTGCAATTAGTTTTAATTTCATATTTATTTTAAATCTATCATCTCCATATAGAAAAAGAAACAAATATTGTAATGACATTAATTTTGGATGAATTTTAGAGATTTATTTTAATGGTCTATCGTTTGATCAAATAATTATATATTTATTAGAACTAAATTGACTTATGTCACCCACAATCAATCCACCAATTTCAGAAGAAGAAGGTAATTCATGTTGTTTGCTGTCAGTTTTTTCACAATCAAGTATAGTCACATCAAAATTGGGAAATTAATGATTCTCAAAATCATCTCTTATAGATTGATACTGTTTAATTAATTCATTACATTGATCTAACAATTCTACTAATCTTTTAACTATATCAGCATCAATCTTATTATTTGCATTATTTGGATCAACAGTTATTCAGTTTGAAATCTCATTCCGAGTGTCGTACACATATAACTGAGCATATTTTGGACATTCACCTTCCAAAGGTAAAACAAAACTCATCTTATGATGCACTTGTCCGCATATTTTAAACACATTAGGAACTCCTCCATTATTTATGCTATGCTCAATTTAACCCCCATAGAAGTAAAAGTAAACATGAAATTATAAACTCTAATATTATCACAAAATAAAACACTTCGTCTACCATTGACTGAATTTAACAATTCATCAAGAAAAACAGAAGTTGGATATGACATTGAAAATTGGACTTGCCCTTTTTCACAACAATGAGTATATATTGATTGATTTTTCACTCTTTTTTTTCAATGCTTCGTCATACCAAAATAAAGCAATGCAACGATTGCATGTGTAAACATCATCACCAAAACCACTATAATCGACAACCATACTGACAAATACAATTATCAAAATCTGAGTCAAATAATTAATGATTGATAATGAATTTTGATGAATTGATATTGAAATTTGTCATCACCTATGTGCATTCATTGATACAATGTTTGTCCAAAGATCGTTCCACCAGGACCTATAATTGATATAAAGCAATATTGTTAGATTTATTCTACATCTCAATCAAGAACAAATGATACATGACATGCCAAAAAGGAAAAAGATGCACCCTTCAATAATCAGTAAAATGTAAAACAAACTAAAATAGAGGGTAAAGAGGTATCAATTTATAATTCTCTTAGTTAACCTATATCTGTTTGAATACTATGAATGACAGAGTAATCTTATACAAAGCAGTATTGTTAGATTACTCTTACATCTCCCGATGAAGAACACATTATTTATGATATGGAAAAAAAGAAAAGATGTATACTTAAATGATCAGTAAATTCCAAGACAAACTAAAATCGAGGATAAAAAAGTGTAAAGCTATAGTTCTCTTCATTAACTCAAGTCTATTCCAATACTATCTAGCACAGACTCACGTAGTAGTCTTATACCACATCATAAACTACAATATACCTACAATACCTAATAAAAATTGATGGGCATGTTCATCATCACTAATGTTTTCACTATCTGGGTCTTCACCATCTACGCCATGGCATTGGTTTGATTCACCTATTCCAAGTTGGCTGGTCGACGCTACTATATGGTTGAGCACTAACGATTCTTCAACCATAGATTCAAAGAGACATTGTCTCTTTCTCAATTGTTGATCATCAGTATCTGCGTCATGACATTGCACAAAAATAATATCGTTGTTATTTCTACGAAACTCACCCATCAAATGAACATAAGATGCAAGAAACTACCTGAAATATTTTCATAGACAACTTGATCATCACTGAGATGCTGCCTTCTGCCCAGCCTTTTCCCTGGTTGTGCTACTGTCTCATGCCACATTAAAGAATCGTCACCCCTATGGTCTATATTTTTCTTTCGCCCCATGCCTAGAAAGTGAATCTTAATAATGAAAGACATAATTGCACATACCAAAGTTACAACGTAAAAAATAGATTACACATACCTGAATATTGATGAGAAAGTGAAACTAAGACCAACGATTGACAGAGACACAACACAATCAAATAGGCAATTACTTTTTTCACACATGTTGCACGAAAAATAGCAAAGGAATAAAAAAAGATCAATGAATTAGATCATAAAAAACACGACGAAGATCTACATGAAGACAATACACATAATATTGAAAATAGAACCTACATCTAACCTGCAAGTACAATATATAAGGAATACTGGTTATCCATCACAATAATATAATATCAGGAAGACGATAAACTGAATACATATCAACAAAAATGTATTACTCGAAAAAACTAGATACACATCTACTTAAGTACTGAAAATAGCAACTATTACTGAGCACAATGTTAGTGTAGTAAAAAGGTGACAAGAACAATTCAAAAAAAGAAATAAAACAACAAACTGAATTACTCTGAGCAAATGTATGTCACTGTGAATATCTAAAGTACTCAATATGCACATAAAAAAAGTTATTTATAGGTCCTTACCTAAACCACCACCACAAACACTTCCTCAATAAAAAAAAGGAACCACCGTAATATAAACTCGGTGCCTGCAAAGAAAATGTTAGATGTTAATTGAGGAGAATTAGGTGAGCTTTAGCTAAAAGATAGACTAAGAGAACAAAAATGTAATCATTCGAAATAGAATACATACACAGTTATCTACTAAAAATATCCATTGTATCACTCACCACAATTTGAAATACAGGAGGATTGACACCAATTAGGAGACCTCTCAACAACTGCCCTAAAAAAATTAACATTTAAAGACGGAATGAATTCGTTGAATCAGAGGAATGCACCACTCTACTCATAGATCAAGAATTGGTATGCACAAATTTATGAATTCGTATGCACACTCATTTTGAATTCGTATGCACACTCATTGGTAGAGAGAAATGACGTTCACCTTAAAAGAGTACAAATCCAAACACAACCAACAATTTGCTAATTATATGCAGCGCAGGTCCAATCCCCTACAAAAGAAAATTGACGTTTGTTATATGAGTAACCAAAAATCGAATCCAAAAAAAAAAACTAAATGGGTAAAACAAATGATAGGAAGACATGGCATACAAAATTGACAAAATTAGAAGAAACTGTGAAAATGCAAAAGAAACTTTAATATTCACTTTTGATATCAAGATTATATTGCATAGAAAAGGTTTGCCTAGACATAGGAATGAATGACTATCAAATTCCCAAACAAATATAATGCACGACAATCAAAGAGCTTACCGAAAGTAAAGAAACAACAAAATAAGGAGCTTAATATTCCTTTATATCCTGCAAAGTTATAAATAGAATAGCCTTATTAGCACATTCGTCCAAAGTTCACATCATCTATGCACTGTATTCATAACAACTCTTCTTATCAGTGTTATCGAAAACTTCAACAAACAGTTTGTGACCTCTTTCCCTTTGGAAAATTCAGAAGAGAGCCAATTGTGAGAACCTACAATCATAAAAAGTTACAAATTACTGTCTATGACAAATGTTGCTTTAAAAGAATATAAGACCAAACACTTTGCAGACATAGAAACAAAATCTGTAACTCCCCAAAGTGAAGAAACAAAACAATTATAATATTAGTGAGCATTCTGATGAATCTAAGCCAAGAAATACTCATATAAGGCTACACCAAGCTAGTATTATAAGTAAGCTACCCATATAAGTGAGCATTCTAATGAATCATGACACCTGCGAACTCGGTTCGAGTATTATATAAGGCTACACCATGCTAGTTCATACTTATCACCATCAATTGACCTTAAATCATCCAATCAATTGCAAGCTGACAATGAAGAAAGCATATACTGATATATAAGCATACATACGAACTGAAGCAAACAAATTAGCCAATCAAGTCACAGCAACACCACCAAAAGTCACAGCTATATTATAGAAAGTTTTCATCAAACAATTATGAACCATCTCCCTTCCACTGATTGCAGATTACAACACTAACAACCCCAATTTGAACAACCCAACCTAAAATCAATCCAAACTCACCAGGAAGCTCATAAACTATATGTTGGTGAAACTGAATGACAACTCATTCCAATTATACCAATAAAATTATAAAAAAAATAAAAAAAACCACCGCAATCACATATACCCAATATCAAAAATCTCATAACCTGCTAAACTAAGGGAGAAACAAAATACGACTCGAGATAATGACAATCTATCAAAAGTTTGGCCATCATGATATCTTTCTCGAATTTAATAGTAACAAAGCCAATACATAGAAACATACCTATCAACAATAGATCCTTAACATAATGCAAAACTCTTCCACTGAACAGCCTGAACTCCGTAACCGAGTGATCATATTTACTGATGGTTTTCACGTGTCATTGTCGTCTGAGTTATTGGCATAGTAGAGGCAAATGAGAGTTTGGAAATTGGAAAACCAACAGTCTACCTAACCATAGTCTAGCATTGATCCATAGTCTAATTAACCGCCATAGTAGGTAATTAATGATTGAGACCATAGTAGATATGTCTACGACAAGAGCCATAACAACAACACATACCCGACAGATAGTGTAGTACATGTACAAAAGCTAAACGGATTGTGGACTAGAAAGCACCGAAAGACTATTCTAAGTATATGTGTATGTACAAAGCCACACATAGTAGAACAATACTAATTGAAAGAACCCAAAAGAAACAAAAGACTACGTAGTTTCCACCCAGAAAAGAGCCAATTATGAGAACGTAATACCAAGCCAGAGATAAACTTACCTGGATTATATCTGAACAAACCGGATTCTAGTATATCACCGAGGAACGAAACACCAAGCCACTGTCATTCTAGTATATGCCTAGGTAATTAATTTGGTGTAGATTGTGGTAGATATGTTGTACCGAATGCAAATAAAAACGAAATCGGAATTCATAACCCAGTAAATTGCAAACTTTAGAGACCATATAATCCGCCATATCTACCGCATGATTCTGCTGAAAAGAACCCCCATTCTTCGGCCTAGCAGCCGCGTCATGAGCGTTGTAATAACCAGTTGACACCCCAAATCGGTTGCTCTCCATTTGCTGATCAAAAGAAGCCCCAGCCTCGTCAAAAGCGCCACCACCCTCATCCATAGGCAACACTTCACCACCGCTGTTCCCTGAAT
Source organism: Geum urbanum (assembly GCA_946800695.1). NCBI lineage: Eukaryota > Viridiplantae > Streptophyta > Magnoliopsida > Rosales > Rosaceae > Geum > Geum urbanum. The sequence goes on from OX327012.1 coordinate 24,339,771, forward strand.
CTCAAGCCATCCAAAGGTCCATCATAACTCACTGCCCCCGGGACATCGCAATCTGCTCACTGCCGCACTGTTGCACCATCCCACATATGTATCGATATTCATAAGCTCCGCAATGTTGTTAAACATATCCTCCGAAATCGAGTGGTACTCCATACTGTCAGAGTTGCTCAACACCTAGTCAAAACACAACCCCTCCACTTCCACCCACCCTTCATCATCAATTCGTCTCCAAAAACACAAATTTAGAAACTTTCCAAGTAAAAACACTAACTGGGCACAAAACCTGCACTACCCACTTCACAAAATCACACCTTTCATCAACCCCAAAACGCAACTCACTCTCTTCGCCATAACTAAATCAAACATAGCTATCAAAGTTTCAAACATTAAACTGAACTAAATTAAGCATAGCTAATAAAGTTGCAAACTTTGAAATGAAATGAGAGAATAACGATAACTACAAAAGACCCAGAAAAATGGACCGACCTTAAAGAAAGAGGGATAAATAGATATGCACAGCTGCCTTATCCCGACGTCGAATTAACCACCGCAAAGAGAAGGAAGGAGGAGAGCAGATGAGATTGGAGAAATCCCAAACTTCAGACCGTCACCAAGCTGAGCAGACTTGAAGCTTTCACCGACGACCTGAGCAGACGATGCAGCTATGATTGAAAGTATCCCAAACTTCAGTTCGAAAAGTGAGATTGGGATCGGTGGAATCTTGAGGGGATCGGTGGATGTCGGAGGAGGTTGAGAAAGACTGTAGCTTCGAGATTGAGAGCAGCTCAGAGGAGGTTAAGAGAGATTTCGCACGCTTGGACCACACGTGAGTTACTGGTCATACTGTTCCTCCCAACAGTACCAGCCAGAGACCACGTTTGTTACATTTGTATCAAAAAAATTATATGTAGTTACACTTGCACAACCATTTATAAGGAAAAATATATAAAAAAAAATTCATCTTTACATCCAACATTCAGCTTTCATCAAACCTGTAACCTTGATACAAATCGTTTGCCGGAATCAAATCTAATCCATGACCATTCATCTTGCTTTTATATGATAATAACCTGTAAAATGATCTTAATATCCCTTCACACACCACACCAAAGGAAAATAGATGCAGGAATACATCAGGAACATTAACTTTGAAAAATGTTGGAATCAAAATTTACTTGTCTATGAAAACTAAAACTGGGTGGCGTATTTGCCATGAAAACCCAGAAGGTTATGTGCTTATTAACTGATCTCATAGGCCTCCGCAACAAGAGAAAAGGTAAAATAAAGAAATATATTAGAAGCAAAGACCAGGAACAAAGATAATATTCTGAAAGATGAATCGAAAGATATTGCATAATTAAAAATATGATGCAACAAAGTTCCACAAACAAACAAAAAAGGTGTAGTTTAATTAGATGAACATTCCAGAAAAATGAACAACTCATCTTCCAAAGTGGGGAAACAATGTCCTATACATATACAGTTTGTTTTGTTTGTTTTAAAAAGAAGAAGACATATACAGACAGTTGAATGAAACATATAGAACCAGGCAAATTCAAAGGACAATATGAATAACAGTAAAGAAGCCGTCCAGCGGAAATATCCTGTTTTCGGTAACCTGATTCCGAAACATATTCATCAACGAATGTAAATCAAATGAAATCCAATATCTTGAATCATAATTATCAATGTCTGGAAACCAAGAAGCAAACAATAACAATGAAGAAACAGCTTAATCATATCAATCGAAAGCCCAGATGGATTAATGTTAGTAGTAGCTGACTTTCTTGACGAGGATGGCCTTGAGCTTGCGAGCAAGGTCCTGGGAGTTTTTGATGTGGTGGGTCTGCTCCCGCTTGATCATTCTCTCGATGCCACTGGATTGCATCTTCCTCTGCATAAACTCTCACCCGAATCCCGCGAACTTGCTCCTGCCGGTGATGCTCTGCGGCGCTGTGAGTCGTCGGATCGGATCATAATCTGATGGATGTAATGCAGACACGTGTTATAATGAAATTTAACCCTACTTTTACACTCTAGTTTCTCTATTTCAGGAGACTTGACAAGTGAAGTTGAGAGTTGAGAGTTGAGCATTGAGCGTTGAGACCAGGTACACTCCCTAACTACCCATGTAGTTTTATTAGATGAACATGTTCAATCTGGAGCTTTTAATTTGTTTTATTATTTTTTCTGTTTACCCATTTATAAATGTAGCTGAGACTTTTCGATGCATTGCTCCTGTGGTTGCTGAGTAGTTGTTACCCAATGGTGGTTATGGTTCCTGTCGTGTATTTAACTTCACTACTTTTTGAATGGCAGTTATAAGTTTACCAATGAGGCTTATGGATCTTATAGTGTAGTTAAGTTTACTTGGGTCCAGGAATCAAATACAATTTATAGAGCTATCATTTTGTGGTAAAATAGTGATAAGTTTGAGTGCTTATTCTATAAGTAGCTGAATTAAAGAGGTTATTTGATGCTGCATATTATGTCCTAAATTTACTTCATCATGCAATAGAAACATGGTAGAATTCAGAAATATTTTGCATGTATATGATTTGATGAAACTATTCTAGCTGCTGTCCTTTTTCTTTTTCCAAAATTAATGTATTGCATTGGTCAGGGCCACAGTGTTGGGTATTTCATAGCCAGAAGTGTTGGATCTTGAACAAGCTTTGAAAATGAAATCAATACGCATGGTACAAAGGAAATTTAGCTGTACTCAATGTACCTGAGCTACTTGAAAGTCTTATTTGTGCTTAAGCAATTTGCTATATAAATGATATTTTTACATGAATTTAGTGTTGTTCTATGTGTAATACCATGCCATATGATGTCTCATTCCCAGAAGTATTAGGATGTACTTGTTAGGATACGTCCTCCTACCAACTGAACTTCAAGAAAAGCTTACTTATTTTTGCTAGAATTTCACTGAAAGTGGACATTTTTGTGATTTTTGGGTCTTCACTGTTATTTAGAGCCATTTCCTACTTGAATGATAATTTCATCTTATCATCTGTTATTTAGTTGCAGAGTAACTAAGGTGTAAAAGGTCATTTTTTTCGTTGTTCCATACTAACTGGAGAAATATTGGGGGTCTTTCTAAATTTGGTTGCATCCCTAGTATACTCTCCTAAAGTGATGAATTGGCTTTCGATGACTATACAGTAAGAGCCCTACTGTGTGGACAGATACGGGTCAAACATTTTCCTATGCTGTTAGATGATTGTCGCACTATGTGATCTCTGTGCATTCAAGCATTCTTGTGTCAATGTACATTAATGTTGATGACTGCTTAGAGCTTGGCAACTGAGAGTTTTCCTATGACTGCTTTGTTTTGTTTCAACTTATCTGATATCTTCCCTTTTACTATTTTAGGATGCAACAGACACTGCAGCTTTACAAAGTGATGTTGACATATTGTTAGTTGTATTATTTGGGTACTCTTTTATATAAACATCGATTTTCTAATGGATCAGTTTGCTTTCTTCCTACACAAGCATGTTCACAGGGAGAATGATGGTAGCAGATCTTCACGCAAAAGAAATTGTGCATCACGCTGATTGCTGAGGGTGATTAAATTTTAGCACTGCTCAGATCAGGGGAAGTTGTAAGAGCCATCCTGACTAGTCAGCTTTGTTGTTTTTTTCCTTCTGTTTTGCCTCCACTGTAGCTAATACACAAATATTGAGGCAGTCTCTTTGATGCAGCATATCCTGCAATGTACATGTATTGTTTCAGGAAAACTTTACATTGTGCTGATTTCTCCAAAGTGTCTTATTTCTCCATGTATATATATTTGATTTCCTTGTTTGCGTGTGAGCTTCAAGTCGTCTTTTTTGCCTAGAAGGAATTATGGATAAGGTACTTCATGCTTAAAGCATCCAGTGATGACAAATACATATAGGTTATAACAACAATATGACTTTCAACGTGACCTCAAAGTTTAAGAACTTCAGGCTTGCACTTCACGTTAGTACATCCCTGTTAGCATAAATCCATGAGATATGCTCAAGGCTACACAAGCTCGAGTCTAATAATGAAGCAGGTATCAATATCATTCACCAACGATGGGTCATCCTCTCGCATCCAGCACCAAACACCTTCAACAGCAACCCCATTCTCTATAGAATCTGTCGAGTTCTCAATACAATGTCTCTTAAGGAGCTGGTACAAAAGGCAAAAATGGCAGATTTTGTTCGGCCCCACACGACCTCCGGACCTTGGTAGAGCTCCATGGAGAACCAACTTGGCTAATTTCCTTGAATCCACACCAGTTCATGCAGTTTCTCTCGGTCTCCTCGTTATCGATCTCATCTTCACCATCCTTGAGCTCTCCTCATCTTTGCTCACTACGAGCTGCAGGCAAAAAGACAACAACCAGAAAACTATACAAGAAATCTTGTACCATTGGATTGGCATTTCCATTCTCACCCTGCTTTCAGCAAAGACGGTGGCCCTTGTCATGGTGCTCGGCAGCGCATTCTTCAGGCATCCAGGCTATGTCATCGATGGGATTGTTCTGATGGGTGCATTGGGGTTGGAAGTGTTTTTAGAGAAGATAGGGGGTGGGTTGCTTGTTGTGGTCAGTTTGTGGCGAGTTGTTAGAGTGGTAGAAAGTGCATTTGAGCTGAGTGATGAGGCCATTGAAGCCCAGATTGAAGGAGTTGTATGCCAGTTTGAGATTTTGAAGGAAGAGAATAGGAGACTGTTAGAAACCATTGCTGAGAAAGATCAGATTATCCAGGAGCTCCAGGAAGTCTCCGATCAATGCATATAGTCGCTCCAGTTGCTCTTTACCCATATACGTATGATAATGCAAGGCTTTTAAACATGCATGATATAGTTATAACTTTATTCAAATCGAAAAATGTACTGTTAAATAATTACAATCAGCAACAAGCAATTTAGGAGCTTCATCACTATCATCGTTGTTGATATTGCTTTTCTATTGTTAAAAATTGATTTGAACAGTGGAAACATGCTTGAATGATAGTTTTACCTGCAGCTATTTGAAATAGGAGCCTGATATCTTGATTTTGTACCAAAATATATTCGTGACATGATACTATATAAGTAAGAGTCTTACTTAAGGATATTGGTCCCCAAGTTGTTTCTAGCTAGTTCCACCAAAGCATTCTTATTCAATATTTGTGCATAGCTGGGAAAACTGAATCTGCTAGGAGTCTTTGTTGCAGCTTATCATCAAAAGGACCTCACACTATGGTGAGGACACAAGTTACTGATTACTGAACTTTGCAATGGGGCCCAAATAGGTGAAGCTGAAATGTCGCTTAAAGGAGTGAAGGTAAATGGCTGCTCTGAGACAGTTGGACTTGTAACAAAATCATCCGAGAGTTAAACAATAACAAAGAGATTTGAAACTTATTCAAAAAATGGTGGAGAAGGGTTTCTCTCCGGATGCATCATTTAATGGAATTGAAAGTTAATCTACTGTCTGAAAAATATAGTTAGTTCCAACTTTGTGGCATTAATTTAGAATCCACGGAACTTTTACAGCATCATAAGAAAATTTGGAACTGTGAAACCCTGCTTCTTATCTGGTACTGAAGCTGTTGTATCTTTGAAAACCACAGATGTGGCAAATGGAGGGGGAAGAGAAGGGTGAATGATCGTATTTCCAGTTCTGGCACCACTGTTGTGAAAGCAAACTCGAGCAATTTTCCTTCAGTATCAGACTAACTTAACACCTGCTTGCACCACATTATCAATCACAGCTTTAACCTTACCATGGTATTTCTGTTCTCTCTTCAAGTGGACAAATACAGCCGGTATGTTGTTGAGCAATAAGCGCTCCCCTAATATCTTGCCGATCTTTGCAGCAGCAGCACATCTCGATGTGATCCCAGGCTTTCTCTCAAGGCCTTTTCCTGTGAGCTTGCTGAAGAGGCTACGGTGGCAGTTGGCGAGTAAATTACCTGTGCACTTACATACTTATTTGTGAAGTGCATTTTCAGTACATAAGGCTTTAGAAACTTGGTAATAGTAGGTGGCCTGACGGGTGGAGGAACAACCATCTCTGCTGCAGGAGAATCAAAAGTTAAAACATTAAACATTCTACCCAAATTTGCAATGATAGACCTTCACATACTCTTCAAAACTTGGGAATGTAATATCTCCATACCAGGATGTAATGTTAGATGTGTATACTTTCAGAGTGTGAAGAGTATCTTTCAGAAGATAATTGAGCAAACCAAAACCAGACCAGAACTATAACGACTTTACTAAAGCAACAATAGAGCATTACCATATATCAAACAAACATGTATACACTCAACTCCACTCGACTCCAGTACAAACAAACCGAAGCCAAGAGAAAGCATTAACCAATTATGAAAACTTCCAACATGAAAATCTTATCTTTGTTAATATACTCTCAATATAAAGTGGCGGGATAGTTTTCATCCCGTCAATTGTTCCTCCTACTATTTCAGGTGACTTGAAATGGTGGTGTGAGGCGTCAACTCAACTTTATATCGGTTCTAATGCAGCATTACTAGTTTATTATCAAACTAGTATACATGTATACGAGTGGAAAGCTACTAAGTACTAAATGAGGCAGCAATCACAATGGCATTACTCTATTCGCAGGAATCTAGTCAGGTCAATACAAACCAAGAGAAGTACATGTCATAAGAAAACTAATTACCAAACCAAATCTTAAATGCTGATCATACATACGATATACTACGGAACCTCAATCCAAGCATTCAAAACTTGAAGAGATTGAAAACCCAAACTGTACTCATCATGAAAAAATTGATAACAAAATTTGGGAAATCAAATCCCCCAAGATGAAATTGGTACTGTAAGAAATTAATACGGTGCGTCGGAAACCAATTCAATCGAAAATTACCAGAAAATATATTAGGGGCGGAGAAGGTGACCTTCAGTCCTGAGGGGAGGAGTACGCTTTACTCAGTCTACAGGTCTAAGAGTACTCTACACTATTTTATTTCTTTATTTATTTATTTTTGGGGATTTTTTAGGTCTCTAGTTCTCGGCTAAACTTATTTTATTTATTTTCATAAAATAAGGTGAGGCAATTGTCATGCTAAATGCTGTATTACAATGAAGGGAAATTCTCCATCAAGGACTTTTATGGTAAAGACTTAATGAGTACCTTTTTATAAGTCATATTTTCAATAATATTTTGGAAAATCAATTGTTGCATATCTATATACGTAGATCATTTCTATAAATTTTCATTCAATTTGAAAATCGTTAAGGTGTCAAATAAGATGAAATAAATTAACATTCCAAATTTATCAAATTTGAACCGTCATGTTTATAATTAAGAAACCATGATTTTGAATCCCTTAACAATTTTTAATTTGGTTGAAAATTTACAAGAATGATTTACTCATATATAGCTAAACATCTTACAGTTGATATGTCAAAATATGATCGAAAATTAAGTTTTATAAACCATTATATGTAAAGTACTCACCAAGTCTTCACCATAAAAGCCTTCAATGGAGAAGCTCCTTTACAATGAACATGTTTTTAAATCTCGTATTACAATTGCGATGAGCATTAACAACACATCTCTTATCTCTTGTAATAACAAGACTATGCATAACACATATACTATTAAAAAATATGTATATAATATGTATGCTTACAAACACATACTAAGTGACGAAAATTGTGACATAAGGATCTCAATGTGGAAAGTAGGTAGAGTGGTAGACGCTCCAAACTTAGATTTTTTTCATTTAGAGACCGACAACCCGCGCTAATCAAACGATACATGGATTCAGATTCATTGTTCAATTTATTAGCATCGTGCATCGCTCCTGCTCGAGAAACACTTTATCGACATCTCAATTTTTTTTTTGTCTTTGTGCCTTTCCCTCTTCTCTAATGTGCATGCACAACACACATCGCTTATTTTTCCATATGATACGAGTCTAATCGGGCACATGAGACCTACCAAAGGTTGGAAACTTTGAGATAAATAGCAGCCAGGGTATGTAATATCGATTTTATCATTATTTTGAAGGGTCGATATAAATACAACAAAAAATCAATATTTTATACTTTCTCCCGATATTTTGAAAAACTCGTGCATCTCAACTAGCCAACCTCAAAGCCCAATCAGTAAAAGCCCATATTCCAGTTGAAGTTCAGCAAAAAAGCCAACAAACCTACTAGCCAAGCTATGCCAGCAACCTCTCCACATATACCAAATAAGGCATAACCGCCCGCAATGGAAGAACCTGTGTGCTAAATATCTATATTTTATCATATATATCAAGTAAATTAGAGACTTAAATATGAAAAAAAATTATAAAATTTTAGTCAAAATTTTGTCTCTCTCGATATTTTCATAGAAATATCTGTATTTTAAGTCATTGATCTATCTTCGAAATTCGATATTTTATTCTTTGATAGCAGCCACTCCCTTTAAAGAGAAGCTCAGCTTGTCGAACTCGTATCCTCTCTTAACAAATCAAAGATTTCCCATGACTCAACCGAAACTAGAATATCTTCTACCAGAGTATGATCTACGTCATATGAAAATGAAGTACACCAAGATGTATGCAAACTAGGGAGACTAACAAGAAAGTTCCTATCAGTAATTAGATGTAAACAATTACGTACATTTTGCTGGTTGATACCTATAGTTCAATTATGTTAGGCAAAAAAAATTCATTGATACCTAACCTTTGGTGCATCTATCATTATGCTCCCTAAACTTTCAAACTTATCTTAGTGATACCTAAACTTTCAAAACACTTCTCCGGTGGTACCTCAAATCAATTTTTCATCCAACCCCGTAAAATATGCTGACATGGCTAACAAAAAAAATTTAAAATACCCTTTTGCCCCTATTTTTTTCCATCAAATTCTTAAGGTATTGAACGTCGTCGAATATGTAGCGAATATGACTGAGTACTAACCCTAGCTTATGAGTCATTGTACCCCCTTCGCTATGCCTCATGTGCACCGACCTCAATCCATATTTCAAGATAAAAGTTTTCTCAGAAGGTAAGTGGTGCTCCTAAATTCCAAGTATTTGTCGTACATTGAAATTCCACGCTCTTGTTTCACTACATTGAATTATGAGATTATGACGCCAAGTTTATGAGTAGCAAGGTATGTGGCTGATAAGTGAGCACATTTTGGTTCTTAAGACCATGTTCGATAAGTGGCAAGTGATGAATTACACCTCCATGATAGATAAGAGTAAGACGTATAACGATTTCATGGGGTAAAAGTATTAGTACGACACTTATTAGATTTTTGTTGGTATTGTTACGCTAGTACAAACATATGTCAGGTTTTAGCTGTAGAATTCATACGGAGCTTTGGTTTTTCTAGATGACGACCACTGATTTGAGTTGGGTCAGAAGGTAGAATCTATAGTCATTGTTGGTCAAGGTATTTGGGGCGGCTTCTTGTGGTGACAATGAACAAATTTTTATGATAGTATCTAGTTGTCTGTCTGACACCTCTTCAATTTCGATTTATGATACAATTTTCTAGTGCCTAAGTATGAATTATATGTAATTTAAGATATGAGAAATTCGAATGAGCAACGATGATTTTTGGTTTGTTTGTAGGACTCATTATTTTAGAAGTGTAAATATTTTTGTAGGTTTTGGTTGATTTCGAATTTACGGGGAGGTTATGCCAAATTTTTGGTAAATAAATGAGCCATGTCACGTTGCATATTATGAAGAGTGTCATGATAAAACCATTAGCAATTAGCAATTGCCTCGATCCCTAATGATTCATGGTGTAGCATCAAGCTAGTAAATTACTAGCTATGTTGATGAATCATGTGCACAAATTCCTTCCATTCGCCAGGTTCAGCTAAAAGCTTAAAGTGTTTTTTTTAGCTTTCCAGTTTTCCATTTCACATTCAACCTCCACTACTACAAAAAGTGTTTTAGACAACCAAGCAGAAGAGTTGTCTGAAGCACCCAAAAATTTGTTGTATATCGAGCAGTTGTCTATGTATATATCACACAACCGAGAAATTTTTGTTGCTGAATATGCACTCCAACAACTGATCTTCAATTGTTTGAAAATTATGAAAGAGTGATATTTAAGGACTTATGAGTTGTATCATACAAATTCAACCGACACATATGTATTGTATAAGATATAGACAGAGGACTAATGTCTGTTGTGTGAAGTAATATCAAACCACATAATATCTGTAGTTAGAGTAGTTTGCAAACAACCTTATATGGTTTTATGATGACAACCTTTCTATAGTTTGTGTTGTATGGACATGACTCAAACGATAAATTTTGATCTGTTTTCAGTTGTTTTACACAAATTATACCATACCCTTCCAAACCACTTTCATTTCTTAGTACAAGAAACAACAATATTATTTCAACAACTAGGATCATCATTCAAACTAAAGTAGCTAACAAAGAAAACTAAGAACACATGATACACTTCAACTAACTAGCAAACCAACTAATAGCTATGGATTGAAATTGGATCCTAAACTCATAGTTGATCAATTGGATTCAGATTGGATCAGATGACTAGTATGTAGTTTCAAGTCGATACCAGGGAAGTCGGCAGAGAAAGCAACTGTCATGCATTCACTATGTTACGACCCGAACCAAACTTACTCACTTATCAACTCGTATTAAGCTTTATCGCAATTTAGTCGCACTACCAAGATTGTTAACAACTTTTTCACCGGGTGAGATTTTGACTTGAATTTCTTCAAGAAAGCTGTAGAGTAATTTATTTCAAGCTGGTAGGAATTTTTGGGAAATTTTTCGGATAAGTGAGCTAATTTTTATGTTTATCGGAAGTCAGCACAAGAAATAAATAAAAAATAATAATTTTTAGTCAGTTTAATCTCATCCGTTCGATCGTGATGAGATTGAATTTGGGCCATCGATCTATCGAGGAGCTTAGAGATATAAATAGGCATTTGTTGAAAAATGAAATCATAAAAAAAAAAGTACGGGCTTAACCCGTTTCTTTCTCCACTGACCCAAAACAGTCGACATGACTAGACTGCCGATTTCTAGCCACCTCCGACATTGATTCAGGTAGGGAATTGAAGCTTGAAGCTTCCTTGTTTTGTTGTTGTGGATATTTTTTGGGTGTTTGCAGGTTATATATTACGGTAACCCAATTCGGGTTATCCCGCGGGAGTCGCCATCGTTGATGGCAGTGCTCCAACTAGTTTTGGGGGTCGAGGGTGGGGGGATTTTGAAGCTCTCCTCCTCTTAAATCTATATGGGTTGGTCGTGTGGACCGACGAAGCACCACGACAGAGCTGCATAGCCACGAAGCATTCCGGCCAATTTTGGGTTGTAGCTTTCGAGGGCGATCCTGGCCACGTGAGGTTGAGTGAGGGTGCATGAGGTTAGGGGATAGGTTGGGCTTGAGGAGAGGAGTATTTTGAGGGGTCGATCGCCGTCGTTGGTGGCGACCACCGAAAATAGGTTTTCCGGCATGTTTATGTTAATTCTGGCGAAACGTCGTCGAATTAGACTCCGGCTCAGTTACAAAAGTTGTAGCCTTTGTACCAACTTTCCAACCAGATATTAACCTCCGACATAGAAGCACTTTGGTCGGAGGCACATGAGGGCCACGCGCCGCCTTCCACAGTGGAGCTCCGACGAGTTAGGTTATAGGATTTCGCGATGGGGTTTTATAGGTCATTTTTAGAACCGATTTCCATACGTTTATCTGTTCTGATATTATGCAATCCTTTTGGACAGGACATCGTGATCGCGACCTCAACAAGGAAAATTTCGCTGGACCCCAGCCGTAGTCGCAGACTTGTGAGCGGACTTTTATTTTTACAGTCGATAGCGAGTTCATAATTTCATGCATTACACTTTAAGGTATGTTTCAGAACGTTTATTTGGTGGTTTATTATGTGATGGTTTTATTTAGTCGCATCGATGCCCTAGCTATTTGACTAATCACTGGATAACCGGTCAAACCAGGTTAGGACAAACACATTGCCCGACCTAGATTGTCTCGGGTTAGGACAAACACCCTAGACGATCTCATTACCTTACTTTTCATACATATAGGCATTCCGGGTTAGAACAAACACCCTAAATGACCACCTCCATTGTATTTCAGTTTATTAGATTTGAACTCGCATTATTTCATGAAAATTAGCGGAAATGCATGATAAATCAATTTTATTGATTTACGCTGATTATATTATTTTGTCCACTCACGCTAATGTTTTATATTTTAATGTCTTTCCCTAGGCTTTTTAGTTTCCATCACCCAGGCTACAATGTATATCCCGGAAGTGCTTGGTATCGTCGAAGGCTTTGAGTCCACCAGTCATCTTTTCACCCGTATGTCTCAGCTCACTGTCGGTTTGTATCACATGTAGTATATGCTAGTAGAAGTCACTCTAAATACCGTTTGTATTATGTTACTTTCAGTGGTGTTGATGTAAATAGTTGAGTCAATTACTCCTGTTGTCGTTGAGTTACTTTCTTTTGTATTCAGAACCAATACCGTGTAAATATGCTTCTAAATTCCTAAGTTGAGTTCTGGTTTTGTTTATGACATATGTTAAGAAATCCAAATGGAAATTGGTGGTCCACGATTTTTTTGTGTGATTTAGTCTCTGAAGTGTTATTTTCTTGTAGGTTTTTGGTTGTCTCAGTTTTAGGGGAGGTTATGTCAAAAAGTTTCGTAGAATTTCCTAGATTATGGTCAGTCATTAGGGCTTAATATTATTTTACTAGCTAAACTAGGGTGGTGTCCTTTCACACTAGCCATTAGTTACCAAACTAATTAAGCAATGAAAATCAGACTTGAGGACAACCTCCTCCATGTTGGTGCCAATGATCTCCTCAGCATGTTTCAGTCCGAAAACCATAGGCACTTGTGCAATTTAGGAGATGCCTTGCCTCAAAAGTCTTCCAACCTTATTACAGAAAGCCATATGTAAAGTGGGAGAGTTCTTGAGTCTTTGAACAACCTATAGCAATACCACCGTTATCAATGCAAAAGAATCAAGCAGCATTTATGCGTGAATTGCAAGTAGCAACCATAAAATACATATACATACAAAAGCAAACTCTTCCCCAAAACAAACAACCACTCATGTATACTCATTATAGACACTGGTAAACACTATCTCATAATCACAAACTATACACTACCAACATAATACACAAACCAAGTTTTATCACTCAGAACCAATATGAAGTATCTCAACAGATAAGACAGCTACAAGACAAAACAAAAGGAAACAAAATTAATTATATCCAGTAACAACTATTGTTAATTGTTACAGCCTTCAGGGTCTTTCGATATTCCATAATTCAATCCTATACAAAAACAAGGAGATGATCTATCGAGAGAAAAAAAACATTCAATAAAATTGGAAATCAAAATCAACAGAGCTAAGCTGAGCTCAAGTATGAAAACAAAAAGGCAACGGTCAATGAGAGAGAGAGAGAGAGAGAGAGAGAGAGAGAGAGAGAGAGAGAATTGACGTACCTAAAATTGAAGAAGCTAGGCTGAGCTGGAGGCGGTGTGAGATGCAGGAACTTGAGATGTAGGCAGGATCGGTCGAGGCAGAGGGTAAGCCCAAACGCTGTCAGTTGAGACACAGGAACATGAGATGTAGCTCAACATCTAATTCCAAGTTTGACTCATCGAAAACTAACCTTGAAGGTTCGGTAAATTCACTAGACCAGGACGTGACCTGAGACTAGTCGTGTTTGACTCTTGGAGTGAAAGGCTTTCAAACCTTTCAAGTACGTGCGACGGTGACTGATGGCCAATTGTACCCTAACTATCTCTGTTGTCGATTCTCTCTCTCAAGGTTTTGTTGAGTGGAAATGAAGAAAGAACAGAGAATAGGCGAGTGAAAGGGTTCGAATGAGACCAGGACGGCTACCGGTGGTGGTCAAACGACGACAATTCACCGGTTATAGTCGCTCGACAATTTTGTCGGGCGAGAGAGAGACAGAGAGGAAGGTTTCGGAAAAGAAAAGAGAGAGGCTAGGATTAGGGTTTGATTTTTTTTTCGTAATGTTGTAATGTAACCAAGTCTAACGACAAACACGTACATGTCAAACATTAATTTATTTTTTTAGGTACAGTATAAGTATATCTTACATAACTGACTTTTATTATGTTGTATAAGAATAATTCAAACAACTGACTCTTATATATGTTGTCTAAAGAACACAAGTATGATAATATTTTAGACAACTAAATTCTATATTTGTTGTTTCAACGTTTTTATCAAAAAATTTAGACAACGGAAATAATCATTTCAGTTGTATGTACTTTTCCAAAAAAATTCAAACATTTCCAAATAGGTCATCCATGGTTTAAAATGTGTTGCAACAACTGGAAAAAATATATACTCAGTTGTTTGACTTTTGGGACAACAAACATCAAAAATTCAGTTGTTTGTCCACATTTATCTGAAGCACTTTTTTTATGAAGTGGTGCTCCCAGCTTTGTGCTTCATGTACAGTTACCTTATGTGGATTGAAAAGTTGTTGGACGAGGAACTATCCTAATTATTCTGAAGATAATGTGATTCTGGAGTACAAGTCGTGTGATGAACGCTATGATTGGTTGCACTATTATTGGAGACTACAGTCGCTAGGCAGTTAAGCCCCCATACTCTTTTGATGAAGGTGTTTTGTTTCATTTTGTTCCATTTAGTTTCGATTTGTTCCGTTTCGTTTTGTTCCACCCTGATAAGTTATGCTTTGGATATATTGCATCCAAATCATCGATCATCAACTTCACTGATTCTGAATGTTATCGCTGGCGTAGATGTCAAGATTTATAGCCGCATTATCACCACTACATTGAGACTCTGAAATAGCTTTGAGAATATCATACATAGCCATTTGAGGTTAAATGTGAGACATTCTCCTACAATTTCTCGCCTAAATGTGTGACATAATCCTACAGTTTCCCTCCAAATTGAGCCTATAAGTAATGGATAGTTAATGAAACACCACCATTATTGTAGAGAGAGAGAGAGAGAGAGAGAGAGAGAGAGAGGATAGTGTCGAAAGCGTTGTACCAATACACTTGTGAACTATTATCTAGCCCATAAGCGCAAAGAATTCCTCTACCCGTAAGTATACAAGGTCAAGTTATAGTATTTATAAGGAATTCGAGTGTCGAACCACGAAGATTGACTACTTAAACTCTTTAGCTTGACTCGATTAAGCACTCAAGTTATGGATTAACTAGACACTAATCTTGACACTAAAATTAAAATGAAATGCGGATGCGTATCTCACACTACTAAGTCCTCTAGAGACCATTAGACTACGGTGAATGATTATACTAGTTGATTGATTAACTATAGACTAATACAAAGAGATTAAATAGAAAACAAATTCACAATAAGAGAGAATAGTTGGCTAGAAAAATCTCCACTAACCATTTGACACGCAAACAATATCTTAAATTATGTATATAATTAAAGTCCATTTCACACAAATGGATGTCTAAATCATGACCTTTTGGGTCACGTTTGGTTTTGAACTCATGCTCCAAGGCCATTTTGGACTCTAGATGGTTTGAGCCCAACTTTGAAGTACACTACAAAAACAGGCACTATAGCCGACGACCTAAAGTCGACGGCTATAGCAAGACCAGTCGTCGGCTATAGCGCGCGCCATAGCCGACGACCGACCGTCGGCTATACGACCGTCGACAAAACTATAGTCGATGACTAGATGGTGAATCGTTGGTTATAGTCAAGACTATAACCGACGACCGGTCAACAACCGGTGTTGACCAGAGGGCAACTATAGCCGATGACCAGGACACCTAGTCGTCGGCTATAGTATTTACCTTACCCGATGACTTTGAATAGTATCGTCGACTAGAGTAGAAAATTTCAGGAAAAAAAATACCCGAAAATGTACAATTCTAATCCCCGAACCTACAATTGCATAATATTATTAATCGAAGTTGCAAAACACATTACAAATTCACTAACAAAACAAAAATTCACACATATTACACACCTACACTATGGATGATCCAAATTGATGTTATTGAAAACATCAACGTTAATATCAGGGGGTTTTCAGGATCCTCCTGTGGCCGCGTGGCAGGAAAAGGGAACTCAGGTAGAGCCGAGACCGGGAATCTAGATGACTGGAGCTGTACAGTCCAATCTTGAAACCATGAAGCCATCGCAGACTACTCGGCTAATCTTTCTCGCTCCATCTCCTTCACCCGCCTTCGAGTCTCTTCCAACACCCTCTGATGCTCTGTCACTTGCCTCTGGTGCTCTGCCGTCACCCTGTGGAGCTGTTTTTATAGATGAAAAGACTTCAAACTTACCGACCTGCGTGAGAATCTGGGAGTGTTCTTCAAGACCTCGTCCCCCTTCTGTCTCAGACCTCTGCAGTAGTAGCCGCTTCCCCGTGGTGGAAAAACCTCACCCATGATCGTCGTCGCTACAAGCGGGTCAGATTGATCGATTTGAGAGATGGCCTGTAAGAGGTCCATATCCTTGGTCTCAAGCCATTGCTCTCTCACGATCTGAGTCAACACCTCCAGAGTCCCCTCTTGCACTTTCGCCTAATTGACAAGGGAAAAAAAATTGGACCAGTAAACATACATAAAAAAATTTAGAGATATATAAGCAAATATGTTAATTAAGTTATAAGGGTACAAGACTTACAATATCTTCGGGGCACTCAGGATACGCTTTAAGGTAACATATATTCCAAATGAGGGACTTCAGAGTGTTGGGCGGCCTCCTCCATCCAACCAGCAAAGGATCTCGAACCGCCATGATGGTTCTTCGTGTTTTTTCCCCAGTTCGCTACGTTTATTGTAGAAATAGCCTAATTGGATGAACATATATGCAAAAAAAATTAATTAGGAAACTATTTTTGTAAATACGATACAAGTATGCACAAACGGGGTGTTGCATACCTCAACCTTTGGGGTGTTGAAGTGGACTACAAGCCACTGCCACTCGTACTCCCTATACATAAACTCTATATGGGTACCCCCACGGAGGTTGCCGTACTTCTTCCAATACCGTTTGAGCTCACTCTTCCACTCCTTGTACCTATATATAAGAGGTATATGTTATAAATTGACAATACATGATCAACAAAATGTCTAAAATTTAACTCCATATCTCATCACCTTCTTCCTTGCACCTCAAATGCCTACGTGTATTTGAGCTCCTCCGGCACAATAAACCACAACTGCAATGTATATATAAATAAATATATAAATGGTAGACATACATAATGAATATATAAAGGATAATTATACATAATGAATATGTAATTAACTTACCAACAACGCATTGTTCATACAGTCCTTCACACATTGTGGCATCGATAATCACTCTCCCCATAGAACCGGCACTTTGTCTCGTTTTATACTCCCTACCATGTCGGCGTACTTCTGCGTATTCTTTCCCACTATCACGTCTCCATTTGAATTGGTCTCTATGACCACTTTCCCACTGTCCTTGACCGCATTGTCAAGTAGTTTGTCGCTGACTATGCCCCTAGAATTCTTTTTTGCATTACCTCCAGTGTCGGTGTCGGCTAACAGAAGGAAAAAATTTTTAACATAACCACTTAAGTAGTATATTCATTATGTATTAATGAGTTTCAAATTAAATACTAAGTTTGGTAATATTTACCCGATTCAGACGTCGATGTATTTGATACCCTCGCACTATACAGAGGTGTATCAAACGACACATAGAAGTATGCCTCTTCCGGGGTAGTGTAACCAATCTGTTCTGCAATGAGCACTCCCCGATCATCAAGCGCAGGTATGGATGGTATCGTATCGGGCATGAAGAGGTGCGGCAGCAGACCACCACGTGTCCCCGTAGAGGAACTATTTGAAGGACCTGCATTAGAGGTCGACTGCTGCGACAAGGGAGTAGGCGTCGTTAGTCGAGAGATGGGAGGCATATAGACACTTGAATGTACGGGATGCGTAGAGGCGGCCAGCTGCGGCGAGGGAGTGACACCTTCATTGAAGAGCAGCCTCGTGCAGGCGGGTCGGCGGGACCCTACATCTTGTTGCGGCTGCTGAAGCAGTTGAAGGTGTCGAGAGGTCCTCGAGCCACTATAAGTGTTATTTATAAAGGCGGAGGAGGAACTATCGCCGCTAGACCCGATTCCTTTGTTAGAGCCCTTCGAACTCTTCCGACTTAACCAATTCATGATCCCTAATTATTTAAACCCTAAATTAAACCGTAATTAATTAAACCCTATTTAAATTAAATGAAAGGACCCAATCCCGATTTAGTTACCTAAACCGGAACTAAACCCTTTCAAAAAAACGAACCAACAAAAAATTTTCAAAATTTCGGCAGAGTTTCGTTACTAGCGTGGAATTGCCATAACCTGCACCCAGAAAATAACACTTCATCCTATGCCACAAAAGCCAAACCGTGGGCACCAATCCCATCCGGATTTCTCAACATCATTATAATCAACAACAGTAAACAAACTGTACTATATTTATATGTATATCGGAGAAAATCCATATAAACAAGTATCAGAATGTATCAGAGCGACCTCTAAAGTAAAACATATACAATATATACATCAGTAGGCGAAACAAGAACCTACTGGAAAGCACAGATAGCTCTGAACACTAGCCTCCAAACCGCGACGTGAAAACACCAAAACCTGAACTGCAACTGGGCACGGAAACCGAAAAGCCTAGGGGAAAGACAATAAACACGTTAGAGTGAGTGGACGAAAATAAATGTCTTTCACCAGTTAATATATATGTTATAAAAACATATGCGAGTCCAGGTAAATAGAAATAATAAAGTACACGAGGTAAAACCATAATCCTCCAGCGTACTGAGCATGCAAGTATAAATCCCACGGGGTCACTCATGGACACACACCGTGCTAGTACAGTCCGAATCACGAGGTCCTTAGACCCCGTGATTCTAAGCCGGAAATGGCCTCGGTTCCGGAGAAACGCCCATCACCGGTCAGGTAGGGATAACGACGCCCCTCCCGGATGGCCTACCATCGGGGATCAGCCGAGAAGCAAGTGTATCGATACAACAACGTAACTGAGACTGTACTATGTGAAAACCAAATCATAAACAATTCGATGCAAATGCATGAAACAACATATAAGTGTATGCATATTCGTATACGTATATCCGTATAAATATAATCGTATAATCATAAAACACATGCTCATGTAATCTGAAATCTCATACGCATGCTCAAGTTCATAAATCATATAAAAGACTCGCAAGATTTCCGTGAAAAGAAATTGTTCACTCACAGGTGAGCAAAAAGCACACACGCTCTAATCTCGAGGACCGGCGGAAGATCCCTCGCCAGAAGCACGATCTCGGTCCCGATCTCGATCTCGATCCCCTGAATATATTCATAAAACATAACTGATCAATATCGTAATCCACAACACTGTATTGATGCACGGAAACCAACCGTTCCCGGAAACGTGAAATGCAGTACAAAATGAATCACGGAAATCCCGAAATCCCCACTCAAAATCTCGACTGGAAATCGGCTAATCAAATCAACCCGAAAACCTCTGTACGATAACCAGGGCGCGATTACAAGAAAAATGACATTAAAATTGTCGAAATCTGAAAAGTTGACTTTTTCCACCGGAGCGCCGTCGTTGACCGCCGCCGCCAGCGGCGGCGCGCCGTCTACGGTGGAATTTCACGGCCAAAATTTCCATAATTCAAGGTCTCATCAAGGCGAATCACTTCCCCAACTAACACTCAAGCCAATTCCAACTCTAACCCTTCCAAAACTCAACAAACCTGAACGGAAATTCAAACCGGAATTCCAAATCGGGTTCCTCCCCAAACACCTCCTCATTCAAAACCAAGCCACTAGGAAACACCACCGAGGTGTGGGAAGCAAAACCCCCAACATCTCAGCCTATAGTGAGTTACAGACAGAGTTCGAAAGGGTCAAATCTTTGATGATTCCATCATACATGATTGAGTTGCGAAAACTTCTGGATAGGTATCCTCCATCTGAACTGAATTCTTTGTGGTTAAAGAATCTCTTTCTAGTTGCTGTGGAACAATTAGGAGATTCTCTAGAAGAAATACGGGGTTCCGCTTCTGGCGGCAACATGCTATGGGGTGGTCCCGCTTATGGGGTCAAATCA
Source organism: Geum urbanum (assembly GCA_946800695.1). Classification (NCBI taxonomy): domain Eukaryota; kingdom Viridiplantae; phylum Streptophyta; class Magnoliopsida; order Rosales; family Rosaceae; genus Geum; species Geum urbanum. Next base: position 24,359,922 of record OX327012.1, read on the forward strand.
ATACGTTCTAAGAAGAAATATTTGAATAGAAATCTCATCGATATCATCGATTTCATAAGTCTCATACCAAATCCCATCAATCGAAAAATCCCTCAACACTCGCCGGAACCACCTCCATTGTCACCGGCGAACCTCACCATTTCGGCCTACTTCGAACTTACCCAAAACGAAATCAATTCCATCCAAACCAAAGCTAAACCCACTCGAAATCAAACAAGGATGCTAACCATACCTGTCCCGTGGCCGGAGGTGGCCGGAAAGTAGGTCGTCGGACGGTGACTCCCAAACGGGAAACTTTCCCTTTCGGTCTGCAAGTCAACTTTCCCAAAATAGAAAGTCAATGATGGTCCACCCTCAATCAGCAATTTTTACGACAATTCTTGACTATTCCGATATTTATACTCGAGCCTCGGGTCCAAAACGAATATACGAAATGATTCGGATAAACACGAAACAATCGGATAAACTCATCGAAACCTGAAACTTCAAATAATCATAAAATATTCCTCGGTTATCGGAAAAATCTTCTGAAACCGCCCACAAACTTGAAATCACGTACTCTACAATATCCGTGAAGACACCCAACTCAAATTCTCGACTGAAAACATAGTCGCGAATCGAATTGACAAACCACGCAATATCGTAAAACTGCGACTATAACCAAATCTTGAGAATCGTGCCAAACACACAACTGATTCTGGTTCGGGTCGTCACATTAAACCATACATAAATCACAAAATTTCACACCACAAATTCATACCTAAATCACAAAATTCATAAAATTCATACATAAAGCACAAAATTCATACATAAATCACAAAATTCACAAATTCATACATAAATCACAAAATTCACGAATTCATACATAAATCACAAAATTCACAAAATTCATACATAAATCACAAATTTTATATATTCACAAAAAATCACAAAAATCACATAATATTCCCTCAAAATAATCACATATTCCATATATCACAAATTCTATAAAATTCACAAATTCAATTTGTGACAACCCAGAACAGAATTAGCAGTGTAATCAGCTTAGTCCATGAGGTTATGCGTAATCGCAGATTTCCAACAGATAATTAAATCGCCAGCTTTGATCACGACTAAATTATTGGCCGAGAATTTGAGCTGAGTCTCTTCTCGAGAGTTGTGGTACGTGTGATTTCGAGTTCGTGGGCGGTTCCGGATCATTATTTGGACAATCGAAGAATATAATATGAATATTTGAAATTTCGACATAATCGGTTTAAAATGACAGCTTCGTTAGCGACTAAATTTTCGGGCGAGAATTTGATTTCGGATTCTTCACGGAAGATGTGGAGAATTTAATTTCGAGCTCGTGGGAACTTCCGGAGGATTTTTCCGAGTTACGAGGATTAAGTTACGAATATTTTCGACCGTTGATTATTTAATCGGGTAAGTTGTGATGGTTTGAACCGTTGACTTTTTATCGGATTTGTCGAAGTGTTTGACTTCGGGTTGAAATTGAAGAATATGTCGAGATGAGTTTGTTGCCGCGAGAATTATTGAAAACGGAATTACGACGTGAAAGTTACGGGTATTCGAAGTTTGTCGTAAAATGTATTTTAGAACTTTCCAAATCGGGAAAGTTATTAATGTGGTTTCCCCTTTGGGAAAGTCAAAATCTAATCATTAATGCATTGACCGGTCAACGCGGGGGTGATGGGGTGGTGTGCGACGGAGCCACGGCTCGCCGGTGGTGGCACGCCGTCCGGCCACCTCCGAGCTCGGCTTTGGTCCCAATCGATTCGTCCCGGCGTCTCGATCCCATTTCCGGCCACCTCTCACGGCGTGGGTCGCCGGAGGAAAAAGATTTTCCGGTTGAAAATGGAGGAAATTTGGGGGTTTTGGTTGAACTTTTTCCGGCCGATTTGAGCTGCTTAAAGCACTGGGCTTTGAAGCCCTTATCACCAAGAAGCTACCATGTAAGTTTGGTGTTCCAATTTTGCTTGAACATGGAGAATTCATGGCTTGAAAAGTTTGTGTGATGTTGGTTTTGCATGAAATTGAGCTAGTTAGAGTGAGAATTGGACTTTGGTGTAATTATGGAAGTTGCTTGTTGGATGATTTTAAGTGGAATAGGAATTGCTCTGCCGAGAAATTTCAAGTTTGGGTGGCGCCGCCGCCGCCGGCGGTGGTCAACGGCGGTCAACGGTGGTCAACAGTTGACTTTTCGGGGTTTTCGACAAGTTGCATGTCGTTTCACTCGGAATCGCGCCCCGATCGCAGTGGGGTTCGTGATCGTTCGTTTGGCGAGGGATTTTCCGCCGGATCACGGGATTAACGCGAATTGCGTTACGCTAGTCTGTGAGTGGACAATTTCTTTTCACGGATTGATTGCGAGTCTTTATACACGTTTTACGAACTTGAGCATGCATACGACATTATGTTTTACATAAGCATGTGTTATACGATTATGCCTATACCAGTATATATTACGTATATGCATTTATATATTTTTTATTGCATTTGCATCGAACTATTTATGATTTGGTTTACACAGAGTACAGTCTCAGTATATGTTGTTGTATCGATACACTCGCATCCTGGCTGATCCCCGAGGATGTGTACCGGGGGAGGTTGTGACTCCTGACCCGAGGCCTTTACCGGGGGGAGGCAGACCTCTGACCTGAGGCCTTTCTAGCTAGAATCGCATGTGGGTCTGGGATCCCGTGATTCGGACTGTACTAGCACAGATGTGTCCACGAGCGACCCCGTGGGAGTTTTATGCATGCTCTGTACGCGTGAGGAGTTAGAGTCTTCCTGGTGTACCATTTGATTATTTATGCATCCGGACTCGCATATGTTTTTATAACATATATATATTTCGGCGAAAGACATTTATTTTCGTCCACTCACTCTAACAGTTTTCATGTCTTTCTCCTGGGCTTTTCGGTTTCCGTGCCCAGTTTGCAGTTCAGATTCTTGTGTCGCACGTCGTGGTCGGAGGCATAGTATTCGAGCGATGTTTCTTTTATGGTAGGTTCTTAGTTTGGCCTACTATTTGTATATGTATAGTAGAAGTCGCTCTGAGTCTTCTGATGTATATTCTTATACAATTTTCCACGGATTTCTGTAAAGTATAGTTATATTTATTACTTTACATTACTGTTATGATATTGAGAAATCCGGATGGGATTGGTGCCCACGGTTTGATTTTTATGGCATAGGTTGAAGTGTATTTTCTGGGTGCAGGTAATGGTAATTCTGCGTTAGTAACGAAACTCTGCCGAAATTTTGATGGTTTTTGTTGGTTCGTGTTTTCAGAAGGGGTTTGATTCCGGTTTAGACAACTAAATCGGGGTTGGGTCCTTTCACAATTAACCCAATCACAAATTTCATACACAAATTCAATAACCCAATCACAAATTTCATACATAAATTCAGTAACCCAATCACAAATTCAATAACCCAATCACAAATTCAATTAACCCAATCTAATAACCTAATCACAAAATCCATAACCCATAATCAAAACTCATATACATTCACATAATCCAAACTAGATCAAACTAAAATCCCTAAATAAAGCTAAAACCCTAAAATTTAGGGGAAAATGAGAGAGAGAGAGAGAGGGAGAGAGAGAGAGAGAGAGAGAGAGAGAGAGAGAGAGAGGAAGAACCTGTTTTGGAGAGATTGAGACTGATTTGGGGGCGTTTCCGGCAATTTGGGACGTTTGGGGAGGGATTCTGGGGGTTTGGCGTGATTTAGGGGAGAGGAGGAGAGGTTTTGGGAGATGAGAGGCCGAAAAAGTGAGGGCTCAGGCTGAGTTTTCGGGTTATAACTAGCCGACGACTTAATGAATGTCGTCGACTATTCCTTAGCCGACAACTTCATTAATGTCGTCGGCCATGCTTCTTCTTTTTTAACTATACCCGATGATTTTTGTGCAAGTCGTCGGGTATAGTATGTAAAAAAATTGGAAACCCTTGCCTCATCGGAAAAATTCACCTGTTTTGCAGTAACACCTGTTTATCTAATAGTAGAACATAAATGAAGCAAGCATTTCAAAAACATCCTCATGATCAACCCACACATTTAATTAATTAATAAACATTTATGTTTAACTAAAGCTCATAATCAGAATCATCACTTGAGTCTGGATCAGTGTCAGAGTTAATTTTCGGTAATATGTGTCGCTCCTCGTCACCGGAGTCTTCATTGTCTTCATTTGGAAGAACATCAATAAGACTTACATCCGCCCATGGAAGTCGAACCACACTACCGGCTCTCACATTATTAAGGCGAATTGTAGAGGATTCAGGAACACCAATTGTGTTCAGCTCTTGATATACAGTCACTTCTTCAATATCGTCGGCCTCACCAAGTGTAGTAACACTGTATATGTTTCTAGGAACAACATGGTTGACTACTTTCCACGCCCCTTTGTGCACAAGATCATCTAGATAAAACACTTGTTTTACAGATGTGGCAAAAATAAAATGGCCATCCTCATACCAGCTTGTAGCAATATTCACCGAAAAAATCTCGTATTTATCGGTCCTTGTGTTCTCAAGATTAGTATCAAACCATTTACACTTAAACAAGGGCACGGTCATGCCCTCCCCATAAATTAGTTCAACCACTGAATGGAGAACACCGTTATAGTCAATGTTATTCGGCCCACCATTGTGAAGACCCGAACCAGAACCAGATGTGTGTTGGCACGATTCTCGAGATTTGGTTATAGTCGCAGTTTTATGATATTGTGTGGTTTGTTGATTCGATTCGCGACTATATTTTCGGTCGAGAATTTGAGTTGGGTGTCTTCACGGGAATTGTAGAGTATGTGATTTCGAGTTCGTGGGCGGTTCCGGAAGATTTTTCCGATAGCCGAGGAATATTTTATGATTATTTGATGTTTCGGGTTTCGACGAGTTTATCCGAATATTTCGAGCTTATCCGAATCATTTCGTATTTTCATTTTGGACCATTGATCGACCCGAGGGACGAGTATAAATGTCGAAAAGTCGGAAAATAGTCGTAAAAACACGAATTTGCATTGACCACCGTTGACTTTCTATTTTTGGTAAGTTGACTTTTTGGACAAAAGGGGAAAGTTTCCCGTTTCGGTGCTTGCCGTCCGACGTTGATTTTCCGGCCACCTCCGATCTTGTAAAGGGTATTAATCGCTTCTCCACTTGATTTTATGTCGATTGGTACTTGATTTGAGTGAGTTTGGTCACGTTTTGGTTTGACCCGAACCGGGTCGGTTCTAAGGATTCCGTCGGTGTTCGTGGGCCGTTTTCTGGCGAACTATGACGGTGGTGGTTAGGGGGGTTAGACTCCCCTTGCCTTGGAGAGTCTCCCTATATGTTTTATTGTGAGTTTGATGAAGTTTTGAAGGTCGCCGGATTGAGTCACCGGAATTGGGATTCCGTTCGGTTATGTTGAGTTTTGGAAGGGTTAGGTGCTGAATTGGTCTACGTGTTAGTTAAGGAAGTGGTTCGTGAGTTGGAGATGGTGTGATCTGGAAATTTTGGCCGCAAAACTCCACCGTTGACGGCGCGCCGCCACCGCTGGTGGCGATCAACGGTGGTCAACGGCGAGGAAAAGTCAACTTTTTAGATTTCGACAATTTTAATGTCATTTTTCTCATAATCACGCCCTGGTTATCATACGGAGGTTTTCGGGTTGATTTGATTAGCCGATTCTCAGTCGAGATATCGAGTGGGGGTTTCGGGATTTCCGTAATTCATTTTGTACTGCATTTCATATTTCCGGGAACGGTTGGTTTTCGTGCATCAGTACAGTGTTGTGGATTACGATATTGAGCAATTATGTTTTGTGAATGTTCAGGAGATCGAGATCGAGATCTGGATCGTGATCGTGCTTCAGGCGAGGGATCTTCCGCCGGACCACGAATTTAGCGCGAGTGCGCAGTTTACGAGTCTGTGAGTGGACACTTTATTTTCACGGATTGATTGCGAGTCTTTATTTATGATTTACGAACTTGAGCATGCAGATTGATTATGATTTTACGAGCATGTGTTTTACGATTATGCTTATACGAATATACGTATACGAATATATACATATACGTACATATTATGTTTTAAGCATGTGCATAGAAAAGATTTATGATTTGGTTTACACAGAGTACAGTCTCAGTATATGTTGTGGTATCGATACGCACTGGCTTCTCGGCTGATCCCCGAGTACGCTCCGGGAAGGACAGATATCCTGACCCGAGGCCTTTCTGGCTAGGAATCACGTGTGGGTCTGGGATCCCGTGATTCAGACTGTGCTATCGCGTGGTAGTCCATGAGTGATTCCGCGATTTTACATTGCATGCTCTATACGCGTGAGGAGTTGGAGTCTCCCTCGTGTACCTGGACGCGTGAGGAGTTGGAGTCTCCCTCGTGTACCATTTCTTTACTTATGCATTTGACTCGCATATGATTTTATACGTATATATTACTTGGTGAAAGACATTTATTTTCGTCCACTCACTCTAACGTGTTTATTGTCTTTCCCCTGGGCTTTTCGGTTTCCGTGCCCAGTTTGCAGTTCAGGTTTGGTGTTTCACGTCGCGGTTTGGAGGCTAGTGATCAGAGTCACCTGTGTTTTCCAGTAGGTTCTTGTTTCTCCTACTGATGTACATATTGTATATGTTTTACTCTAGAGGTCGCTCTGATACATTCTGATACATGTTTATACGGATTTTCTTGGATATACATATATACATAGTACAGTTTGTTTACTGTTATTGATTATATTGATGTTGAGAAATCCGGATGGGATTGGTGCCCACGGTTTGCTTTTTGTGGCATAGGACGAAGTGTTAATTTTCTGGGTGCAGGTTATGGTAATTCAACGCTAGTAACGAAACTCTGCCGAAATTTTGAAAAATTTTTGTTGGTTCGTATTTTCAGAAGGGTTTGATTCCGGTTTAGGTAACTGAATCGGGATTGGGTCCTTTCAGCTTGGTATCAGAGCATTAGGTTGTCAGATTCTGTAGACTCTTGTAGTTGTGACGCTTAGGGTATTTGAGTTGATACAGCATGACTGGAGTGATGACCCGACTGGCCAGCGGTACTCATCAATACTTTGGGTGTTGTGTGTCCTTAAATATCTGCGGTTTCATGATTACGTTCTTTCTGCTTGTACCTAATGCTTGTATTGTATCAGTAGGATGCCTCCTCGACGTGGTCCCCGTGTTGATCGGGATGATGATCCTGATGAGGATCGCCGAACGCGCGACTTGCTGATGCGAGTGCTGCGTTTGGAAGAGCGTTTTGACCCTGTGGTCAAGGCTCGCACTGCGGGTGCTACTGTGTTTTCGGGTTCAGTTGATCCAGAGATATGCGAGGCATGGTTGGTTCAGATAGCGTGTTTGTGAGCGTCTGCAGTTTACACCTGAGCAGATGTCAGTAGCCGCAGTTGGTTTACTTGAGGGTGATGCATACTTTTGGGTGGGTTAGCACCGACAGAGTTCCGGCTGATACACCGTGGACGTTATTCCGTAATCTGTTTATGCGGAGGTATTTTAATCAGGCTACCCAGCAGCGCAAGTACGAGGAGTTCACGAACTTGAGGCAGGGCAGTTTGTCTGTACTTGAGTATCGGGATCGGTTTACCCGTTTGTCTCGTTTTGCGCGCGATATGGTGGCTACAGAGGAAGCCAAGTGTCGCAGGTTTGAGCTGGGATTGAATTTGAACATCAAGGCGACATTGACTACGATGCCGAGGAACAACTTTGATGAGTTTGTCAGTGCAGCTCTCCGAGGCGAGGATATTGAGCAGGAGAGACAGCAGAGGTATCAGCCGAGACAATTTGAGGAAGGTGGACCGAGTCAGGGGCCTTCAAAGAGGTTGAGTTCTGATACTTCCGGTTCAGCTTCATCTTCTGGCGGTAGATCTTATCGACCACCAGCTAGTGTACCTAGGTGGAGACAGAGAGGGAGGAGAGATCGACCGCAGCGACCACAGGCTAGTGGGGATTCCAGCGGTTCTAGTTATCCTCGACGACTTTTTCACACACCTGCTACACCGAGGGAGTATCCGTTGTGCAACCTGTGCAATAGGTATCATGTTGGACCATGTCAGCGGGGTGCCGTCACTTGTTACCGTTGTGGCCAGATAGGTCACTATTCGAGGGAGTGTCCTCAGTGGTTTGGTACTAGTGATCAGGCGACCCAGAGTTCCGAAGCTGAGCGAGATGCTACCACGGGAGCTCGACCAGCACAGTTTGCAGGTCAGGGCAGACAGCAGGGTCAGGCCCAGCGAGGACGACCAGCCGGACAGGCGAGGGTTCATGCTATGACTCTACGTGAGGGCAGAGCATCACCGGAGGTCGTTATCGGTACGTTACATGTTTTTGGTATTCCAGTAGTTACATTGTTAGATCCAGGTGTCACACATTCATTCATATCATTTAGATTGTCATCATTAGCCACAGTTCCTGCATCTCCACTTTCGGGGTTGTGGAGAGTGTTGTATCCGTCAGGTGAGGTTGTGAGCATCGGTTGGGTTTACCGAGATTGTGAGGTGTTTGTTGATAGCCATGGTTTAGCCGCTGATCTGTTATTGCTGGATATTGTGGATTTTGATCTGATATTGGGTATGGACTTTTTGGAGTCGCACTGGGCCATGTTTGATTGCCACAGGAAGGAGGTCGCGTTTCGACGACCCGGGTTGCCTGAGATATTGTTTCGTGGCGAGAAGAACACTTCCCTACCATGCTTGATTTCCGCGATGAGGGCGGATCGGTTGATGAAGAAAGGTTGTGTTGCGTATTTAGCCCATGTTGTGGACACTACAGCTGTAGTGCCGGATCTCGGTAGTATTGAGGTTGTGTCTGAGTTTCCGGATGTGTTTCCAGCGGAGTTACCTGGTATACCCCCTGTGCGGGAGATTGATTTTACCATTGAGTTGTTGCCGGGTACTGGACCGATTTCCCAGACACCGTACCAGATGGCGCCTGCAGAGTTGAGGGAGTTGCAGATTCAGCTCCAGGAGTTGTTAGAGAAGGGATTCATTCGACCGAGTGTTTCTCCGTGGGGTGCTCCAGTGTTGTTTGTGCGGAAGAAGGATGGGTCCATGCGTTTGTGCATCGACTATCGGAAGCTGAATCAGATTACAGTGAGGAACAAGTATCCGTTGCCGCGGATTGACGACTTGTTCGATCAGCTCAAGGGAGCGGCAGTCTTTTCGAAGATTGACCTTCGATCCGGATATCACCAGTTGAGGATCCGGGATTCAGATGTGGCCAGGACAGCTTTTAGGACGCGGTATGGGCACTATGAGTTTCTGGTTATGCCGTTTGGGTTGACCAACGCCCCCGCAGCTTTCATGGACTTGATGAATCGGGTGTTCAGGCGATTCCTAGACAAGTTCGTGATAGTATTCATTGATGATATTTTGATATACTCGAGGAGTGTGGGCCAGCACAAGAAGCACTTGCGTGCGGTGTTGCAGACTTTGCGGGATCATCAGTTATTCGCGAAGTTTAGCAAGTGTGAGTTCTGGTTGGATAGTGTGAAATTTCTGGGCCATGTGATTTCGGCTGAGGGAGTTAGTGTTGATCCTGACAAGATTGAGGCCGTGCTGAATTGGAGTCGACCCACTACTGTGCCGGAGATCCGGAGTTTCTTGGGGTTAGCAGGCTATTATCGACGGTTTGTACAGGATTTCTCCCGGATTGCTACACCACTGACCAGATTGACGAAGAAGGGCGTCAAGTTTGAGTGGTCTGATGCGTGTGAGGAGAGTTATTTGCTCCTGAAGGAGAGATTGACTACCGCACCGGTTCTGACGTTGCCAGACGACAGTGGTGAGTTTGTTATATACAGTTATGCGTCGAAGTTGGGCCTTGGTTGCGTGTTGATGCAGCATGGTAGATTTGTGGCATATGGTTCCAGACAGCTGAAACTGCACGAGGTCAACTATCCGACGCATGATTTGGAGTTAGCCGCTATTGTGTTAGCGTTGAAGAGTTGGAGACATTACCTGTATGGTGCTCAGTGTAAGATTTTCACTGATCACAAAAGTCTCACCTACTTGCAGACACAGCCGGATCTGAATATGAAGCAGCGCCGATGGATGGAGTTGATCAACGACTACGATTGCACGTTTGAGTACCATTTAGGGAAGGCCAATGTTGTAGCGGATGCACTTAGCCGGAAGTCTGGAGCTTCATTGTTTCACATGTGTGTAGCCAGAGTATCGATGTTAGCCGAGCTTCGAGCTACGGGTGCTGTGTTTGGGTATGATGATGATGGAGCTTTGTTGGCCAGTTTCCAGGTTCGACCAGTATTGGTTGATCAGGTACGGGAGGCACAGGATTTAGATCCTTACTTGCTGGTCAAGAAGACCATGATTCGGAATGGTGTGCCTACAGAGTTCCGATTGAGCGACGACGGTACGTTGTTGTTTAGGGGCAGGCTATGTGTACCCAGAGACGAGGACTTGAAGAAGGAGATTCTGGACGAGGCCCACAATTTAGCGTATGCGATGCATCCCGGAGGTACGAAGATGTTTCATACACTTAGAGCGTACTACTGGTGGCGCAACATGAAGCAGAAGATTGCCGCATACGTGAGTCGATGTTTGATTTGTCAGCAGGTGAAGGCGGAGAGGCAGAAACCTGCAGGGAAACTACAGCCACTTGAGATTCCGGTTTGGAAGTGGGAGCATATCACGATGGATTTCGTCTATCAGTTGCCGCGTACTTCGGCGGGCAACACAGGCATTTGGGTTATTGTTGATCGATTGACGAAATCCGCACACTTTCTTGCACTTCCAGGGAAGATTTCAGTGGGCAGATTGGCTAAGTTGTACTTATCAGAGATTGTTCGCTTGCATGGTGTGCCTGTATCCATTGTTTCTGACCGTGATAGTCAGTTCACTTCCGAGTTTTGGCAGGCTTTACAGCGAGCTTTGGGCACGAGGTTGTGGTTTAGTACAGCTTTTCTTCCTCAGACTGACGGGCAGTCCGAGCGGACCATTCAGACACTTGAGGATATGCTGAGATCGTGTGTGTTGCAGTTTCGTGGTAACTGGGATCAGCAGTTGCACTTGATTGAGTTCGCCTACAACAACAGCTATCAGGCCAGTATTGAGATGGCACCGTACGAGGCTCTGTACGGGAAGCAGTGTCGCACTTCATTGTGTTGGAGTGAGGTGGGCGAGCGTTGGCTCATTGGTCCTGATTTGGTGAAAACCACGATGGAGGACATTCAGGTTATTCGGGATCGACTGAAGGTTGCCCAAGATCGGCAGAAGAGTTACGCAGATGTGAGGAGGAAGAGTTTAGAGTTCGAGGTTGGCGATTGGGTCTTCCTGAAACTATCTCCGTGGAGGGGAGTGGTGCGTTTCGGGAAGCGTGGCAAGCTTCGACCGCGGTACATTGGTCCGTATGAGATTACGGAGAGGGTTGGAGCTGTTGCTTACAGACTTGAGTTACCTGCTGAGATGGCTCGTGTGCATGATGTCTTCCATGTTTCGATGTTGCGGAAGTACATCTCAGATCCCTCACATGTGATAGCTCCGCAGCAGTTGCCGATCAGAGAGGATTTATCGTATGTTGAGGAGCCAGTGCAGATTCTCGATCGTCGTGAGCAGGAGTTGAGGCACCGTGTGATTCCGCTGGTGAAGGTCTTGTGGCAGAACCATTCAGTTGAGGAGGCCACCTAGGAGACCGAGCAGCGTATGCGGGAGCAGTATCCTCATTTGTTCACATGACAGGTACGTAAATTTCAAGGTCGAAATTCTTTAAGGGGGGTAGATTTGTGACGACCCGAACCAGAACCAGATGTGTGTTGGCACGATTCTCGAGATTTGGTTATAGTCGCAGTTTTATGATATTGTGTGGTTTGTTGATTCGATTCGCGACTATATTTTTGGTCGAGAATTTGAGTTGGGTGTCTTCACGGGAATTGTAGAGTATGTGATTTCGAGTTTGTGGGCGGTTCCGGAAGATTTTTTCGATAGCCGAGGAATATTTTATGATTATTTGAAGTTTCGGGTTTCGACGAGTTTATCCGAATGTTTCGAGCTTATCCGAATCATTTCGTATTTTCATTTTGGACCGTTGATCGACCCGAGGGACGAGTATAAATGTCGAAAAGTCGAAAAATAGTCGTAAAAACACGAATTTGCATTGACCACCGTTGACTTTCTGTTTTTGGTAAGTTGACTTTTTGGACAAAAGGGGAAAGTTTCCCGTTTCGGTGCTTGCCGTCCGACGTTGAGTTTCCGGCCACCTCCGATCTTGTAAAGGGTATTAATCACTTCTCCACTTGATTTTATGTCGATTGGTACTTGATTTGAGTGAGTTTGGCACGTTTTGGTTTGACCCGAACCGGGTCGGTTCTAAGGATTCCGTCGGTGTTCGTGGGCCGTTTTCCGGCGAACTATGACGGTGGTGGTTAGGGGGGTTAGACTCCCCTTGCCTTGGAGAGTCTCCCTATATGTTTTATTGTGAGTTTGATGAAGTTTTGAAGGTCGCCGGATTGAGTCACCGGAATTGGGATTCCGTTCGGTTATGTCGAGTTTTGGAAGGGTTAGGTGCTGAATTGGTCTACGTGTTAGTTAAGGAAGTGGTTCGTGAGTTTGAGATGGTGTGATCTGAAAATTTTGGCCGCAAAACTCCACCGTTGACGGCGCGCCGCCGCCGGCGGTGGCGGTCAACGGTGGTCAACGACGGTCAACGGCGAGGAAAAGTCAACTTTTTAGATTTCGACAATTTTAATGTCATTTTTCTCGTAATCACGCCCTGGTTATCGTACGGAGGTTTTCGGGTTGATTTGATTAGCCGATTCTCAGTCGAGATATCGAGTGGGGGTTTCGGGATTTCCGTAATTCATTTTGTACTGCATTTCATATTTCCGGGAACGGTTGGTTTCAGTGCATCAGTATAGTGTTGTGGATTATGATATTGAGCAGTTATGTTTTGTGAATATTCAGGAGATCGAGATCGAGATCTGGATCGTGATCGTGCTTCAGGCGAGGGATCTTCCGCCGGACCACGAATTTAGCGCGAGTGCGCAGTTTACGAGTCTGTGAGTGGACACTTTATTTTCACGGATTGATTGCGAGTCTTTATTTATGATTTACGAACTTGAGCATGCAGATTGATTATGATTTTACGAGCATGTGTTTTACGATTATGCTTATACGAATATACGTATACAAATATATACATATACGTACATATTATGTTTTAAGCATGTGCATAGAAAAGATTTATGATTTGGTTTACACAGAGTACAGTCTCAGTATATGTTGTGGTATCGATACGCACTGGCTTCTCGGCTGATCCCCGAGTACGCTCCGGGAAGGACAGATATCCTGACCCGAGGCCTTTCTGGCTAGGAATCACGTGTGGGTCTGGGATCCCGTGATTCAGACTGTGCTATCGCGTGGTAGTCCATGAGTGATTCCGCGATTTTACATTGCATGCTCTATACGCGTGAGGAGTTGGAGTCTCCCTCGTGTACCTGGACGCGTGAGGAGTTGGAGTCTCCCTCGTGTACCATTTCTTTACTTATGCATTTGGCTCGCATATGATTTTATACGTATATATTACTTGGTGAAAGACATTTATTTTCGTCCACTCACTCTAACGTGTTTATTGTCTTTCCCCTGGGCTTTTCGGTTTCCGTGCCCAGTTTGCAGTTCAGGTTTGGTGTTTCACGTCGCGGTTTGGAGGCTAGTGATCAGAGTCACCTGTGTTTTCCAGTAGGTTCTTGTTTCTCCTACTGATGTACATATTGTATATGTTTTACTCTAGAGGTCGCTCTGATACATTCTGATACATGTTTATACGGATTTTCTTGGATATACATATATACATAGTACAGTTTGTTTACTGTTATTGATTATATTGATGTTGAGAAATCCGGATGGGATTGGTGTCCACGGTTTGCTTTTTGTGGCATAGGACGAAGTGTTAATTTTCTGGGTGCAGGTTATGGTAATTCAACGCTAGTAACGAAACTCTGCCGAAATTTTTAAAAAATTTTGTTGGTTCGTATTTTCGGAAGGGTTTGATTCCGGTTTAGGTAACTAAATCGGGATTAGGTCCTTTCAACCATGCACCATTACCCTTGAATTTTGTGTTCTCCATCTGTCATCTCTATGTTGAAATATAGATTGCACGTCATTGACCTTACACATTGAATACACTCTTGAAGTTATCGGTTTCATCGCCAAAAACCCTAATTTGTGTGAGCAGTGTGGGTCACCATCACATTGTACATGGTTCATCTGAAGATAAAAACAACAACCATTAACTCATAATCTTCACATTGATTTATGAATATATAGAAGTAAATCAATTTGAAACACGTACCCAGCCGCCAAAATAGTTTACAAACTCCCTATTGTGGTACTCAAGATCACCGGCAACCGCTGGGCAGTTTAGATGAATGTTTTTCTAGTATTGAACTTTTGGACAGTTTATCAATACCCACCAGTGGGCAATGACTAGCTCATACGGTTCTAAATTGTACAACTTTGGCAACAAACCATATACTTCAACTTCATTTGAGAGGATAGAAAGATTGAACTGGGATTCATCTACCGGCATATGTTGTGCAGGGTCCTCCAACGCTCACAAATACATCTTGGTGTACGTTATGCACTCGTGTGCAAGATATGCTTTAAATATATACCCTTCAGGTATGGATTTATTAGCCATATAACCTTTGTAGTCCCCCAGTTGTCTATCAAATCGTAAAGTGCATGTGAGAATTATGGAAATACATAATTATATAAAAGAATCATGCCAATTTATCAGATGTTGGATCGTACGTACCTTTCCATATGATACATCCAAGTGTAGTGTACTGGACCAGTAAGCAACAATTGTTCGGGAAGATGGATCATCAGGTGAGGCATGATATCAAAAAAAATTGGGGGAAATATCCTCGAATTTGCACATGATAAAAATTATGTCCTGTTGCATTTCCCTCAAGTTTGATTTTTTCACTTCTCTAGTGCATAACTTCTGAAAGAATCTTGACAACGCTACTAACGGCTCCACCACCTGACGGGGCAAGTATGATCGAATGAAAACAGGGAAGAGATGTTGAAGTAGTATATGACAGTCATGACTCTTTAATCCGTACATCTTATTGTCCCGGAAGTTAACACACCTCTTTATATTGCATGCTTACCTAACATTACTCATCCACCTAAAATTTCATTCTTCTAGTCAGACTTGACGGTGTAAGAAGCTTGAGGCATTTTTTCTTCCCTTCTTTCAACCAAAAATATTTTCATATACCTATTCTTTTCAGATCAATGCATGCCTTAGGGCCGTCTTTAGTTTTCCCCTCCCAATTCAGCACTGTGCCCACGACACTTTCGCAGACATTCTTCTCAATGTGCATGACATCTAGGTAGTGCCTGATGGGCAACTTGGACCAGTACGAAAGTTCCCAAAATATGCTTTTGTGCATCCAGAATTTATATCGGTCGGGTATGGGAGGTATTCTTGCCACCACATCAGGATGATTGCTGAGCTTCCCAAAATCGTATTCATTCAGCACTTCCAAAATTTCATCCCCCGTCCATCTTCTGAGTTGCACACCTATTTCTATAATCCTATTAAATGCATCATTATCCTCCCGAAATGGGTGATCATGTGGAAACCAACAACGGTGACGCATCTGGACAATCTTCCTGCAATGAGAGCTACCGCAATCAATAGTCATGCACTCTAGACAAGCCCTGTATCCCCTGGTAACGTTGCCCGATAACATCCCGCGGGCAAGAAAATTACTAATGGTGCCAACAAGCATGACATGCATCTGGAACATCTCATTTTTGTACTTATCATAAGTAGGATGACCAACGTTAGTCAAGTCCTTAAGCTCCTTAATTAAGGGTCTCATATACATATCGAGACACTTTCCTGGATAACCCGGCCCTGGAATTAACATAGTCAGCATATTGTATTCCTTCTTCATGCACATCCATGGAGGAAAGTTGTACGATACCAAAATAATTGACCATATACTATATTGAAGACTCATGTTGCCAAAAGGGTTGAATCCGTCAGATGAGAGCCCGAGCCAAACATTTCAAACCTCTGATGCAAAATGAGAAAACTCCATAACCATGTGCTTCCAAGCCTCTCCGCCTGTAGGGTGTATGAGGGTATCATTGTCAGGCAAATCCCTCTCCGCATGTCATCTCATAGCTTTGGCCGTGTGTGTAGACATGAACAACCGTTCTAGCCTATCAATCAACGGAAAATACGAAAGTACCTTTACAGCTCTCTTATTCCCTGTAGGAGTCAACTTATACCTATCGGTGTGATATACCGGACATGCATCAAGGTTTTCAAGATCATTCCCTTCAGCATCTTCACCCCAGAAGAGAACACAATTATATCTGCATGCATGGATTTGATGTAGGTAAGACCAAGATGTTTCAGGATATGTCGTACCTTACGATGAGTGGTAAGCAGACGATGACCAGGGGCGGCGCCGAATCTGTCAACTCCAGATAAGCATCAACAGCCTTGACACTCAATTTGTTCTCCACTTTGATCTTCATTATTCCCATGACCATTTCAAGAACATTCTTGTTACACCTGTTATACAACGGGGTCTATTAGAAGGCAATCAGCTTGTTGTACTTGTCAATACCGGCAGTGTTGACAACTCTAGATAATTGTTGGACTGGCTCAATAAAAGGGAAGCCCTCAACATCAGCAGGGATATCTTTTACTTGAGCATATACACCACTCTCATAAGGAAACACATCATTGAGCAATCTCGTTGTTGGATCATTGGATGTATTGCCCCTCTCCGAAAATTGCCCATGATCATGCTGACCCGCTGATGATGTTTCACTGTGATAAATCCAACATGTGTACTTATTCCAAAACCTATTTTTCTTTAGGTGCTCCCATACTATATCAATGAAAAATGAACCAAATCGCTGCGACGCTAACATTATGTACACGGGCAGTAATAAATTGTATTCTCCTTCGCATTACACTCCACATATTCCACATTCCAACGCCATATCTTTGATCCCATTTTGGAAGGAAAATCCAACTCTTGTCCATCCTCGAAATTCCTACTGTATATACATAAATTAATATATACATGCACTAATTAAAAATTTAACATTATATCTATAAATCTCTTTAATCTACAAATTAATTACATTAATTCTTCTATTCTTAATTACAAATTAATTAACACACATACATATATATTTCAACGATTAACATATTTGTATACATAATTTCATTGAATTCAACTCAAATCAATTGAAAAACAACTCAAAAGATCACCTCAACATCAACAATATCAACACAAATTAACAACTCAAATTAATTACATTAATTTTTCTAAATATTCTTAATTACAAATTAGCACACATACATATATATATATCAAAAATTCACTCAAAATCAACTCAACTCAACTAAAACACAAAAATTAACTCAAAATCTTCACATTCATTCATATCTATATATATATAATCAACTCTAAATCAACAATATTAACACACATTTATATATACATGCATACATATATATATGTATAGCGGGAGAGTATCAAGAACTCTTTTTGGACAGCTTCTGACGACACCCACGATTTAAGAGCATTTTGAGATTTTTTGGGCTATTTCTTTTCAAATGGTCGAGTTGTTGCCCAGATCTATATAAAAGAAACTATTGACGACGACTTCATTAAAGTTGTCGGCTATAGTATAGTCAAACTATACCCAATGACTTTATAGGTCGTCGGGTATAGTTTCATCACCATAGCCGACAACTTCGAGGGTGGTCATCGGCTATAGTATCATAGCCGATGACTATAGCCGTCGTCGGGTATAGTTTTGACTATACCCGACGACTTAATTGTGTTATCGGGTATAGTGACCTACACCTGATGACTTGAACAGTCGTCGGCCTGTTTTTTCAAAAGTTGTTGGTTATAGTACTTATTCTGGTAGTGGTATTTAGTGAACTGAGATCAAGACCTAAGTCATTTCGGGTTTACATCTTGACCGTATGTTACGTGAGTGAAGTCAACAAGCATACCATGTGATATTTGTGGAAGGTTTCCTTCCCGAACCTCTTTTGGAGGACCTGAGAGAAAGTCTAAGTGAATCTCCAAATCCGCACCTTTTGAGTTACGAATTGAAAGACCCAACTAGTAGCCACAATAACCTCTTGATTCAATGTGTGCTTGACTAATGCTCCTTGAGTCTATTGAGACTCAAGGAGGCTCTAGTCCTTGCTTAGTTCTAAGGAAACCAAGCCTTAAGGTAAACCCTCTTGGAATAGACCATAATCATGTTTACATGCTCATCTAGCCTAGGTGTGTAGCTAATTTAACCAAGGTCTCATTTTTAGTTCCTTAATACATATATT
Source organism: Geum urbanum (assembly GCA_946800695.1). Classification (NCBI taxonomy): domain Eukaryota; kingdom Viridiplantae; phylum Streptophyta; class Magnoliopsida; order Rosales; family Rosaceae; genus Geum; species Geum urbanum. Next base: position 24,378,298 of record OX327012.1, read on the forward strand.
AACTGAGCTAAGGTCAACACATGCATAAATGAAACCATACATGAATCTCAAGCACATAAACCTCCACAAACACATAGTAGCTCATTCACAAACACAAACTTCACAAAACATAAATAAAAACATAAACCATACATGAATTAAACCATCATTTGTCTACATAAAATGGCTAGGGTTTAAACCCTAGCTTCCCAAATGGGACTACTCACTATACATAATTAAAATAGTGTGTAAATACATCAATAGAGTAAATAGGATGAAGAAATAACCAAGGAATCTCTCCAAAGCAAGTCAAGCTTCTTCAAGTCCACCCTTGTGCTTCTAACTTCACATTCTCTGTTCCAAAGTGTCTTGAACCTTGTAGAGGAGGAAAGGAAAATCTCTAGGACTCAAAGAAGCCAAGAGGAAGAGGAATTATTTCCCACTTCTTCAAGATCTAAAGAATCACCTAACCCTTAGAGGCAAAGATGAGAGGAGAACGTGATAGATAGTGGTGAGGGAGAATGGAAGAGGTTCAGCCAAGGCTTACAAAGCTAGATCTCTTGAATTTTTAGAGGGTCGGAAGGGAGGAAGATTTAAATATAAATCTAGCTTCTCTTCAAAGAACTCAACAAAGAACCCTAGAGAAAACTAAAGACAAAAAGAGCTCAAAACTAGGAAAAATGAGTAAACAAAGAACCCTAGAGAAAACTAAAGACAAAAGGAGCTCAAAACTAGGAAAAATGAGTAAAATGAAGTGTGTTGTATATGGTGGTGTGGGAGAGCTCGACCAAGGGGAGTACTAGGAGAGAAAATGGGGTATTTTGTGAGCCATTGAATGTGCTAGAGTGGCCATGAAGTTTGATCCAAGGTCCACAACTTGTTGCCCATAACCACTTGAATTTTTCCAATTGTTCTACCATTCGTCCATGGTTCAAGATAATCAATCTAACAAGTAAAAACAAAGCTAAAAAGTTAAATGATCAAAGATTGTAGTTCCTCACAATAATGAGTCACCAACAACCTTTGAAGTAAGACTCTTTAAAACACTATGTTAGATATGCTAACAAAAAGACTCGAAGCTATAAACACAAAATGGTATCCGGCATAGTGGCATTCACTGTGCAATGGACACCGAAGTGAACCGAGGTAAAGGCGTACTTTATCTAATATACTAATTTGTGACCACAAAGAATACACTACTTCAGATATGCTCTCAAGAACATAGATAAACTACAGCAAGTGAACAAGGGCCAAAATAACACTTTCAAACACAGTCAATTTTCCATGGGTCAAAGGAATTTCTCGACGGGCCAAAGGATAGCTATTGTCCCTGTTTCAGACAAATTTCGATGAGTCAAACTGGGTTTCCTGCAAATAGTTAAAAAGATCAAGTATAGCACAAGTTCACACTCAAACTACCTACCAAAGTATTCTAGAGATCAAAAAAGTCCTAAGTCAAAAATGAAGAAAAACTACAATGCTAAGAAACAAATACCACACACGTGTCCGGATACTCCACAATCAAAAGCTAACCAAAGCTAAGAAATCAAAATGAAACCAATCCCCGGCAACAACGCCAAAAACTTGTCGAAAGAATCGTATCCTTATACTTGTGAATTATTATCTAGCCCATAAGCGTAAAGAATTCCTCTACTCGCAAGTATACGGTGTCAAATTATAGTATTTATAAGAAAGTCGAATGTCGTACCCACAAGGATTGACCACTTAAACTCCTTAGCTTGACTCAAATAAGCACTCAAATTACGAATTAACTAGACACCAATCTTGACACTAAAACTAAAATGAAATGCGGATGTGTATCTCACATTACTAAGTCCTTTGGAGACCTAGAATTACAATGGGTGATTAGACTACGGTGAGTGATTATACGAGATGATTGATTAATTATAGGCTAATGCTAAGAGATTAAATAGCAAATAAATTCACAATAAGAGAGAATGATTGGCTAGAAAAATCCCCACTAACCATTTGATGCTCAAACAATATCCCAATTTATATATGTAATTAAAGTCCGTTTCACACAAGTGGATGTCCAAATCGTAACATTTTCGGTCACGTTTGGTTTTGAACTCAAGTTCCTAGGCCATTTAGGACTCTAGATGACTTGAGCCTAACTTTGAAGTATTTAGTGAACCGGGATCAAGACCTAAGTTACATCTTGACCATATGTCACGTGAGTGAAGTCAACAAGTATACTATGTAATATTTGTAGAAGGTTTCCCTTCCCGAACCTCTTTCGGAGGACCCGAGAGAAAGTCTAAGTGAATATCTCAATCCGCACCTTTTGAGATAAAAATTGAAAGACCCAACTAGTAGCCACAATAACCTCTCGATTCAATGTGTGCTTGACTAAAGCTCCTTAATTCTATTAAGACTCAAGGAGGATCTAGTCTTTGTTTAGTGCTAAGGAAACCAAGTTTTAAGGTAAACCCTCTCAGAATACACTGAAAGGACTCAACCCCGATTTAGTTTCCTAAACCGGAATCAAACCCCTTCTGAAAACACGAACTTGCAAAAACCATAAAAATTTCGGCAAAGTTTCGCTATATCGTGGAATTGGCATTAACCTGCACCCAAAAACACACTTCATCCTATGCCACAAAAGCCAAACCGTGGGCACCAATCCCATCCGGATTTCTCAATATCATAACAATAATGTAAAGTAATACGTAAAACTGTACTTTACAGAAATCCGGGGAAAAATCATATGAAAGTATAACCGTAAAATATTTAGAGCGACTTCTAGTGTATATACATATATACAAATAGTAGGTCAAACTAAGAACCTACCATAAAAGAAATATAGCCCGAATACTAAGCCTCCGACTGCGACATGCGACACCAGAAACTAAACTGCAAACTGGGCACGGAAACCGAAAAGCCCAGGGGAAAGGCAAATAAAATCGTTAGAGTGAGTGGACAAAAATAATCATATGCCTTTCACCATTTATATATATCATAAAACAAAGCGAGTTCATAAAATGAATGGAGGTGTCAGGCGAATCTCTCAAGCCCGACGGTCAGGCGAGTCTCTCAAGCCCGACGGTCAGGCGAATCTCTCAAGCCCGACAGTGATAGACTATGCGAATCTCTCAAGCCTAGTGGGCACATCAGGGGAATCTCTCAACCATGGATCTGGACTACCGCTGATCAGCCGAGTAGCCAATGCATCGATGCTAAGTAAATGTCATCACCATATAAAATATAAAACAATACCTCCAAAAATAATAAATAATCTCAACATCGTACTGGAAATAAATACGGAAATCAAGAACTCGCTACGACAGTGTAAATAAAAAGGTCCACTCACAGATAAGCATAACGCAATACGCGTTAATCCAGTAATCCAGCGGAAAATCCCTCGCCAATGGAACGATCACGATCCCCTGAATAATCATAAATTCCACTGCTCAAAATCATAAATCAAAACCTTGAACCACATCTCGAGAACCAACCATTCCCGGAAACGTATAACTCAATATCGACGAAATCGTCAAAAATTCAATAAAGATACCATAAAACCTCGCTATAATTTCCGAGGCTCAATTCAAAATATAAACCTCACCACTGCGATCGGTGTGCTATTCCGAGCAAAACGACATAAAATTTGTCGAAAAACACATCTGCCGGAAAATCGCCATCGTCGCCGGAAAATGTAATCGGCCCAGAAAAATTCGACCTACACATGGATTTGAAGATCTCAACATTTCCAACAACTTTTTAGTTCAAAGTTAAGGCCAATTTTGATCGAAAAAGGTCCAAAACTCACCTTAAAGTCACAAACCCTCGCCGGAATTTCTCTACCTCCGATCTCCCTCCTCCGGCCATGGCAAGGCTTGAAACACTTCTAAAAGCTTCCTCTCTCCAAGGCTAACAAAACCCTTAACAAGTAGACCTCCATCTCGGCCGCCTCCGCCGCCACCAACGTCGCCAAAACTCGCCGGAATACCACCAAAATTCTCAAAGTTTGACAAGCCATAACTTCTTCATCCGGCAACCAAAATGAACGAATGACCTATCAAAAGAAAGAGGAGCTCAAGCCCAACAACTTTCCAAAATCGTCACGTATTCTCCCCATATTTATACCGTACACGTATCGAAACCAAATGGATAAATATGACTAAATCCAACGGCCGAAAATATTCATAACTTATTCCTCGTAACTCGAAATAATCCTCCAGAAGTTCCTACGAGCTCGAAATTAAATTCTCTACAACTTTCATGAAGGATCTCAAATCAAATTCTAGCCCGATAATTTAGTCGTTAACGAGGTCGCCATATTAACCAATTACGACAAAATCGCGACTAATCGCGAAACTCGCAAATCAAGTCGATAAACATTCCATTTTCGGTTCGGGTTGTCACATATACCATAATCATATTTACATGCTCATCTAGCCTAGGTGAGTAGCTAATTCAACCAAAATCTCATTTTTAGTTCGTTAACATATATATTAACTTAGCTAAGGTCAACACATATATAAATGGAACCATACATGAAGTTCAAGCACATAAACATCTACAAACACATAGTAGCTCATTCACAAACATATGTTTCACAAAATATACACAAAAACATAAATCATACAGGAATCAAACCATCATTTGTCTACATCAAATGGCTAGGGTTCAAACTCTAGCCTCCAAAATAGGACTCACTATACATAATTAAAATCAAGTTTAAATAAATTAATAGAGTAAATAGGATGAAGAAATAACCAAGGAATATCCCCAAAGCAAGTCAAGTTTCTTCAAGTCTACCATTGTGTTTCTAACTTCACCTTCTTTGTTCCAAAATGTCTTCAAGCTTGTAGAGGAGTAAAGTGAAACAAATCTCTAGAACTCAAAGAAGCCAAGAGGAAGAAGGATTACTTCCCACTTATTCAAGCTCTAGAGAATCACCCAAACCTTGGACGCAAAGATGAGAGGAGGAAGTGATAGATGGTGGTGAGGGAGAATGAAAGAGGTTCGGCCAAGGCTTGCAAGTCTAGGTCTCTTGGATTTGTAGAGAGTTAGAAGGGAGAAAGATTGAAAGATACATCTAGCTTCTCTCTAGAAAACTCAACATAGAACCCTAGAGAGAAGCTAGAGAGAAAACTAGAGAGAAAAAGAGCTCAAAACTTTTTAAAAAATGAGTAAAATGAAGTGTGTTGTGTATGGTGGTGTGGGAGAGCTCGACCAAGGGGAGTAATAGGAGAGAAAATGGGGTATTTTTTTATCCCTTGGATGTGCTAGAGTGGATATGAAGTTTGATCCAAGGGCTATAACTTGTGATCCCTTTTTCTCGGCTTCTAGCTAAAGTCCAAACCATGCCTAATAGATTCAAAATTAAAATTGTGTGACACCTTAACCAAATCAGCTAGGGTTCCTATCTAGGTGGTTTGGGCCTTTCTTTGGGCCTAGTTTGGAGTATTTGAGCCATACTTGATAGTCCGGTCAGCTGTGGATAAATCCGGCAATTTTTTGACAAGTTTCGATAACTTCCGTTGACCACTTTTCGTATTTTTCTTAAAGTTGCTCCAAATGCTCTTGTGGCTTCTCCAAAAAGTGATTAATTTTCATCTTTAAGAGTGTTTCCGTGTCAACTCCTAATTTTCTAGCATGAACAGGAAACATTATAAAAACGACGCTTTATTCAAAGAAGACAACCAATAAGCATGAAGTTGGGAACATAATTAGAACACAATTATGGATCTAACAGATGGTGAAAGATGAATGCATATATATTTTGCCGTTGTGGGAAGAGTTGTAGAATGTTCATGACAACTATTTTTGTGGAAGATTATGGAAGGAGATACTAGGCATGTGGAAGCAGAAATGGAGTATAACTGTTGTTATTCTGTCCTTTATAATGATATCATTTCTTACATATTAAATTTTGTTGTTATAGATGGCATGCTTAACCAATGTTTGGGTTGATCCACCACACTGTGAAAGAGCCCAATCACTTATTCTTTCGGTACTGAGGGTTAAGGAGTGTTCTAAAAATGAAATTGAATCAATGCATAAGAGACAGATGAAGATTTGGGTAATTGTTGTTGTCTTATGGATCCATTTGATGAAGCTGCAATCTGAAGTTTATGATTTGCACATGTTATTTGCTCATTCTAAAGTTGCTCATGCAAAAGGAGCTGAAGTTGATGAAAGAAAGAGAGAGATGTCTCCTAGGAGTCCTAGGAGTCCTAGCTGCTTTGGTTGTAGTATTAGTGTTGTTTATTGTTGTGTTGTGTAATGGTATGCTTTGAAATAGAGTGTTTATGTACATTTATGTAATAGTAAGAAATGGTATCACTTTCATACCTAAACTTATGGTATGATATCAATGTGGTACATGTACTTAAGATATGTTAATTATCAATGTGATACCTGTACTTAAGATATGTTATCGATGTAATGAATTAAAAAATATTCTAGTCAAGATGCACAACCTGTTATGATGAAAAATTACTTTCAAAGTTGAAAACTGCCGGGGAAAAAAGAAAATCCATACCTCTCCGCGAACTATGAGTTGTTCTTGTGTAAGTAGCCGACTATTAAGAAACAACATATCAAAAGCAAATATGCAGGGATCTTTATATCGCTCAAGCTCACATTTTTCCGGGTTCGAGTTCTGAGTATCTGTCATGGCACTTACTTTTCATGATTTCAGCTTAACTCAGCAGTAATTAACAGTAAATAACTGTTCAATAATACATACAGTTAAAAGTGGCGTTAATGAGCAGGTGTAGTATATACAATTAAAGCAACAATTCATCTTTCAAAGTTAATCACTCTTCACAACTTTAGGCATTTCTATTCTTTCTGAGACAGGTACGTACTTCCTAAATTAATCTGCTTCTAAAATGTAATAAATACCGTTGTTACAAAAGACTACAGTAATACTAAAGAAAAAAATCTGTAGATATTTATCTACCATATAACATTTGAAAAGGTTTTTTGAGATGAGAACAAATCTAGAGTAATGCGGAAACAAATTTACCTGAAAGGGCAGAATTTTGGCTTTTTCAAGGTCATAGGCAACCAGTTCACAATCCAAAACAAAAGATTTCATAGATGACTCCTTTTCTAACCTGCAAGCTGACAGACCATTAGTAAATGAAAACTTGTGGCACAACAAGTGTTCCGAATAACATGATACCAACACCCCATAGAATTGAAGCTCCTAAGATTGACAAGTTTCCTTCAAAACTAAATTTACAAGGTTAGAATATCATATATTCTTTGACATGGAATCACCAGACTGAAAGCACAAGCCAGGCGTTCAGCGGTTAAAGTCACTCGTTTCTTTGACGAATTCTCAAAGATACTTCTTCAATTCGGTTTGTTGATTTCTTACATGAAGTTAGTTGCATTAGCAGTTACAAAGTAAAACAAAAGGAGGCTAATAATCGTTGACCACCTAATTTTTTGCATATGGCTTTTGGTCAACACACCAACAAATGCAAGTCCTATTTCATTACATTCAAGAAGGAGATGCTACATGGAAATTTATTCTAGAACTAACTCCCTGGAGTATTCCTCTCACACCAATTGAATATGAAATAACACAGAACCAAGAGTCTTACTTCTTCACTGCAACCACAACATCAGGGAACTTTTCAGTATTTCTCTCACCATTTCGACTGAATATCTCAACAGAACCATCCTCCATGTAATGTATCTGTGCAGTAGCAAGTTATGTAATACAATATGTAACTCTACATCCTACGAAGTTATTCCAAGTCATCTGTAGATCAATATTCTATAAATTAGAAGGCAAAATAATTTATTCTGTGAGCGAAACTCACCTCTTCTAAAGTATGAGGGGATGGTGTAGAATTTGTTTCGGTAAAAACTGCAGCTTGTTCCAGTGCAGCCAAAAGAGTCTGCTCAGCCAATCCAATTCGCAACTCCGTCAACAAGAAGAGCCCTCAATTATTGCAATACGCTTACAAAATTAAGAACTTAAACTTACAAATTCTGCATAAAACCATATAAGAACCTGAAGCAAACGGATCAAAAATTGAGGCTCACAGTCAGTGGCAGCAACAAGAAGCTCCTTGATATGGTTCCGTTTCTTCTTCTGGTTGTTCTCCCCTGCCTCCTATGAGTTTCAAGATCAAGGAATATTAATTACAGTCACAGTATTCTGGAACAAAACAGATCCTCAACAATTCTTCCACCAGTTAGTTGACAGACAAAATGACCAAGCATTACAGTTCAACGGATAATGACCTTACAACATAACAGTTAAGGTATTATTTTTATAAAAGAAATCTACTTTTCATACACAAACATATCAAAAACTATGTGAAGAAACAAAGCTGTTTTGTCTGAATCAGAAACCGAATTCAGCTTCCATAAGCCATAACTTGCAATGAAGTTTTGTTCCGGTTCTAGCAAGGAAATAAAACATATTCCAGTAAAATTATATGGACAAGAAATTATACTGAAAAACGTGGTACGTATTCAGGAAAATAACAGAAGCCTTGATAGGACTTTAGCCTTGTATATATTGCACTTCCAACTTACCAAAAGATACCTAGCAAAATACATAGTTAATAAAACTTCGGAAATAAAGACCAAAGTTATACTGGTCAAGCTAGGATGGTCTAGCCAAAGGTTTGAATATTAGCTATGTAAAAAAGAAAAACATGAAAACAAATTGTCTGTTCATTTCCAATTTCAAACATAAACCAAACCACCGAAAGACATGAAGGATATCCAAATCAATGTAAGACATTAAGTTATCAAATGCAAGTAACTAAAGAAGCATGAAAAGATAGTACCTTAGCAAGAGCGTGAAATTTATCGAAAACCTTGGTGACCATCAAAGGAAGAGACTTCATCAGCATCAATTGAGATGGCCGGCTTTTTGGTGCTACAATACCCAAGTCTCCTTCTTCCTATCAAGTCGAAGCCCATTTGTTAGTAAAGAATGACTTTGTTATTAACGAATGCCAATGGTATGAGGCCATATATCATACTCAAACATATGGATCTCAATGCATTATGAACCATATGATATAAGAACTTCTATGCACCTCAACTATATATGACAAACGTAAGGATCTCAAAGTATTATGCAGCATAATAAGCTTGGATTTCTATGCAACCCAACTATGAAATGACTCAACACTAAATGAAGAGAAATCTGTCAAGTTTCTTGGATCAGACTTATATGTTAGTTCATCACCTGTACCCGTAAATTAATATTCTATCAAATGACTTAGACGAAGCTCACTTTTGAGACTCCTCCCATATTCATTCTCTTCATAGCTAATTTGCTGATATGTCAGGAAAGTATGTTATGTTTCCTAGACGGACTAGGAGTAGTGTAAAAATTGACTCGATCGACTAAGCTGAACAGAATCCAATTGAGTTTGTTTGGATTGAAATCATTGAATCAAGTTAATGAAAAACGGGACATACTTTGAACCGCTTCTTGACATCATCTTCCGAGTGTCCACGAGCTTTTGCAATCGCCGTGATAATTGAGGATTCCCCAATGCCAAGCTTCAAGCCGTCGTGCGTCGGAGAAAGCTTGTTCGCGGCGAGGTACACCACCGGAACCAAATCTTCGGGCGTGGTGTGAATCACAGTCCTCGACATATTGCACACTACATCCGTGATCACAATCCTCCAGGACTCCATAGCAATCAAATCAAAAGCCAAAGCAACAAACAGAAAAGGAACCCTCTCTCCCTGCTTCCAGTTCACAACTAGTTTCTGGTCGAAATCCAATGCCCCTTATTCTTCAGCAGTCCAATCCTGCTCCTCAATTCCTCTGTTTCGGGTTTCCTTGGGGGTTGGGGTCTAGGATTAGGGTTTTGCATGGATGTAGTGTCTAGGGTTTTGCGCTGGGAGAAAGCGCTAATACTGAAAATCACCTTAAAATCTATACCAAACAGGCACTAATTCTCTCTCGAAACTGAGGTTTATAAACCAATTCATACTGGACTACTGGAGACTGGAAAGTCCTCCTGCGGAAGTTTTCTTTTCAGAAAAAAAAAAAGTTTTCTTAATTGTATTATCTCATCGCCTATTGGATATAATTAGTTGTTGGGTTCTCATAAAAAAAAAAAAGAGAGTTGTCGGGGGAGACTAGAGATACTGGCAGATTATTTGAGTTTCACAATCCTAATCCAGTTAGGAAAGCTACACCGGGCCAATTCTAAAGAAAAGCAGATCAAATTGCCATTGTTTCCCCCACCCCCAATTTTTATGAAATTTACACTGATGGTTTTGTCAGAATTAAAAAGAAATAATACCTCAGCAGCAGATTTCATCATTACAGTGAGGATACCTTCAAGCGCCTAGGCGGGGGTCCAGGAGAGCCGCCTAGGTCGACTCCAAGGTTTCTCACCTTTTAGCGCCTAGGCAGCCTTCTAGACCTCCGTTGAGAAAAGTGGGCATGAATATGATCACCCAATTCTAGCTTCTTCCTTAAATCACTTGAATTTACTGATGTATTGGTGTCAGAAGCACAGGGGATAAGGGCTGGTTTGATCACAGCAGCTCTGCAGCTCTCCAAGTAGAATTAGGAGATTCAAAAATACATATTAACAGTGTGAATCACAAAATTCAAGTTCCCTGGAAGATAAGACACTTGTTGCAGACATCAGTCAGATTGCCAAGTTTTTCAAAGTTACTTTCACACTTATATGGAGAGAAGCCACTTTCTTTGCAGATTCTCTGGCTGCTATTGTAATGTTTTTTTTGTTGGTTTAGGTGTCAATGTCGAAAAACAAAAACAAGTTCAATGCCTTTCATTATTCAAGCATCTGAAACATCAGAAAGCTAATTAATTCTGGTATGTTATGAGAAAATGTATCAGAAAGTTCAATACCATAATATAACTAAATTAAGATATGTGCCCCTCTACTGTATATACTAGTACTCCTGTCTTGCTTTACTCAAGTTAACGTCTTAAGAGAAACAAGTGCAACTGAACCTCAGTAGATATATAGCTGGTCTGAATACTGAAGTAGAAAGATCATAAAGCAACCTTCACTAGCTGTAATTAGCAGTTGCATTTCCACTCCTTCAAACAAGGGCACTTTGCCTAATCCATCAGATTCCCTGAATTTCTCTAGATGCAAGTCAAACTCGATCATAAAACCACCCCATAGATATGCCACAGCATCTCCCAGGGTAAGAGGACATGCGAAGTGACATGAATCTATAAGGTTTACGTTTTAGAAATAGTACGTAGCTAGATAGATACACTGGAACAAGTCCTTTTAACCTTGTTTAGCTAACTAGTAATTGCCTGTCTAAGTCATTTCCACAAATATTGGTGATATTCAGATTCAGATTACTCATGCCACAGGCGCTAGTACAGCCACCGTGCTAACTAGGTAGGTCCTAGCTACGTAGGCAAATTCGCTCCAGCGACATATTTACATATAACTTGTATGAAGTTTTGCAGATAGGAGATTTGTATTCCATGCCATCAGGGACATAAGAATTGGTATTTGAGTACGCAGTCCCCTGTACTCTACCTACTGTTATATATTCAATTCATAACACTTTTGAATCGGTAAGAAGATTTGAGGCACATCAAGCGAATGCGAATGAATGATCTGTGTGTTCATTAACTCAAACAAATGACAACTTTAAATACATGCAGGTTCTTGTACATCATTTTCGAAGCTCACTAAAAGTGATCTGAAGCTTAAGTTCATATAGGGTACATGCTAATACCGAGCTCAAACTAGCTAGCTAGAATTTTCTACAGCTCAAATCTGCAAGCCCTTTGATTCCATATATAGGTTTGTTATAGGCAATCGCCGGTCTGAGTAGCAAGCAACAGATTACGATTGATATTGCTTAAAGAATACAGTTAGCTAGCCTCTATTATTAAGTCTAATATATCCGGCGGCCAGAACTCAAATTACTTGGAAGATTATGCCAGTAAGCCTGAACACACAGCAATCTTTCGGTCCACACTGCCTCAATCCAAACTTGCACCCGCATTCGTATATAAATTAACTACAAGCTAGTAGCTAGCAGTACAAGAGTGACATGTGGTTAACTACATGAATTTTCTGCAACAATCCTCCTTCTGCGCATTGATCAAAATGGTCAAAATTGAAAGAGCTAGCTTTCCCAAGTGTAACTGAACCTCTGAAAAACCTAATGTCTACTCGCAATTCACTGATGCGTGCATCGACAAACTGAGGAGCCGTTGCAGGCATTCACAGCGCGCAGATCGAAAGGGCCCCAAGTCTAGCGTGTTGCATATATATAGACAGCAGCCTCCATCACTGGCATGGATAGCAAACTTAAAGGAAAGACCTGAGAGAGCTCTCCCTAAGACACGTACACCTGCTATCCATATCCACTTGGATACAAATTTATCAATAACTACGTATATTAGTACAAATCAATTAATTAAGATCGAGGCTCTATCATATATATACTGTATATGATTCGACCTATGAATTAATCAATTCAACGAACCTGGAAGGCTAGCTGGAACTTACGTACTGATATATATATATATATATGTATATCTGATTTATCCATCTCGCTGAAATTCTCTCCGTACAATTCAAGCGTATCTGATTTGAATGGGAGAAGCGCCCAGCTCGCTCTTGTTGGGAAAGAAAGAAAGAAAGAAAGAAAGAAAGAAAGAAAGAAAGAATAACTAGTTAGCCAGAGCTTGGATGGATCTGTATCCAAGACGCTGTTTTGGAATTAAGTCTTAACAGTGGACGCAGCTCGCTCACTTGTCCATCTTAAAACCTAACTATTCAATATATATATATATATATAGTCTCTTCCTCTATTATTCTTCTCCCTAGCTAGCTCTTCCAAACTTAATTGCCTCCCTTTTCCCCTCTCTATTCTTTCCTTCAAATCCTTCCATTTTGGCACACCAGTCTTTTTCTGTTGATGCTATTATTTTTATTTGACATTCTTTCCTCTCCGGGCTTTTCCAATTCGAATTCATGGGTTTTGGGAATTGGATTATTTCTTCTTGTTCATGTAACTGCAGCTAGCTCGATATTTGAACTGGGTGGGTTCCTTTCTTGTTCATATATAGTATGCTATCTCAGGAGATAAACCCACCTGGGGATTCATATAATAGTGAAAATATTAATCTTGCTCAACCAGATAAGCATCCTCCATTCTCTTTAAGGTCAGTCAGTATTTGTCATTTCCAATCTTCTTTTCCCAGATTCTTTGTTTCATAATTTTACTTGCTCTATATCTTCATATCTAATATTTTTTTTCTTGTTTGTGTCATAAATTTGTTATGAATGGTATGTCTCTGCTACCTAAATGAATAAAATTTGCTTCGAATAATAATTGCTAGGTTCTGCTTTGCATGCCATATTTTTTTTCTGGAGCACTGTGTGTTAAAATTAAAATTTCATTTCATCCATGTTACCTTTATCATAATGACTTGCTTGCGTTTATCTGAGAGTAATTTTTTGCTGCAATTCAATGTCTTACTAGTTCTTTTTCCAGACAGCACGTTCTTGCTTGTCGTCGTAGAGATGTATGGTCTAACTGGCCATTTCCGAAGAAATACTTGCATATGTGTTTCAGTCGCGGTATCAAGGAGGTGTTGCCGCCCTTTGAGTCTCATGAATCAGCTCTACAATCAATCAGAGGAGTTGTGAGTTTCCGTTGTGCTGGCCGAAAAGATAAAGACAAATCGTCAGATACTATTGTGCAGGAGAACGAATGTGAATGCGTATTGAACACAGAGCCATCAATATCAAAATTTTCAGTCCAGTGTTGTTGGCCTTGTTCTACCTCAAATCGTAGTTGTGAGAATGAAGAAAATGAGAATTGTTTTAGTCCTGAAGTTGCTTCAAGCCCGACAGATAAACATGCAAGTACAATACCAAGCTCAAAGGAAAAGAATGAATTTAGTCCCAATGTGGCTTCCAGTTCCACTTTTGTAGTTTCAGCACATCAACCTTCAACTTCAATACAGACTACAACTACATTGACGTCTATTAGGAAGCTGACGCATAAAGGAAAACGACATAGTGGTAAGCAGAAGAAGAGGAAGATGGCTGATATTTTAGATGTTGCTAAACCATGTACGTTCGAGGATCTTCTTAGAATTAAGAGATTGTGCTCTATGATTTCAAACAACCCTCATGAGCTAGAGGACGCTGGAAAAGAATCTGTGGTCGATGCTGAGAATTATTGTGAATGTGAAGTAACCATGGATTACTCGAGTGAAAAGCTTGAAACAGATTCTAAAGCAGCTAATGTCAGTATGGAATCCAGCAAAGGATCAGCTGTGACATTCAAGTTTAGCAAATGTGAATTCAATCTCTAAAGCAAGGATTGATACAACATATACTACTATATATATGGAGGTATAATCTCAATTCGTCGTCTGTCTCCTATGGAGTCTGTCACAAATTTTAAGATTTTAGTTATAATTTTAAAGCAGTAGATGTAGGGTTACGAATTTAGGATGATTAAAATTCAGCATTGCATCTTAAGGATGTAGCATGAATGAGTGCTCATTTATGGATGGATTATTTTGCATGTGTGATGGTAAATAGAGTTTGTTTCTATCATAAGTATGTAGAACTTGCCTCTGATAAACTTGAAGCCAAGGATACTTGGCGTCTATAAGCATAAACATGTACTTCCTTCTGGTATATGCAATAATTGATTCCAAGTCATCATTCACCCTTAGAAATTACCAGTAGGTGTATGCAGAACCTGAATTTTGCCCATCAGAATGATAGAGGGAAAAAAAGGCAGGTGATGTTTCTGTATATAAGGGGGAGGGGAGAGAGATACACTTTTGAGTGTAGAATAAGTGTTGAGCATAAGAGGAATCTAAATATATATACATATATATATATATATATCAACAGAAACTACTTGAATGTGTAAAACTCAATGGTGGTAATGACAGAGTCAGATGGCTTTGGATGGTTCTGGAATTCCATAAATAAGGACATGTTGGGTGATGGTCAATCTTAGTTTGTTGGCTCCGCCTCAGTGAGCATCGATTTCTTTTTGACAGATGACATGCTCATAATTTCTCAAGCTTCTTGGGGTTTCACTGTCTGTGTGAGCTTTTTATGTAGTACCGATTTTGTTGCAAATTTGAAGTGCTCAAACCGAACTTGAAAGCCTCCAGTTTACCCAAGTTGCTGATGTTCCTACAATAGCTAGGAGTATTCTAGCTCTTGATTGTGTTTTGTTGGAGAAACTGGAAGCAACATTCTTTATTGGTTTAATAGTTGGTATTACAGAATATATATATATATATATATATAAGCATGATGCTATAGTCCACTTTACATTTCAATTCAAACACATACATGTAAGCGTCTATATGTTTATTCCTCACTCACAGGTGAAGAACTGAAGATTAACATCTCTGCAAACACATAGCGCAGAGTACTGCTGAGCATAAGAGCATTGCTGTTTGCTTTGTGTACTTCACCAAATTGTGTACATGTACGGGTCCCTAACATAAAAATGATAAGAAAATACAATCGGTTCCAAACAATTCGAAGCATTGGTCGTTCAGATTCACCTTTCATTAGAGCCGTAAAATATCAAACAAAAGTGGAACCTTGAAATTTCGGCAGTTTATATGTGCATTTTACACGATGAGTTGAAGACATAACGTCACCCGGCTAATCCAGTTTGGATGTCCTCTTGGGTCTTGGGATGGTTCATACATATGTCGCATGAAGAAGAATCCCCACTTGTTGTCTTTTCGGTAAAACGGTAAAAACACATTATTAATCTGCCCTATATATATTTGACAGCTTCCAGCTCTATTGGTTCTTGTTCTCTGCTGCTGGGCTTCTCTCTCTTGTTCAGCGCAACTCCCTCACAAACCAAAACCCAAATCCTTCAAAACAACAAGTCGAGTTCAGTTCCCGTAACTGATCGAATCTGACAGTAACTCTCTCTCTCTCTCTCTCCCCAATTCTAATTGTCTGGTATTTCTGTCTATATCTATCTCTTGGAATATATACACTAAACAATTGTTCTCGATTGTCAAATGAAAAACAAGTGACCTAGTGGGTCTTTTACTCTCTGTCTGTCTCTCAGTTTAATATGAATGATTGCCTGCTTTAGATTTTATTTAGTAGAGTGTTTGTTTTGTTCAAGCATCTATTTCATACTCTTAATTAGTTTACATACAAGTTGAACTCGGGAAGTTGAGCACTGCCTGCGATTTTAGCTGCCAAATGACCAGTATCGATTTTTACTTTTTCTGTGTTAAAGCTTTGTATTGGTTTCGGTACTAAAGAAAAATGTGAATTTGGATAGGAGTCATAGGACAGATGATTCCCATGATATTTGATGATGCTCAATTACAGTAAATTGAATATTTTTATATGCTGTGCATCTCTTTCTAAATCTGATAATGTCAAATTCTTTTCTCATTTCTGTGAACCATTGTCCAGTCTTTTCAAATAAATGAGCTTGGTTTCTGTATGTGTGATCCGGTGAAGGTATTGAAAATGATAACAAAATATTGTGATATCAGGTGCACTGTTATCTTTTAGATAAAGTGGGTGGCTTTGTAACACATAATTTCATGATGACAGGTTTGCTTCATGCCAGTCATACTAAAGCATTGCAGGGAAGTGCTCTATGTTACTCTCATGTGGATAATATGAGACTGAAGATGGTATTGTTACACCTAGCTGAGTCTCACCACTGAAATAGCGTAGTGTAGGATATAGAACTTGTGATTGCATAAAAATGGCTTTATCTTTGCCTGTTTCGTCCCAGAGCTGCTTTCCCATTGCTTCTTCCAATTGTGACTTCCTCCCACAGAATCCTCCTCGCTTTTATGAAGTCAGGAGAAATCATAACTACACTAGTAAAACATTAAAAAACATCTCCTGTCCAGTTTCTTGCTCAGCTGTCAAAACTGTTCGCAGTCCTTCTCTAGACAGGCATGTTGTCAAACAGAACAAAATTCGGTTTATCCTAAAGTTACAAACACTGCTTCTTTCCAAACCAAAATGCTATATTCCACTTCAGATTCTTAATAAATGCAGATCCTACCTTTCCCTATCAAAGCCTCGGTCCATCCTTTCAATGATCCATCGTTACCCTACCATTTTTGAAGTTTTCTCTCTTCCAGTTGCACCCTTGCCATTTAATGCAACTAGGTTGTCATTATCTCAACTCTGTGTCCGTCTAACCCCAGCTGCAGCAGCCCTTGCTGCTCAGGAATCAAGTCTGAAGTCAGCCATCTCCGACTCCTTGGCTACCAAACTCCAGAAACTTCTTATGCTTTCTTCTCATCACCGACTAGTTCTATCAAAGTTGGTTCACCTTGGTCCAGATCTTGGTCTTCACCCTAATTTTCGGTCTCGTCTCTGCAATGATCATCCAGACAAGTTCAAGACTGTTGACACGTCCTACGGCCGTGCACTTGAGCTTGTATCATGGGCCCCAGACTTGGCAAAAGCCTTACCCTCTCCAGAAGTTCGTAGTCTTGGGCTGATAGTGGACAGGCCTCTGAAATTCAAACATTTGAATCTTCGAAAGGGGCTGAATTTAAAGAGGCGTCATCAAGACTTTTTAATCAGATTTAATGAAATTCCAGATGTGTGCCCTTACAATACCTCTTTCTCTGAATTTCCAAAGGAGTCCGTTGAAGCAGAGAAGAGAGCTTGTTTGGTGGTGAGAGAAATGCTAGGGATGATGGTCGAAAAGAGAACATTGATAGACCACTTAACACATTTTAGAAAAGAGTTTGGTCTGCCGAACAAGTTGAGAGGGATGATTGTGAGACACCCTGAGTTATTTTATGTGAGCTTGAAAGGTCAGAGGGATTCTGTATTTTTGGTGGAGGGCTATGACGAAAAGGGTGCGCTATTAGACAAAGACACTTTGGTATTCAAGGAAAAGTTGATGGAGTTGGTCAGGGAAAGCAAGAGATTGAGACGAGAGCGGAGGAAAGCTCACGTTAACAATACAATGATTGATGATGGTAATAGTGATCTTGAGGATAGTGTTGAGGATGATGATGATTATGATGATGGCTTCCGGGGTTTGTTTGAGGATGACGATCTAAATTTGGATGACAGGAGTGAGATATTGAACTACAGAGAAAATGGACAGTTTTGGACTGTGGATGCTTATTCTGATGCTGGACGTGGAGATGACAAAAACTTGGAGCCTTGGTAGAAAATATACTGTAGAAATATATATATCTTCAGAAATGTTTTGTGCAGATTGTTCTTGTGGTTATTTTTTATTTTTTTATAAGATTCTTGTGGTTATATTGTGATTATAAATATTCTCCTTGCCGTGTGGATTGTTGTTGTTATAAAGCGATTAGGAGGCTAGTCCATTCAGAACAGTAATCTAGCAGTTCACAGGTCATCTCAAATGGTTTCCTAGTATTTTGTGTAGTGAAGTCATGAGATCGGTGTAGTATCTTTGTTTAAACAATACTTGGGTCCAAATGAGTTTGGATCAACTTTATTCAAATTATACCATTTGTGCATAAACTAGTTTGTTATTCCAAATTTGAGACCACTCATTTTATAGATTGTTGGTTAATGATTAACTCCTCAAAAAATGAATCAAATTAGAAATTATTTGGACATCCGATCTTGTCAAATAAATGAACAGTTATGGTGAATTATAGCATTACAATAAAAATCGTTAATTTGTTTTGCAAAATTGGATGACCAAACGATCTTCAATTTGATTGAATTTTTGTGTATATAGTCCTTAAGATATAAATTATACACTAAGGGCACGTTTGTTACCCAGGACTGTCTAAGTCAGGACTATTTCTTATAACAGTCTCGGACTATACAAGCTTCGGACTGTACTGCAGTAATCCCTAACCCAGGTTTGGTACTGCTTCGGACTAATAGATCACCTGAGTACAATTAAGTGGATGTTAAACTTTAGAAAATCCTGTAAATTTTGACTACACTCTTCCAGGTAAATTTAGATGCTCATGATATATAATGGAGAAAGTTTACAACAAAACTGATGTATAATGTGATCACCATCAGGCTCAATCAATTTAGAACCAACACACAGTAGGACCTTCTGAACTGTAAAGCGAAAATCACATATCTAAGTACTGGATTTTGCCTCATTACAGTCGGAAGGACACATTCTTTTAATTAGCACTCAATTCTAATTACAAATTAGAGGGAGAGGATTAACTTACAATATTAGAGCCAAAAATCTAGCAGGTGATGGGTGAACAGAAAGATACCACCAACAAGGAGAAAAACATGTGGTTGCAGAGCATATTGGGAGTTATTAAATAGAAAGGTTAGATTCCAGAACATAATTTAGCTGTTCTAATCACACAATTATTTGGCCCTCTCCTCAATCAAATCCATTCCCATCTCAGTCGGGTCAGTCGCCTGAAGTTCATAGCTGATCCCATCCAGAACTCTCCTCAGTCCATCTTTGGATGTTGCATACAGGATTTTGGCTCTGATCCTTGACTCACTTGGTGACCTGCAAACTCGAATTTACATCACCCGTAAATCTCCCTAATACTTGTCCGATAACACTAATCCGCGCAAATTTAGTATCTAACTAGTCACAAACAAGGTTCAAATTGAACAAAAGGACCAAGATACATTGTATCTATCTACTCATAAATAGATGATGTTCATAACAGACTTCATCACATACAGAGGAACTTTGATTCTCTTATACCATGAATCCAAAGAGGTGAAATTTGTGTAGTGCCTCAAGCTAGGTATGACTAATTCTTATCATACAAAAACTAAACAGGAGAGTCCTCTATAAACAGATATGAAGCTTTTGCATTTAATTTTACTTCCAAGGCTATGAAGTTTCTTAATTGAAATCAGATCAAGCAACCCAGATCAAGAAGACGACCTAGCTATGAAACTCATAAATTCATATCAAATCAAGCTACCCAGACCAAGAATCATTCA
Organism: Geum urbanum; assembly: GCA_946800695.1. NCBI lineage: Eukaryota > Viridiplantae > Streptophyta > Magnoliopsida > Rosales > Rosaceae > Geum > Geum urbanum. The sequence goes on from OX327012.1 coordinate 24,398,190, forward strand.
TCAATCAATCAAATAAACACAACCCATAAACAATTGTCAAGTAAATCGATCTATTTTAACCCATACCAGATCGAGAAAAAAAATTCAAGATAGAGCAAGGTTGAAGACGAGAGGGAGAGAGGGAGAGAGAGAGAGAGAGAGAGGAGGAGGAGAGAGAGAGAGAGGCAGAACCTGGAATGGGGGTGTGTGAGAGAGTCGATGAGTGAGAGAGCATCAGAGCTGAGTGAGAGAGGCGTGAGAGTGAGACGAAAGCTTATGGAGTCCCCCCAATTTTGGGGCCGCTCCGTAAGCCGAAATATGGGGGACGCGGGGACTGCGTAAGCTCATTAATTGAAATCCCGTGTTTTCACCAAACGTGGGTTTCGGCTTATTTTTGTGTGTAAGGTAGTCCAGTCCAATCCAAACCCAGGTAACAAACGTATCCTTAAGTGATCTCGATTATCAAATCACAAATCAAAAAGTGTATAAAATGAAGGAGTTTGAACAAAGTTGGTCCAAACTCATTTGGACCCAATTATTTTCTTTTTTGTTGTCTCTTTGGGTGGGAGAGGTATAAGCAAGGTTCTAAAAAACGCTAGGCGACCCTAGACGGTGAACATACCTTCGAGCGCCTAAGCGGCTAGACGTGGATTAATCGGAATTAGACGTTTTCTATGCGACTTAAAGGCGGTATTAATTCAATACATATATATGTGAAATAATGAATATTTAAAACACTTATATAATAAAATTAACAATAAATATAGTTTAAATTGTCATAATCTCCATACAAAAATATATAATATAGAGTAATAATCTCAAATCTCAAATTATTTGAGTTTTAAATTATTATTATTTTCACGCCCAGCATCGCCTAGGCTTGCCTAGGCTTGCCTAGGAGCGCCTGAGAGCGCCTAACCCGCCCAGGAGCGCCTAGCCTGCCCAGAGAGCTTATTCCCTCATTTAGCTTCGCCTAGCGCCTAGGCATCGCCTAGGCGGTCGCCTAGGTCGCCTTTTAGAACAGTGGGTATAAGAATGGTTTAAGCAGTCTACTAGGAATAAGTTCTTCAAACTTAATGTTGATGGGTCTACTTCTGGTTGTCTCTGTGCTCACCAATTTTAATGTTTTATAGATCATGAAGAAACAAAATATGAGAGTCACTTGTAATGGTATGCCGTTCATGGACTTGATATGGATATGAAATTTGAAAATCCTTGAAAAGCCAAATTTCTAGAAAAAGACCGTGAAGATCAACAACACCGTAACAAAAAGCTAAATGTTGACACTAGCTGAGATGTAACTGCCTCGCCAAAAATGTTGAGACTTAAAACAGATTTTAGGAACGTGGACTGTAATCATCTCAAATCAACATACAGGCGCATCAAATTTTGGTTAGAGTCCAGCCTAATACCAGTCTAAACTGCAGACAAGAAATTCACAGGAATCAAAAACAAAGCTGCTGTTCAACAAAGAACAAACATCGGAATGAAACATTACAAAATTTTATTTCCATGATCTTTTCATGCTAAAGAATAAAAGTATCAGGAGTGATTATCGATCGATGAGACAGTCTGTGGCAGATTACATATGGAACACCAAGCCAGCGCCTGGTGTTATATATCAATGAGTTACATTGACACGTCAGAAATTTCTCTTCTGCTTCAATCTGATTGCATGGCTGGTATTAAATCAATAGGATAAATAATACAGGAAACGATCATGGATTCCATGCACATGGCTTCTCTACCTTCCAAAAGTTTTGCATATCAACCTCAGAACCAAAAGACAAAATTGCTTCCTTGAATTTACCCCGAGCCTACCGTCTGTTAACAAAATCATTGAAATCTTCAATATGCAAAATTTCACAGCGAGCCTTTGGGTTTTGATTTCTGTTTCTTGCCATCCAGTGATCCTAGGCCTTTGCCTAACCCAACTGGAGGTTGGCCTTCCTGCTCCAATGATGGTTGGTTTGGTTTGGCATCTGCCGGGACATTTGAAGGATTATCATTGGCTTCCTTAACTCCATTGGTTTCTCCATTTTCCACTGCTTCTCCAGGTCCACTTGCATTCATCATGTTGAGGAGCTGACTAAGTGGAGGCAATGCTTGGACGGGAACACCATGTGGACGTATTAAGAGGCCCCTAGCCGCTGCCTTCTTCCTGATTTCAGCTGCTGCTCGTGCAGCCCTCTCATCAACTCCCCTCCCTCGGGGAAGTGTTTCACCCATAATAGCAGCAGCATTAAGAGATTTGTTGATGGAAGCGTTAGAACTCCCAGAACCACCGGCTACAGCAGCAGATTGGAATGCTTGCATCAAGTCAGGATGGGCCTGATAAGGAAAGCCAACTATCAGCCAATAGGTAGAAACAGAGGCAAGTTCTGAGCAGAAATGCAGGGGACATAACATCGAGAAATAAACAAAAACATGATATTTGGGAAGCAGAACTGTAAAAGATCCTTTAATTTCATCACTGAAAAACATTCATTCAGAATACCTTCAAGATGTCAATTGCCTTTTGGGCAGAAGCGGCGTCCAAAGCTTGACCCTTCTGCTTTTGTGCAATCAACTTTCAGAAAAAAGATAACAAAGTTTAGATATCAATAATAAGTACTTCCATCATGTGGGAACACCATACGGTCTCTTCTATACCTGCTGCTCACGCACTTTGAATGTCTTCATCCAGTTCTGAGAGTCCCGTGTCCTCGAGTCCTCCTCACCCAGTTGTTTTACAAGTATGTCATAGGTTTTCTTCTCATGCTGCCATACCAAATGCCACACTCAGTGCATTGCAAGCAATTGTAAGATCATATTTCAACAAATTAAAAAGAACAAGTCTCAGTATGTTATCAGAATTTCTGTTTTCACCAACAGTTTTGAAAAAAAAAAAAAAAAAAAAAACCCCTTCCATTTCTCCCAACATTTTTTATGAACAATCAATCCCCAAAAATGATCATGGAAGGATGATGCTTGCCCTATAACCACAGCAGGTGACCGCTATTGAAATGTCAAAACTCACATTTAGAGTATAAAATATCGACAAGAATGTCTAAACGATGAGGATTATGCCTTCTTTCTACAAGGATCACCAACTAAATTTCTCTTTTTTCCTTTTCTCTTACATTTACCAGAGGTGAGTTGGCACTTCATAATTACTAAAGAAACATACCTGGTGGGAGAGCTTGAAGGCACCCATACAATTGAATGCAATAGCAAGTGCATGATAGCATACGGCAGTTTGGATATGCTCCTCGCCTAGAAGCCTTTCATTCTTTTTCAAAGCCTCTTGCAAATATCGAAGAGCAGTATCCATCTTCCCAAGATCCTGGTACATCATAGCAACATTAATAAATGTTGCTGCAACATCAGGGTGATCTGGGCCAGATGACAAACTAAGCAGAAGCAATGCTCGAGACATATGTCGTAGGGCAAGTTCTGTTTGATTAAGTCCATGATAAAATAGGGCCATATTCCCATAGCTGCAAAGATAATTTGGACATGGTGAGAGCGAACAATTAGAACCAAAATAAAGAGTGGAGAGGAAAATTAGAGTTAAAATGAAACATGATAGGCAGGAAAGAGTTGGAGGTAGATCATACAAAATAAAGACCAGGTTCCAATTAAGGCATTAATATTGTATATATAATATATATATATATATATATATATGCTGTGTACTGTGATATGGGAGATTCTCTAATGAGAACCATTTGAGGACTTTCTATCTTCAACCCCCAGATCAAACTTGTGGAGATTTTAAAATACATAAAAGCTCAGAGCTACGTGCTAGCTATAGTTATAACTCCATTAAACAAATTCACAACAAAGACTACTCCACAAGCCATTGAAACCAGCACAAACTCTAAAATTCAAGAAGTGTAAAGCAGTCATAAGCCAACTAGGAAGGGATATCATCTAATATATAGACTGCAGCAGATTATGAGAAAGAGATGGATAGAAAGAACTTTGATCAACTTGGCCGTGTTCACTAACCTCAGGTACTGCGGTGATGAGAGAGAGGCTTGGTCAGATGTGATATTGGTGATTGGTGTGATACAATTTCTTAATATCTACTACACTAAGATCTGAGGGCCAACATTGAACATATTTATGTAATCCTCTATTGAAGAGTCCTCGATCAAGAAGCTCCCATTATATTACATGTACACATATAACACAAGACTACAATATTTGTGACATTACATCCACATTCTATTATAGTACTTTCTGATTTTCCGTGTCATAACGACTTTTCTTTGTCACAATTTCTACTTTTGGTTTCTCAAGACATTAGAATATAATTTTACCTGTGAGCAGTGTCAGGGTGGTCCAGACCGAGGCAACGCTCGTTTATAATTAGTTCCTTGTGTTGTTGCATTATGGCCCCGGCCATGTCTCCTGCATGATATAGAACCATGGCAAGATACCTGAAATTTTGTACAAGAACACATTAGCTCAATTTTATTCAGAAATCAACTTTACACAAGTATAAAGTTGCGCTATGTACCGACAACAGTTAGCCACCTCCCGATGCATTGGACCTGTAACCTAAAAAGCAGAAAGGGAAAGGCTGTTCTTTTAGACACCAAGACCACCGATGGTTTAACATCACAACCCAAGTTAAGTGGCATACCTGCTGAAGGATAGAAAAAGCCTCGGAAAATAATGTGTAGGCTTCACTCAACATTCCCTAGCAAAACAGAATAATTGTGTAAAGTAAGTTTCAATAACATTTGTAGAACAGAAGTTTCTGTATATCGGTGAATATATTAAACTCATACTTTAAAACAATGTATAATAGAATAATATAAGAAAATTTGAAAGTTGCAGACTTTGAGTGAGATTTTTTAAAAAAATTAGAGACTTGTCCACAAACCATTACAAAATATAAAATGCCAGAAATGAAAGGTGAAGATATTTACTGTTCAAAGTAAATAACTAAAAGCCATGTGTAACATCCAAACCATTTGAATACAAAGTTGCAAATTTTGATAGAGATAACAAAACCAAGAATTTTATGCACGAACAATCCCAAATAGTAGAAACACCATGAAGTTGCCTTCAAATCATTCCCAACTAAGTCACGACCCTTTATTCTTGGTGAACGTCAAATCCTAACCATTTCTATACAACTCCAAACTAATCTATTGGCTATCTTTTGGAATTGCATCAGCATATAGGTGGTAACAACTTTTCTAGTTAGAATCACTTTCCTAACATTCAGGACATTACCACATGTACAAAACCACATAAATTTTCCAAAGATTCAATAATACCTCGGCCAATTGGATTTTCCCTGTTTCCACAAGATCCTTAGCTTCTGAACAAACAGGAACAGAGTGTTTCACTACAGGTTGAAGATTCAAGATATCCGATATTTCAAAAGGAGCTGCAGAACAGAGATCATATCGGCGAGCTGCAATTGTAATACCGACCTACAATTGATAAAAAAGAAAGTTAAACACGCTACAAAATTGATTTGATCTCATAATGAATGTGATAAATTCATACCTTTTGGCAAAGATTACGGATAACCGAGTCTTTCTTTACATTCATCCTAGCCTCCTTCGGCAACTCAAACTATGAACAAAGGGAAATTAGGTCAACAAAAAAGGTATGTTACACCTTTCAAAGATTTGATGTGGGAACATAATAAGCATCTTCGAAGCTGACAAATCAAAAACATGTCCTTTTCGGTGGCCCAAAACAAAACAATATCAAAATGACCCTACGTTATGTAAACAGCGTAACAAAAACAGACTTGCCTAGGAGAAAATCATAATTTTCAATCAAGCATAATCAGAAAGAGGGTGTAAAGAAGAAAATAAACTCCTACAAATTGCCAATCATAATTTTCTAATGGAAAAAAGTTCCAAAAAAACAAAGCTTAACGAGGCATGTGTACAACCCCGGAAGACGGTAATATACCTCATATTTGAGTTTGGCGAATTCTTCTATATCAGACCACAGAGTTTCTGAGCTAACATGCATAAAGGAGGATACATTCTTCTTCATAGATCCTCCACCCTTCAATTTTCCTAGTGCCTTTGACCGTTTTCCTGGAGACTGATGACCTGCTTGTTCCTGAAGTAAATAAAGTAGATCAAAAAACCTTCCTCGAACTTCAATTTTGATCGACATATACTTGGCAATAGTAAAATATTGATTTTCCCTTCAAAATAATAGTTAGCTGTATTCGTTGTCAATTACAAATTGCTAAGGCTGTAAAGACACAAATGATCAAGAATTAGCCAGACAATAACTTAACTATAGAGCGATCCACATATAACCAAGGAAATTACTAAACCAAAAATAACATCTAAAATAAAACATACTCTTTTGGGGGTTCTAGCCTGAGAACTATTAGCAGTGACTTTTGAGCCAACAGCTTGATAGTTTCCAAAGAAACAGTTGAAGAAATGGGAGATTGCAGGCCCAATATCATGGTCCTCTGTATCTCTCAGGACATCCTGCAAAACACGAACAATGGGCAACCTATGAACCACAGATACATAAAACTGAGAATCGATATTTACATGTCCTAAGACAACAAGATGAGTAACAGATAGCTATCTTCTAATAGCCTTCAGTTTCAATATGAAGTGGAAATGAAGCAATGTTGACCACTACAGTCCTGTTACGAACTGTCAGTGTTAAAGTGCAATTTAAGTTTCTTTTAATTTGAAATTTGGGCAGCTCAAATTTAAATATAATAATGCTGGACAACAAACCAAAAGCAAGGGTACAAAAGTGACATTTACTTGGCATGAGTTTATTTACTATTTTATCTTCACACATTTGGAATGATACAGATAGTGTACATAAAAAGGTGGGGAAAATATACACATACAGCACTACTCTTTATATTATAATGAGGAATTGCATAACTAGATTAAGCAACAGAAAGAAAAAATCACCTTGAGAATGTGCTTGGCTGATCTAACCACAATCTCATTAGAGCAAAGATCCCAGAGATGAGGTAAATGTCTAGTGCCACCAGCCAGCTGTTAAAATAAATACAAAAGACAGTCGAAGGAAAATTAAGACATAGAAACAAAAAGAAAAATAGTAAAGATAAAAAGGTTCACATGTTACAAATAAAACATCGTAACATAGGGATTAAGATCCACGAAGCATACTTTTCCAATATAGCGAACATTAATCCCATGAGCATGGAGTGCTTCAGTTAGTGTCTGCCCATCCATGGGTGATACTTCAAGTGTGCAAAGATCCTGTATGAACTTTGGAAGAACAACCCCGGTAAGATACAAACTAACTTTCCTCACATTTTCCTCATCTGTTGCTATCTCCTGGAAATAGCATGGACAATTTATCATGTGGTATACCTTTTACTTGGGCACGAGGCGTAATGGACAATCACAAAGCCTGAGACATACCTCTGCACTTCCGGCCAACTTAAACTCTGTGAAGACATTAGGGTTGAAAAGAATGTCCACACATGATTCAGAGCTATCAGCTGGTAGAGAAACACTTTCTTGTGCATCCATTGTCTTCTCTTTTTCTGGTTTGTCCTGCAAAGATAAACTCACGCTATTAGAGACACTTCCGCCCCAATGTGAATTAATCACACGAGATCATTTTTTTGAGATACCAAAAGAGGTGGACCAAACTTGACAAATACAGTCATCATGTTATTAAGATCATGTTGGTTTATATATAGCATATAAATTATATGTATACATAAATATATATATATATATGTTTAAAAATTACTGCCATTGTCCTCACCTGGTTAACATCTGGACCATCAGAGAGGAGATGAGCATCTCCTTCACAATTAGACTTGGATTTTGATTTCTCTGCCGCATTGACCTTCTCCCAAACAGAAGGCTCAGCAAAGATATGTATGAAACAAACCAAAAATTACTAGTGTAGATATTATGTACCATATGTTACCTGGCAATAGGCAGTAATTAGTTCTGGTCTCAGAATACAAAACCGAGACCCAGATCCGGTGAAGTTTGCATCACGAGGAGTCACTCTCATCAAGTCGAGAAGATAATGCCTGAAAGAGCAGAATTTAGAATTGAATCACAATCAAATTTACTATAGCTAAATAAGCTCAAAAATATTGGGATGCTTCCCCCCCCAACTACATACTTAAAACAAGAGACAAAATGATGCCTCACTTTGTGCGAGTGTAAATCAATGAAAATATTATCTATACTTTCATGAATTTGTATAAGCAGGAGTGGTATTTTTTTTCTATGGAAGATGTGAACAGTGGAGCATGAGAAGTCAAAATTAGCATATGAAAGAAGGCAAAGAACACTTTAAAGAAACAATACCTGTCATCACTACCAACAATCCCCTTGCATTCAACTGGTGCAGCTAATTTGAAAACATTTCCAGATCCATCAAGAACTGTGTGTTCTTTCAAATGAATGCGTTTAGCAGCCTCTACCACCTAATGCAGAACACATTAGCAATTGTACATTGTAACGAGGGTTTTCACTAAGAAAGAAAAAGCAAACTTTTATGTGCATCCTAACCTTTGAATGAAACTCCTCGTTCCAGCATATCTTCTTGCCATTATCAACTGAACCATATAGAAGGGAATCTGATTTATCCCCTTGAAGAATGCCAGGTAAAACACTCTACAACAGTATGCATAAAAGAGAGGGGAGGGGGTAAGAAATGACAAACAGACCACATTTAATAGTCGTTTCAAAAGTGACAAAAGAATATGTCCTATTCACAAGCAATAATATCAAAATTTAGTGCGTGAAATGGATCCTATATTGAGTACAAAAGCTCATATCAAATAGTCCTTCCCTGACATAGGACCAGAAGCTTTTTTATTTGAGCATGACTTTTGAACATAGCTCTGCCCAGTAAGAAGGAAAACATAAATTATGATGAAAACAGAAGAATGGTTACACACCTGGGCTACTACTCTATGGCCTCTGTAATCAATAATGGCCATAGCAAGATTATAAAGTCCAGCAACATCAGCTTCCTGGTACGCCTTAGTTCCTTTCAAATCATTATTTGCAGAAGCATAAGTCGCCTGCTCAGTCTCACCCAATTGTGCCTCAGCTGTTCCCATGGCATCATGACATTCCCCTGCACACGAAGCATCACATTTTTCCCCATTGGCAATTTCACTCTCCTTATGCAACAAACTGCCAGGGACCTTTTCAGAAGAACTGTGTAGAGAGCCAGAGCTCACCATCTTCGAACTGGAGTCTTTAGGGTTCTTGGACAGCTGCTCAAGATCCGCATCAACAGCGAAACTAAAGAAGATGTTATTGTGAACATACCTAGAACCACACAAACAAACAAAAAATACTAGCATCAGCCAAATAGTATTACTACTAAACATTGCAGCATATATAGCCTTCATACGAAATACCAACCAAAAAAGTAAAGCAATGTAACTATGTCAAATGTTCAACCATAAGCCTTACAAATCAATATAGAATATCTGATGATAACATGTACTGATCCATATAAATTACAACATTTTGCACAAATAGGCATGAAATGAAAACCTAAAAGCAAAGGATGTTAGCTAACGTCCCTGAAAACTATAGCCCATGTTTCTGATTGATCTACATAGAAGAGGAGCTACGGTCTTGAAATCATAGATACTAGAATAAACTCACCGCCAATAAAGCAGCTCATAAAAATATACGCACTATTTCCTTGTGAAAACATGTATGTAAAAGAGACTATATCAGACTTTACATGTGGAAGCACTCAGGATCCGTTGGATTTATAGGTGGTATGCATCTGCTGATAACTCCAATAGCACCACTGATTGCTGCATCGACGAAGTCTGAGGTCACTTTGTAGAGAGCCCTATCCCGCAAAATTCTGCAAAATATGATATTAAGAAGTGTTAAATATGGAAGATGCCAGAACCATAGTAAGTGATAAAATTACAAACAAATGGAGGGAAAACTGCTAGAACACACATAACTATCACAACACACTCATTACCTTTCTTGAGGAGTTGTATGTGGAAATTCCCTGCAAGATTGCAACTCCTCATTCCAATCCCTTTGCATGCCAATGAGCTCACTACCATAGGAGAGGGTGAGTGCATCTTCTGCTCTAGCCGCATCACGTTTGTGTTCTGAAAATAGCACAACCTTTTAATTGTATGATGTATGAAGAAATCCACACCAAACTCAGAAAGAACAAACTTATTTCTGTTCTGTATGATGTGGCATACGTATTAAAGATATGTATGCAAATTAGACATGGACAACCAATCCCAACGACTACTAGGCAGACTTCATTAGATTCACATTGTCACTCTTGCTTAATTCAATTATTAGAATAGTAAATGAGGAAAACCTTTAACAGCTACAAGATCGTATTTATTAAACACATGCAAGTCCAATGAAGTTGCGCTCACCTGGAAGTGGATGTAATCCTAGCCATGAATTCGGTGGTAATAGAGATTGAACGTTTTCAAAAGGATGAGCTGAAGCTCTCTGCTCCAAAATTTCACGAAAAGCTTCAAAATAAGAAAATTGTAGAAGCTATTAATTGATTGGTGTTACTGTGAAAACAAAAAACTAAAAATAAAGACCATTTTAATTACCTTTTTGGAACTTAGGGCTGATCTTTTGTAAAATTCCAACAAGTGTGGTCGATTCAGGATAAGTTTTGCTTGGCCTGGGATTAAGAATATTATTTATGGAGCTTGAATTGACATAAAACATTTTTGTTGTCCCCGTAATGCAAACTTTAGTACCCTCCAATGTTACTACATCCATGTAAATCAAATCTCCAACAAGCCTGGCATCAAAAATAACAACCAGCTGTCAAGAAATGTTTGATATGACCAAATAAATGAAAATATTGTGGACCTTTGGAATGAAATGCAGGTATTTACCTTCTATAGCTTGGTGGTGGATTGAAGGATGAAAACACGATACTCTCTACACATTTGATCTCTTTTGAAGGTGATGAAAGTAAATTACTCGATGAACCGGCAACATCCTCCATAAAACCCAAACCATCCAGCTCAGGAACCTCAGGTTTGACAGTACCTACATTACAGTCGCATACAAGTTTGTCTAGTTACAGAGAGATAAATTGTCAGATTTAATCAATAGTAATAAGAAAGGAGCCATACACAGCATCACAGACCTCCAGGTGTTGCTGCTTTGTTTTGAGCCGTCTCATATTGTAATGCAAGTGATGTTGATAGTGACGCATGAAGAGTAGAAAGTGAAAGTAATTCTCTGGTACGGTGAACATGCGCCCTTATAGATCTATCATCATATAAAGCTGCCAGACCAATTTTCACATTAGAACATGCTATCAGGGTATATAACATCCCCAAAAGAAGCACAATAGTCTCCTAAGAATGATGATCTTATCATACCAGGAACCATTTCCAAGGAGCATCCGCCAATAGTAATGTCAGCGACTTCAGAAATCTCATTAAAATCTTCCAAATGAGAAGTTGAGCCATCCTTGGTGTGTAACAACAAGTCATAGCATGTGAAGAAACATGTCTCGGGAGCATCAAGCAGAAATTGTCTTATATCCATAACAGAATCCCCGGGGTTCAGCTGCAAAATTTATAAACAAATCAGTGAATTCCATAAAAAGAACTGTGATAAGTAACACTGCATTTTGCAGCCAACAAAATAATGAGTTAACTTGGGAGAAATATTTCATCAAAACTAGCTCACTTGTAGTTCTAGCTTCTCGCCACTTTGTGTCTTGACAGAAACAGGGTAAAGATGAAGATCACCTGCACTCTCCGAACAGTTAGACTTCAATGAGTAAGACAATATTACTTTCATCACAATATGTGATTAACAAATAAATATCATCGATATATTGACAGGCTCCATGAGCTTCAGTGAAAAAACTATATATCCACACCAATCAATTGAGAAAACTCAAAACTATGTTCAATTGAAGTGTGGAGCATATGTTCATTCGCATATAATCCTTGAAGCAAATTTTCACTTTCTACTTGTATACAATACTTATAAACAACTTCAATAAGATCATCAAACAAATGCAAACACTGTGCATATGTCAAAAAAAAAATATGCTCAAATTCCCACTCTCATTGCTTTTACGTGGTAAAGACATGACCACCAAAATGAGCCAAAGAAATGAATAAACTCTACACCTATAAAATGCACGTTTCTATTACATCAACTAGCAGTAAAATACATTTACTAGGTAACAAACATAATAACAGCCAAAAACTGGCGAATTCACCTTGCTTAGCTTCTTCGCCACCACCGACTGCAGCAGCAGCAGCAGCAGCAGCTGTTTCATCAGTTTCCTTAACCGGCAAGCTGTCACTGGCTGTTGACTCTGGCACAATCGGAACACCACCATTAGCATTGACCTCAACGAGGGTTTCCAAAGCACTCGACTCGTCTTTCAAGCTGTCTTTCGCATCAGACTGGACCACAGAGATAGCTTCGGATGACGAATTCGCCGCAGGCTCCGCTTTATTACTATGCGACGCTCCTTTGCGGTTCCTTCCTTTGTTTGATTTCCCAGCCATTTTTCACCTCCGATTCTGCAAACAAATTATCGCAAACGCAATACAATCACCACAAATACAAATACGGATTCAAATTTCAAACAATAACAACAACAAAAATACGAGCAAACAAGAATCGGATAAAATATCATGATATTGAACTAAACAAGTTTCTATGCAACAAAACCTAACGCGAATAAAGAGAGATATACGAGAGGAGAGAGAAAATGAGGTGATAGCGAGAAATGGATGAGAGAGAGAGAGAGAGAGAATACCTAGCAGGACATGTAAAAGAGAAGAGAAGAGAAGAGATGAAGAAGAGTCGGAAAGTGAATGAAGGCTTTTACTGAGAGAGAGAGAGAGAGAGAGAGAGAGAGAGAGAGGGGCGGCTTCCCCTTTATTAAAGAGTGAGAGAGCGTGCGTGTGTAATTTTGAGCTTTTGGGCTGGCTATAGCTAAAGAGAGCTAAACCCTGATTCCCTATGGTTTGGGCTCTCCACCACTAAATCCGACCCGAAATCCTCAAAAGATGTCTTTTGGCCTTTTGCGTCTAAATTTTAATGCCTCAGTTTGGTTTTTCTTTTTTATTAAGATAGATAAATAAAGAACAAATTAGAAGGAAAAGCCTCTGTCACAACCTCCTTCAACAAGATCAAACTGAAAGGTAGGTATACGGTGGTGGAGCCAGCAAAAATTTTGAGGGGGACCAAAACTTGGGGAAAGAATTAGAAAAAACAAAAATAGAGTCATTTGGTATAAAAGAAGAGGGAAAAAGAGGCTATTTGGTCAAAACACATCTTGGACAATATTAGAAGACTTTTTCACTCTGCCTGATCTTCCTAGTAGATAATATTCACACACAAAGCTTAATTATACAATCTTTCTAGTCCCAACGTGGCTCTGTCACTGTAGATGTGGTCGAGGACAGTAAATAATCCATCTAAATATTTACAACCAACCTCCCTATGTATCTCGCTAAATGATCTACTAAAAAATTAGTTTCATGGTAAATATGCGTGAAAGAAACATATGAAAAATTCTCTACAATCTTATGGATATCTTAGACTAGAATCATAATCCTCTCACGAAATTGAAAATTGAAAATAAATTTGTAAAGTCTATCTCTTGTCTTTAAACGCTGTAAAATAGTAGCCAACTAAATAATTTAATTTAGAGGGCATTTTGATTTACTGCATTAAAGTTAACATACTAGAAAATTGATGTAAATTGGGAGTTATTACGTGGATATCCGAAGTACATTTCATGAAGAACTTTCCATTTCTAGAATGTCCCCAAACAAATTTGTCAGGGGTTGGGAATAAAGGTAACGGCAAAACCTTAATTAAATTGATAGCCTCAATTAGTAAGAGGTGAGCAACCATTGTCAAATTGATGGTTCTTCGCTGCCCAGTCCTAGGCAACATGCCATACCCACAACAAATAACAGTTTGATACGTGACTGTTCTTAAGTTGTTATAATTTTGGATTTTTTGCTCCAGTCCTTCCTTTAGTTTTTGCAATCATCTTTTGATCTTCGTAAACACTTTCAATTAACCCACTAAAATTTCTTGAGCTAAAACCTCATTGCTCACATATCAACATGGAATTCTAGAAACAACCCAAGACATCAATTAGGAAGATGCCAACGATCCAAGGATGAATAAGTTGCAACACTAGTGATAGCACCTAGCGCTGGAGAAACATAACTAAGATTCTAACACAACAAACAAAACCAAGAAGATGTCATCTTTGCTTGGATTTGAGCATCGATTCATGTTAAACACATTGAAATCCATGAGCAGTTCAAATTAATTCAATCCTAGAATTTTTATATCAAGATAAGAAACGAATAGAAGCCAACAAGTTCAATCCCAAATTTGATATATTTGAATTGTCCATGCATGCACATCTCGGTCAATACTAAATAATTTGAGAAACCCAAGTGGTAAGAGCCGGCGAATCAAATCTAGAAAATTAATGATGGAACTGAGTTCTAGTCTTAGTTTTGCAATCGGTGTTGATGGAAACGGTCTCCACTCTCAATACTAAACCATTCCTGCAAGGAGAGCGATGCAATGGGTATTCAATTGCATTTGGTGTTTCTTTGAGGACATGTGTCAATCTTTTGTTGGCTATGGGTAGGAGATGTTACCCAGCCATAGGCAGCAAAGAATCATCCTTGTCAAATTTCATTGCCCCTGCACAATTACTTTATCTACAATTATAGTAAGATCAATTGTATATCTTAACTTCTCCAGAACCAGATTTAGTAAAGTAAAAGGATAGCACCAATTGAACAACTAGAAATTAATTTGGGTGTCATTACCCACAATATTTTGCAGGCTTTGGCTAAAAATACGCATTTCATCTAAAATTCATTTCCAAGTTATGGAGTTAGTAGATTTTTTCTTGGCAATAAAGAAAGAAGTTCTTTGTAGATATTTTCTTGTGACAATTTTAACCCAAAGATTATCAAGTTCAGTAACAATTTTCCAAGCAAGCTTAATAAGAGCTACCCGATTAAAAATATTTGCCAATCTAATCTCATGTCTTCCATTATTTTTAGGAGTACAAACACTCTTCCTGGAAACTGTAGGTTGCTTAGAATCTCATAGAAAATTTCTAGTTGCCTTGTCAATCTTACTAGTTATCTTATGTGGACATCTAAATCAAGAAAGGATATGGTTAGGGAAATCAGACAAATTTGCCTTAAGAAGAGTAAGTCTCCCGACTCTTGACATGTATTAGTCTTCCATTCCGCTAACTTTTTCTAAATTTTCTATTAAAGATCAGCAGCATTTAGATGGTCTTTCCAAAAAACTATGATGTTAATACCAATGTATCTCCAAATATTTTCTTTATGTGTAGCATGCAAAATATTTCCAATATCATTCTTAATAACATTGCTCACATTGGTCGAAAAATAAACAATTGACTTATGAAAGTTTATTCGATGTACAGAGGCCTTAGAAAAGGCGAGTAGGATATGCTTTAGTTGCCAGGCTGCAGTAGCAGTGGCTTTCCCAAAAAGTAAACAATCATCTTCAAAAACCAAGTTAGAGATCCTCAAGCCAAGAGGCGAGGAAAGTAACCCTACTTGGGACTTAGTCTTAGTAGCAAATCAGTTACAATGTCGAATCAAAGGTTCCATACAAAGAATGAATAAATAACGAAACAAGAGATCCCTTTGTCAGATTCCTCGAGTTGGTTAGAACTAGCCTTCTATGTTGACATTAATATTAATAGAAAAAGAGGTTGTGGTAACATATGTCATTTTGGACTTAATCCAGTAGATGGGGATGGAACCAAATTGGCTAAGATAATAATTCATATAATCCCAATTCAAATAGTCATAAGTTTTCTTTAAATCAAGTTTAAGGGTCATTGCTTCAATCTTGCCTTTCTTCTGATGAAAATTAGAAAATCATTCATGAGCATAAGAATGTTATCAATTCTATATGAACTTCCCAGGGCAAAAGCACCTTGAGTTTCAGAACTACACTTCTGAAGAAGAGGTCTAAATTTATAGGACAAAATTCAGTTTACCATCCTTAACTTTGGGTCAAACATCATGTTAGTTTATTTTATTTCGAAGTTGAATGTTTTACCCTTAATATTTTTAACTCACGTAAATTTTACCTCTCTGTTAGTTTTTCATCTAATTTGACTGTTAAGTGATGACATGGCAACTGCCACGTCAGCAAGTGGGTCCCATTACAAAAAATGGGGAAATAAAAAAAAAATTCGATTTCACCACTCTCTTTCCTTAAAATTTCACTATAAGTTTTCGATCTCAAATAAACCCATTATATTTTTTAAGTATGTAACAACCCAAATTTATTCTTATATTTACTATAGATGTCACCGATTTGTGAAACTCATTCCCCTATATGAGTAATCGTCTCTCTCTCTCTCTCTCTCTCTGAAAATACAATAGCAGAGCACTACTCCTCCTCGACCTCAATCATGTTGAGTTTAATCCACCACCTCTTGCCCTCTTCTGTCGTCCTTCGACACCGAGCACTTGCAGGACACGAGCGACGATGACTTACCATTGACTTCTCCTTTAATCTCCTCATACAACTGCTTCTCCTCAAAACGGCGTTGTCACCACCGACGCAACAAGGATAAGAGAAATGAGAGGAGAGAGAAGCAGAGGAGTAAAAGAAATAACATGATGTGGTGCCATGGGCTTGTTTCCATGTACGCAAGATCTGGTGCCATTCATGACACAAAACGGGCATTTACTTTGATGACAGAACACGATGTGGTCTCCTGGAATATATTATTATCATGTTATGCTCATCATGGATTTAGGAAGGATATTGTTGAGTTGTTTGATGAAAAGAGACAAACAAATGTCAAACCAAATAATATATACCACATTCTTAATTGCACTAACTGATACGAGCAAAACATGCATTTAACGTTAACACAAAGTAGACCCTAAAAACACAGCTCACACGTAAAACAATTTAAAACCCTTATTTTGTCCTTATAATATTGGCGAGTAGGGATCGTTCTATCCGGGGAATTAAAGGGCGCATGCATGGTTTCGTTAAAGCAGAAATCTAAAGGTTTGGGGGGGGATTGGAAATTGGTTAATTAATCTACGAAATTAAAGTACAAAAACATGCAAACACAACAAGAACTCCTAGACTTCTAACATGTTTTACTCATAGACAAGTTTAACAATCAAGAACCCTTAAAGTCTAATTATGCTTACTAAAAATAAGAAGTTACACTACTAATTACAAGTGATCATCTCATCTTATTAACCTTACTCTTTTTCATGCCTAAATACTCTAAGTAAGCTGCGAAATTTATAACTTCCAACTAAATATACATGCTTGATTTTTGAGTAGGAATGCAACTTAGCGTCTAAACACCCTAAACAAAGTACGATCATCGAAACATGCGAAAAGAGAGGGACTTAGCGTATTATCTAACACATGCTTTCGAAGCTTTAAGATTGTATCAAACATGCATAAAAGGCTTGAAATTATAAACACATGCAATTTACGAAAAGACTTAAGAACATATAACTCAAATCCAAACTTGTTCTTCATTAAATACATCAAAGTGATCCAATACAAAGCAAAAGACAAGAGATTGAAGATCATGGTTACACTTTTGTCTTGAATGCTTGATGACTTCTTGAAGGTGGTTCTCATTCACAAGGGACTTAGCGTATTGTGAATGATCCGATGGCTTCGGAGGCTGGAATGCTTCGGCTTGGAGAGGATCCTTGAAGTGTTTATGGAGGAGAGGTATTTGTGTAGAGGTTTGGCTTGTAAAATGGGAGATCTGTATTATGGCTGGCCTCCTTGGTCTTATATAGGCAAGGGAAATGCTCACTCTCTCTTCCACCTTGCCTCTTTCATTAAATGCTAGCAATAATCACAAGGGCAAGTCACTCCCCTAGTCACCACTTGTGATCATCACAAGTAAGAGTCACCAAGGCTTGTCACCATTTGGGATGATCAAAAGCAAGAGTCACCAAGCCTTGTCACCCTTTGTAATGATCACAAAGCAAGAGTCACCAAGCCTAGTCACAAAGCTTGACAACCTTGACTTTTCCTCTTCCCCAAGTGGCTTCCTTGCCGAATTCAATGGGCTTGGGCTGGTTTTTGGGCCGAAACAAACTTTGAGAAATGGGCCCACAAAATGCTTTTTGGGCCGGCCCATTCCCGGTGGTCCAAAATCGCAAAAATCGCAAAATCGCCGAAATTCCTCCGAATTGCGCCGTTATTCATCTCCACCGAATATAACCTCAAAATAACAAAATAAATAAGAAAAACATAAAAACTAAGATTATAACATAGCTAAACGTAAAGGAAAATGCGTTAAGAATCAAGCATAAAATGCGTATATCACTAACTGCTTGTAGCCATGTTGGACAAGGGACTTGAATATTTCAATCTTATGTGAAATGATGATTTGCTTGAACCACCCAAGATGGAGCACTACGCCACAATCGTTGATATATCCATTGATTCACTCATTCATGGATAACTATCTGGAGAGCTGTCCAACAAGCTGTCTAGGTAGCTGTCTTGAAAGCTGTTTGGAGAGCTATCTAGGTAGTTGTCTGGAGAGGTGTATTTGGCTTAAAAAATGTGTTTCAGTACCAACTATACACCCAACTTTGAGTTGTTTTTGTGTTGTAAAATGCATCATAAAGTGTAAAAACAAATATTTTATTTCATAGGCTTAATCCATTGATTCACTCATTCATGGATAACTGTTTGGAGAACTGTCTGGAGAGTTGTCCAGCGAGCTGTCTAGGTAGTTATTTGGATAGTTGTCTTTGGCTTAAGAACTGCATTTTAGTACCAATTATACACCCAACTTTGAGTTGTTTTTAGGCTGTAAAATGCATCATAAAGTGCAAAAATAAACATTTTATTTCATACGCTTAATCCATTGATTCACTCATTTATAGATAGCTGTCTAGAGAATTGTCTGGGTAACTATCAATTTTTTCATCTATTTTTCGGCGACCAGAAACTTATTCTGCTAAAAATAAAACAACAAACAACTTTCTCTCCTACAACATCCTTCAATTCTAACTACAAAATGTCGAATTTACTTTTGAACATCAAAATCTTCAATTCTTTAATTCAACGAACACTAATTGAATTAAGAATCAAACAAGCCATGGTTATCTTCGTGGAGATAAGGGCTACAAAGTCTAGTAAGTCTCGTCATCTGATTCGTCTTGAAATCGATCAACCCCCAATTTCTAGGATTTTTGGTTTTCTCAGACTTTCTCTTCACTTTTCTGTGTGATTCGGCCAAGGATAAGAATAAGAGTTGAGGGAAAGAGAAAAAAGACATCAAGGTGGTCATTTTAGTACCTTACTCGAAGGGTTTGGTGGCCGGATAACCTTGGTCCATCGCCGGCGATTTCCCCGCGGGAGAGAGACAGTCGAGGAAGAGAGAGAACGTCGGGATAGATAGAGAGAGACTAAAATAGAAGGGGATGAACTAACTAACCAGCAACCCCTTCTTTAGGGGAAAAATTGGAATATCAAATTGTGTTATATAACTTTTTCGGTTTTTTAAGGAGAAAATGATGTCAGCTAAGTTTTTTTTGAAAAATAAGGGTCATGAGTTGGGCTTTTTTTACCATGGTGTAATTAGTTAGTTTTTTTTGGAAGTCAAATGTGTTTTGGGGTTTTTAAATATTTTCTCCATTAAAAATTCATATTTTAATTTTTTAAAATTTATTTTATTGTATTTCTACTGTATAATTTTCATTTTGAACTTCTCATTTTTATTTTTGTCTTTTATCTTTATTTTTTATTTTGATCTCGCATAAAAAGAAGAAAAATAAAAAATAAAAACAAAAATAAAGACAAGATTGCAATTATTGCAATTAGTTGCAGTGTTGCGAGCGAGAAAAAAAGACAAGCTCACAATTATTTCTATGTTTGTAAATGTTTAAATTAGAAATAATTGCTCTTTTGTCTTTTTTTCCCTCTCTCGTAATTGTAATATCGTCTTTTTAAATATTATTTATTATTCTTTTATATTTTTAATTCTTTTTATGAGAGATCAAAATGAAAAAGTAAAGATGAAAGACAAAAATAAAAATGAGACGATCCAAATGAAAATTAAAGATTACAAATAAAATAAAATAAATTTAAAATAATAACAAAATATTAAAATAGAAATTTATTTTTGGTAATGGGACGCACTTAGTGACATGACAATTGTCAAGTCATCACTTAACGGTCAAATTGGATGAAAAGCTAACGGAATGGTAAGATTGATGTGAGTTAGAAAGATTAAGGGTAAAATATTCTACTTTGAAACAAAATAGAAGTTAAGGGGGGTAAATTGAATTTTGTCCTCTATTTTACTTATCACTTTTTTTTATTATTCTGAAAATCAAAACAGCAAAGTGCTAAGGAGGTTTTGTAGCTTGTTTATTTAGAGATCATGCATGATAAGCATATAGCCTCATGACTAGGATTTTGTGCGCGACTTTGAGAGCTACGGCAATAAGAAGGCATGATAGTATTTTTATAGTGTTTCTGTGAGGGATTTTGCAAGACTCGAGCACAATAAGAGGGTAAGGCGTGTGGCTCAACGTTAATAAGAGGGTGTTTGTGGTGTTCAAGGTTGTAGAGGTCTCCTGTCATGGCAGAGTGAGAAACGGAGGAAGCATTTGATTATCCGGTGTTTCTTCCACTACAATGGCTCTTTAGTTGGATTTGAACGAAAAAAGGCTGTTTAGTTAAAACTAGATGGTTGGACTAGTAACTCGGCTGCAATGGTTGGTTTAGAATCAAACTGGGCTTTTAATTGGTTTTTTGGAGTATTGGGCTGTAAAGAACGTTTAATTCTCAAATCACTATTGATTTTTGATTTATACTATTGACCATGAATTTTGGACCCAAGACCGAAATCCCCGATTGTTTAATTCAGCGACGAACATATGTATTTTCGTTACCTTCCACACCATACATATGATCATAAGCCCCAAATAGTGCATAAGTGTGGCTTAAGCCACAGTAAAAATATGGTCGCTCGGGAAAAACGTAGTTAAGAAGGGCTTATTACGTTTTGCATTATTGCATTATGATGGACAACTTGTCTTCAATTTGGACTCGGTACCGTAATGTGCTTAATGATTTTTTGGGTATGAACAATGTCAACACGAACCATTTCGATTGAATCAGCCACAATGATGCCCAATTTCCTTTGATGTAGAATAAGAACCTCATTGCTTCTCTAAACATTAGAATCCTTGTGTGGAGATCACAATGGTTTGAAATTATCTTTTTCAATACCCAAGAATTGTCTGATTTGGACATAGTATAAACTTTCGCCCGATTTGCAGAACCAACAGTACAAAAAGCTCATTCTCCAATATTTCCTAATAATAAGGAAGTATCATAGCTCCATCACCACTTCATTTTCCTTAAGATCCACTACTACTTTGTGGGAAAGGGAATTTCCACAAATTTTTCTTGATCCAAACAAAAACCAATGATGCATTTGGTCCCAAGCCATTGTAGGCAGCCTTGCAAGAAAACTTCAACCATAGGAAAATGATCTCCATGAGCTATTTTTAGTGCTTCTTTATTGCATCTTTTAAATATCTTACAGCCATTATCGATTGAAAGGACCCAACCCCGATTTAGCTCCCTAAATCGGAATCAAACCCCTTCGAAAACACGAACCAACAAAAACTTTTCAAAATTTGGGCAGAGTTTCGTTACTAACGTGGAATTACCTTAACCTGCACGCGGAAAATACACTTCATCCTATGCCACAAAAAGCAAACCGTGGGCACCAATCCCATCCGGATTTCTCAATATCTCAACAGTAAAGTAAAGTAGTAAATATATATGTACTTTACTGAAATCCAGTGTAAAATCGTATAACGTATTCAATAGGAAGCTCAGAGCGACTTCTAATACATAATCATATACGTATACCACAGTAGGTAGAACAATAAACCTACTGGATGAAACAAAGTAGCTCGAGCACTATGCCTCCGACCACGACGTGCGACACCAGAGCCTGAACTGCAAACTGGGCACGGAAACCGAAAAGCCCAGGTGAAAGACAATAAACACGTTAGAGTGAGTGGACGAAAATAAATGTCTTTCACCAAATAAAATATACATATAAAATCATATGCGAGTCAAATACATAAACAAGAAATGGTACACGAGGGAGACTCCAACTCCTCACGCGTCCGGGTACACGAGGGAGACTCCAACTCCTCACGCGTACAGAGCATGCAATATAAAATCGCGGAATCACTCATGGACTACCACGCGATAGCACAGTCTGAATCACGGGATCCCAGACCCACACGTGATTCCTAGCCAGAAAGGCCTCGGGTCAGGATATCTGTCCCCCCCGGAGCATACTCGGGGATCAGCCAAGAAGCCAATGTGTATCGATACCACAACATATACTGAGACTGTACTCTGTGTAAACCAAATCATAAATCTTTTTTATGCACATGCTTAAAACATATTATGTACGTATAAATATATTCGTATACGTATATTCGTATATGCATAATCGTAAAACACATGCCCGTAAAATCATAATCAATCCGCATGCTCAAGTTCGTAAATCATTTATAAAAGACTCGCAAGCAATCCGTGAAAAGAAATGTCCACTCACAGACTGGCGTAACGCGTATCGCGTTAACCCGTGATCCGGCGGAAAGTCCATCGCCAAACGAACGATCACGAAACCCCTGAATATTCACAAAGTTCATTATTCAAAGTCATAATCCGACATTACAAATCAAACCACGAGAAACCACCGTTCTCGGAAACAGATAATTCAAAGTCGACGAATCGTCGAAAATCCGTATATACCACTTCAATACCTCGCTTTACGTTCGGACGCTCAACTCGAAAAACGAACCTCCCCACTGCGATCGGAGCGCGATTTCGAGTCAAATGACATGCGACTTGTCGAAAGTCAAAAAGTCAACCCGTTGACCGTTGACCGCCGTTGACCGCCGCCTACGGCGGCGCCGCCACTGACCGGAAGATTTCTCGGCGGAGCAACCCCTATTCCATGCAAAACCACCCACTGAGCAACTTTGTCAACTGCACCGAAGTCCAATTCTCACTCTAACATGGTCAATTTCATGAAAAACCGAATGAACACACAAATTTCAATCCCAAAATTCTCCATGTACAAGATGAATTGGAACTCCAAACTTACATGGTAGCTTGCTAGTGATGAGAGCTTCAAAGCCCACTCCAAAATTCAGCTCGAATCGGCTCGAAACATCAAACCCGAAATCACTTAAAATCCCTTAACTTTGGCCGGAAAAATCATCTACTTCCGGCGAGCCTCGCCGTGTGGGGTGACTAGGAACAGACTCGGGAGGCCGAGGCGCACCCAATGGGACAAGTCCCGAGCCAAGAGGTGGCCGGAAACGATCACCACCGTGGAACCACCGTGAGTCCCGTCGGCCTCCACCTCTCACCCACCGAGTTGACTCGGTCAACTCGGTCAACACCCAAAATGGTAAGCTTTGACTTGCCCAGTATGGAAATTTCTATTTATAGCCTTTCCCAAAAAGGAAACTTCATGTTTATCCAATTCGACGAACTTAAAACGCGCGTAATTTTCTCATCGTAATTCCGATTCCGATAATTCTCGCGGCCACAAATTCGTCTCGACATACTCTTCACTAACCACCCAAAGTCAAATAGATCAGCCAATCGGATAAAAAGTCAACCCTTCGAACCAACACACATTAAATCGACTAATCAATCAACAAACGTCAAAATTCGCAACTAATTCCTCGTAACTCCAAATCATGCTCCGGAAGTTCCCACAAACTCGAAATTAAATTCTGAACAACTTCTGTGAAGAAGCCGAAACCAAATTCTCGTCCGATAATTTAGTCGTTAAGTAGCCCACCATTTAAATCTGAACTTCAAATATTCATAACTAATTCCTCGGTCGTCCAAATTACGATCCGGAACCGCCCACGAACTCGAAATCACACGTACAACGACTCTCGAGAAGAGACCCAGCTCCAATTCTCGGCCAATAATTAAGTCGTTAATAAACTCGGCGATTCCAATAACCGTCGGACAACTGCGACTTCACACAAACTCACCAATCAAGCTGATCATACTGTTGATTCTGGTCCGGGTCGTCACAAATCCACCCCCCTTAGAAAAATTTCGACCTCGAAATTTCCAAGTCTGCCAACTCAAAGGTAGGAGCACTGCCTCTGTATACAGCTCAACTGCCCAGTGGCTACATCAACTGAATAACTCTAGCAACTGACTCCACAATAGGAGATAGCTCTGTGCTGAAATCTCTGTACCCACAAATCACAAATCTGAACTGGCTCCACACAAGCGCCAAGTGTTCCTACATAAGGAACAAACAGGGTACACAACACATAGCAAACTTGAAACATAGTTCCGCCACGCGGAACACAACACACAAAGCCAACACTATAGGCGATGCCGAACCATACGGCATAACACAAACTCGCCTATGGTCACATATGGATCAAAACATCAAGGCAAATCATAACACGACCTGCTCATACCAACGAAATTCAAGCATCGAACTCAAACAATTATCGACCCATTTCCGCTAATCTGACAGTCTGTGGTAACACACTCCACAAAATCAAAATCAAACATCAACTCAAACTCAATCAAATCAAACTCGCTCCAACACTACGGAGCACAACGTCGTCCACAAACGACATCAAGCAACGCCGATATCACAGTGGTCAACAAACTGGTACTGCAAGCAATCTCGAACAGCTAAAACTGCTGGTCCCGAATCCTTCGGAACTACAATACCGGGGTCCACAACATGCCCTCCAAGGTCTAAATAGTCCTCGAAGATCGCTCACCAATCTGAGATAAGAACTGGTACTAACTCGTAATCTGGTCCCCAATGTTCGCTGCAAAGCTTACCAACACACAGTTATAGCCGATTGTCTCGATCAGCGAACTGGGACACAAGCACATCACGAAATGGACAATCTCCACCAAACTCAGCTATGCCAGCCTGCCACTAAAATCATCTCTGAATGCACAAGGAAATGTACTAAATTCATCAAATGGTCCACAATGGTCAAACCACTGGCATCACAAACCAAAGTGCATACAAGCATACACAAACACAGCAGTAATCGCCACATTTAACCGGAAATCTTCAATGGCTGACACTCCTCGGCAAGTCTCTGCCTCGTAGCCATCATCAGTCGACAAAAGTGGCAAATGTACACACAAACTGCTACATTCTACTTCATGCTGCATCACGAGTAATAAACTCGGAAAATCTGGTACATCTCCACATCAACAGTGCATAACGCACGCAAAACCACGAGCCTCAATATCATCATACTCCAACTCAGCTCTCGTAGCCCATAACTCGGCTAACACGGAAACTCGAGCCACACATACACATATGCAATATTGAAACTCCTGACTCTCAACTGAATGCATCAGCATCAACATCATCCCAAACAGATGGTCAAAGTACAGTCTCTAGCCTTTTTCGAGCAACTCAAAGGTGCAGCCATAGTCGTCAGTCGACTCCATCCATCGACACTGCCTCAAGCTCAAATCTGGCCGAAAATGCAAGTGGATGACACTCAATGATCAGTGCACATCATACACTGCTCTGCACGCCATAGCAGTAATATCTCCAACTCTCTGGTGCTAACACAAGGACAGCTACACCCAAATCATACACCAGATACGTAGCTATACAAAGTTTCCCCTGCCTGGAATCATGAGCCACCGCTCTGCTACACAGCATCAATACACAACCAAATCCAAATCTCGATGCATCGCCATATTCCACGAACTCGTCGTAATCGTCAAGTAAGGTCAAAACCGAAACAACGGTCAATCATCCTGCAGGAGGAAGTAACTCTCCTCGCGTGCATCGAACCACATGAACTTGACGCCTTCATCGTCAATCCGGAAAGTAGAGTAGCAATCCGGGAAAATCCTGCACAAAGCCGTCGGTAAAAGCTTGCCAAACCCAAGAGACCCCTGATCTCTGGTACAATAGTAGGGCAACTCCAAATCCACACGGCTTCGAACCGGTCAGAATCCATGCCGACTCCTTCGGCTAGCATCACACAGCCCAACATCTTCACGCTAATCGGCCAAAACTCACACTGGCTGAATCTCGCAAACAGCTGATCATGTCGCGAAATCCGCAACACCGCTTGCAACTATTTCAGGTACTGGTCCTCACTCCTTGAGTACATCAGGATGTCACCAACGAACATAACCGCAACTCGTCCAGAAACCGTCTGAACACCTGGTCCACCAAGTCCACACGATTTACGGGGCATTGGTCAACCCAACAACGTGACCAAGAACTCATGATATCCGCACCGAGATCCGAAAGCCAACAAAGCCACATCTGACTCATCGATCCATAACTGATGGTATTCGGATCCGAAATCAATCCTCAACAAGACTGAAGCTCTCGCAAGCTGATCCACCAATAGTCAATCCGAAGCGGAGGATACTCACACTCCTCTGAAGCGAATCAGGTTTCGGTATTCAATGCACCACCTCGTCGAACCATCCATCACCCGTACACACAAATGCAAGAGCACACAAGTAAATATGCGGGTCGTTTGAAATCTCCTGAAACCTCATCCAGCAACTCCTGGAGTCGAACCAATAGCTCCATCAGCTCCGCTGGCTCCGAACGACAAAATGCCGGTAAAATAAGTTTAGCGCCCGGTACAAGCTCAAAGGTGTAGTCGGTCTCCCGAACTGGAGGAACACCTAGTAACTCCTCCGGAACACACCTGGAAACTCGGAAACCACCACAATGTCATCAATATCGGGCACAGCAACCGTAGTATCCCCAGCATGAGCTACACAATCCGTCTCCATCATCTGCTCGACCATCACCGCGAAACAGCGTCTCAGGAAAATCTGGTCATCGAACATAACCTCCTCCTCGAGGCACTCAAACATCGCCAAATGCGTCGTCAGTAAGTCCATGCTCACAAGCACTCCAAAACCACAATGTTTAACTATAACAGATCCGCGGCTAAGCCATATCCTTCAACAAGGATTTCGCAACCTCCTGATGGATGCAACACTCTCCAAGACCTCAGAAGTGGAGATGCAGGTACAATCGCCATGGACATCAAATAACAGTAACCTCGGAGAAAAGTCTATCCTCAAACAAGGTCATAGCACGAACTTCAACATGCCCAACTAGTCGCCCACATCATATGCGACTTGCTAAATAACTCGTCAAAAGGTATATTGATCAGACTTCAGGAACAACATGAGGATCTCCTCGTAAACTCTTAGCTACCAGACCGCTACAATAGCTAGCTGAAGGCGCTCCCTCATAACATGACCCTCCTGGCCACCACAATAGTAACTGAGAGTGCTTACGAACACAAGTCACTGCGACACCTGCTGCGTGACAGGATCATCAACGATCACACAACTCATGCCATAGGAGCAAATCCGCTACTCTGCGATCTCCGTCATCGTCAAATGGATCAGCAGAGGATCCCCAACATAATCGAAAAGGCCACAGCCTGATGAAGTCACTGATCCCGAAGTGTCGGAACTCAACCTTATCAAAATCTCACTGTTGAATCCACTTTCCTCAAACTATCACATCGAAAACCGCATACAACTTTCCTTGTCAATAGCCTCGCCACTGAGTGCAGCACACTAAGCTCCTCACGGCAATCTCGAGGCACAACAATCAGACTCTCTCTAATGCTCAGGTTCAAACTCATCTCGAACCTCGTGCCCTGCTTCCTCTGAAGCCACATAACTCGTATAAACAGGTATAAACATATGAACAATGCATCTCTGCCTC
Organism: Geum urbanum; assembly: GCA_946800695.1. NCBI lineage: Eukaryota > Viridiplantae > Streptophyta > Magnoliopsida > Rosales > Rosaceae > Geum > Geum urbanum. Next base: position 24,426,015 of record OX327012.1, read on the forward strand.
AGATGGATAAACACTCCACATTCGAATGCTGGGTAGCCTGATAAAACCATTACCGTATACAACACCCTGAATGTAGGCCATGGAGTCGCAACCGGAACTCACACATTATCAGCCCACCAAACACAATGATCAGAATCAGGCAAACATCACTGCCAAAATTCTCAACTTTAAGGCAACATATAGACGCCCATATACACATCCCCAGGCAAACCGTGCCACACATATCTCTGGACTCTGAATACTCATATGAATCCACTGTTCTCTGGCAATTCACGCGTCGATTGATCCACAACAAGATCCCCAACCGAAACGACACGGAAAGCCCGTCAGGAGGCATCCTAATGAATACAATACCGTTCACAACAAGTGGAACGTAATCATGGAACTTCAAATATTTGAAAGCATACAACACCCGGAATTTGATGATTATCCGCCGGCCGGTCGGGTCACCATTCCAGACATGCTGTACATTCTCAAATATCCTTAGTAAACACGACTACAGAAGTCTACAGAACCTATAACCTAAGGCTCTGATACCAAGCTGAAAGGACCCAACCCCGATTTAGCTCCCTAAATCGGAATCAAACCCCTTCGAAAACACGAACCAACAAAAACTTTTCAAAATTTGGGCAGAGTTTCGTTACTAACGTGGAATTACCTTAACCTGCACGCGGAAAATACACTTCATCCTATGCCACAAAAAGCAAACCGTGGGCACCAATCCCATCCGGATTTCTCAATATCTCAACAGTAAAGTAAAGTAGTAAATATATATGTACTTTACTGAAATCCAGTGTAAAATCGTATAACGTATTCAATAGGAAGCTCAGAGCGACTTCTAATACATAATCATATACGTATACCACAGTAGGTAGAACAATAAACCTACTGGATGAAACAAAGTAGCTCGAGCACTATGCCTCCGACCACGACGTGCGACACCAGAGCCTGAACTGCAAACTGGGCACGGAAACCGAAAAGCCCAGGTGAAAGACAATAAACACGTTAGAGTGAGTGGACGAAAATAAATGTCTTTCACCAAATAAAATATACATATAAAATCATATGCGAGTCAAATACATAAACAAGAAATGGTACACGAGGGAGACTCCAACTCCTCACGCGTTCGGGTACACGAGGGAGACTCCAACTCCTCACGCGTACAGAGCATGCAATATAAAATCGCGGAATCACTCATGGACTACCACGCGATAGCACAGTCTGAATCACGGGATCCCAGACCCACACGTGATTCCTAGCCAGAAAGGCCTCGGGTCAGGATATCTGTCCCCCCCGGAGCATACTCGGGGATCAACCGAGAAGCCAATGTGTATCGATACCACAACATATACTGAGACTGTACTCTGTGTAAACCAAATCATAAATCTTTTTTATGCACATGCTTAAAACATATTATGTACGTATAAATATATTCGTATACGTATATTCGTATATGCATAATCGTAAAACACATGCCCGTAAAATCATAATCAATCCGCATGCTCAAGTTCGTAAATCATTTATAAAAGACTCGCAAGCAATCCGTGAAAAGAAATGTCCACTCACAGACTGGCGTAACGCGTATCGCGTTAACCCGTGATCCGGCGGAAAGTCCCTCGCCAAACGAACGATCACGAAACCCCTGAATATTCACAAAGTTCATTATTCAAAGTCATAATCCGACATTATAAATCAAACCACGAGAAACCACCGTTCTCGGAAACAGATAATTCAAAGTCGACGAATCGTCGAAAATCCGTATATACCACTTCAATACCTCGCTTTACGTTCGGACGCTCAACTCGAAAAACGAACCTCCCCACTGCGATCGGAGCGCGATTTCGAGTCAAATGACATGCGACTTGTCGAAAGTCAAAAAGTCAACCCGTTGACCGTTGACCGCCGTTGACCGCCGCCTACGGCGGCGCCGCCACTGACCGGAAGATTTCTCGGCGGAGCAACCCCTATTCCATGCAAAACCACCCACTGAGCAACTTTGTCAACTGCACCGAAGTCCAATTCTCACTCTAACATGGTCAATTTCATGAAAAACCGAATGAACACACAAATTTCAATCCCAAAATTCTCCATGTACAAGATGAATTGGAACTCCAAACTTACATGGTAGCTTGCTAGTGATGAGAGCTTCAAAGCCCACTCCAAAATTCAGCTCGAATCGGCTCGAAACATCAAACCCGAAATCACTTAAAATCCCTTAACTTTGGCCGGAAAAATCATCTACTTCCGGCGAGCCTCGCCGTGTGGGGTGACTAGGAACAGACTCGGGAGGCCGAGGCGCACCCAATGGGACAAGTCCCGAGCCAAGAGGTGGCCGGAAACGATCACCACCGTGGAACCACCGTGAGTCCCGTCGGCCTCCACCTCTCACCCACCGAGTTGACTCGGTCAACTCGGTCAACACCCAAAATGGTAAGCTTTGACTTGCCCAGTATGGAAATTTCTATTTATAGCCTTTCCCAAAAAGGAAACTTCATGTTTATCCAATTCGACGAACTTAAAACGCGCGTAATTTTCTCATCGTAATTCCGATTCCGATAATTCTCGCGGCCACAAATTCGTCTCGACATACTCTTCACTAACCACCCAAAGTCAAATAGATCAGCCAATCGGATAAAAAGTCAACCCTTCGAACCAACACACATTAAATCGACTAATCAATCAACAAACGTCAAAATTCGCAACTAATTCCTCGTAACTCCAAATCATGCTCCGGAAGTTCCCACAAACTCGAAATTAAATTCTGAACAACTTCCGTGAAGAAGCCGAAACCAAATTCTCGTCCGATAATTTAGTCGTTAAGTAGCCCACCATTTAAATCTGAACTTCAAATATTCATAACTAATTCCTCGGTCGTCCAAATTACGATCCGGAACCGCCCACGAACTCGAAATCACACGTACAACGACTCTCGAGAAGAGACCCAGCTCCAATTCTCGGCCAATAATTAAGTCGTTAATAAACTCGGCGATTCCAATAACCGTCGGACAACTGCGACTTCACACAAACTCACCAATCAAGCTGATCATACTGTTGATTCTGGTCCGGGTCGTCACAAATCCACCCCCCTTAGAAAAATTTCGACCTCGAAATTTCCAAGTCTGCCAACTCAAAGGTAGGAGCACTGCCTCTGTATACAGCTCAACTGCCCAGTGGCTACATCAACTGAATAACTCTAGCAACTGACTCCACAATAGGAGATAGCTCTGTGCTGAAATCTCTGTACCCACAAATCACAAATCTGAACTGGCTCCACACAAGCGCCAAGTGTTCCTACATAAGGAACAAACAGGGTACACAACACATAGCAAACTTGAAACATAGTTCCGCCACGCGGAACACAACACACAAAGCCAACACTATAGGCGATGCCGAACCATACGGCATAACACAAACTCGCCTATGGTCACATATGGATCAAAACATCAAGGCAAATCATAACACGACCTGCTCATACCAACGAAATTCAAGCATCGAACTCAAACAATTATCGACCCATTTCCGCTAATCTGACAGTCTGTGGTAACACACTCCACAAAATCAAAATCAAACATCAACTCAAACTCAATCAAATCAAACTCGCTCCAACACTACGGAGCACAACGTCGTCCACAAACGACATCAAGCAACGCCGATATCACAGTGGTCAACAAACTGGTACTGCAAGCAATCTCGAACAGCTAAAACTGCTGGTCCCGAATCCTTCGGAACTACAATACCGGGGTCCACAACATGCCCTCCAAGGTCTAAATAGTCCTCGAAGATCGCTCACCAATCTGAGATAAGAACTGGTACTAACTCGTAATCTGGTCCCCAATGTTCGCTGCAAAGCTTACCAACACACAGTTATAGCCGATTGTCTCGATCAGCGAACTGGGACACAAGCACATCACGAAATGGACAATCTCCACCAAACTCAGCTATGCCAGCCTGCCACTAAAATCATCTCTGAATGCACAAGGAAATGTACTAAATTCATCAAATGGTCCACAATGGTCAAACCACTGGCATCACAAACCAAAGTGCATACAAGCATACACAAACACAGCAGTAATCGCCACATTTAACCGGAAATCTTCAATGGCTGACACTCCTCGGCAAGTCTCTGCCTCGTAGCCATCATCAGTCGACAAAAGTGGCAAATGTACACACAAACTGCTACATTCTACTTCATGCTGCATCACGAGTAATAAACTCGGAAAATCTGGTACATCTCCACATCAACAGTGCATAACGCACGCAAAACCACGAGCCTCAATATCATCATACTCCAACTCAGCTCTCGTAGCCCATAACTCGGCTAACACGGAAACTCGAGCCACACATACACATATGCAATATTGAAACTCCTGACTCTCAACTGAATGCATCAGCATCAACATCATCCCAAACAGATGGTCAAAGTACAGTCTCTAGCCTTTTTCGAGCAACTCAAAGGTGCAGCCATAGTCGTCAGTCGACTCCATCCATCGACACTGCCTCAAGCTCAAATCTGGCCGAAAATGCAAGTGGATGACACTCAATGATCAGTGCACATCATACACTGCTCTGCACGCCATAGCAGTAATATCTCCAACTCTCTGGTGCTAACACAAGGACAGCTACACCCAAATCATACACCAGATACGTAGCTATACAAAGTTTCCCCTGCCTGGAATCATGAGCCACCGCTCTGCTACACAGCATCAATACACAACCAAATCCAAATCTCGATGCATCGCCATATTCCACGAACTCGTCGTAATCGTCAAGTAAGGTCAAAACCGAAACAACGGTCAATCATCCTGCAGGAGGAAGTAACTCTCCTCGCGTGCATCGAACCACATGAACTTGACGCCTTCATCGTCAATCCGGAAAGTAGAGTAGCAATCCGGGAAAATCCTGCACAAAGCCGTCGGTAAAAGCTTGCCAAACCCAAGAGACCCCTGATCTCTGGTACAATAGTAGGGCAACTCCAAATCCACACGGCTTCGAACCGGTCAGAATCCATGCCGACTCCTTCGGCTAGCATCACACAGCCCAACATCTTCACGCTAATCGGCCAAAACTCACACTGGCTGAATCTCGCAAACAGCTGATCATGTCGCGAAATCCGCAACACCGCTTGCAACTATTTCAGGTACTGGTCCTCACTCCTTGAGTACATCAGGATGTCACCAACGAACATAACCGCAACTCGTCCAGAAACCGTCTGAACACCTGGTCCACCAAGTCCACACGATTTACGGGGCATTGGTCAACCCAACAACGTGACCAAGAACTCATGATATCCGCACCGAGATCCGAAAGCCAACAAAGCCACATCTGACTCATCGATCCATAACTGATGGTATTCGGATCCGAAATCAATCCTCAACAAGACTGAAGCTCTCGCAAGCTGATCCACCAATAGTCAATCCGAAGCGGAGGATACTCACACTCCTCTGAAGCGAATCAGGTTTCGGTATTCAATGCACCACCTCGTCGAACCATCCATCACCCGTACACACAAATGCAAGAGCACACAAGTAAATATGCGGGTCGTTTGAAATCTCCTGAAACCTCATCCAGCAACTCCTGGAGTCGAACCAATAGCTCCATCAGCTCCGCTGGCTCCGAACGACAAAATGCCGGTAAAATAAGTTCAGCGCCCGGTACAAGCTCAAAGGTGTAGTCGGTCTCCCGAACTGGAGGAACACCTAGTAACTCCTCCGGAACACACCTGGAAACTCGGAAACCACCACAATGTCATCAATATCGGGCACAGCAACCGTAGTATCCCCAGCATGAGCTACACAATCCGTCTCCATCATCTGCTCGACCATCACCGCGAAACAGCGTCTCAGGAAAATCTGGTCATCGAACATAACCTCCTCCTCGAGGCACTCAAACATCGCCAAATGCGTCGTCAGTAAGTCCATGCTCACAAGCACTCCAAAACCACAATGTTTAACTATAACAGATCCGCGGCTAAGCCATATCCTTCAACAAGGATTTCGCAACCTCCTGATGGATGCAACACTCTCCAAGACCTCAGAAGTGGAGATGCAGGTACAATCGCCATGGACATCAAATAACAGTAACCTCGGAGAAAAGTCTATCCTCAAACAAGGTCATAGCACGAACTTCAACATGCCCAACTAGTCGCCCACATCATATGCGACTTGCTAAATAACTCGTCAAAAGGTATATTGATCAGACTTCAGGAACAACATGAGGATCTCCTCGTAAACTCTGAGCTACCAGACCGCTACAATAGCTAGCTGAAGGCGCTCCCTCATAACATGACCCTCCTGGCCACCACAATAGTAACTGAGAGTGCTTACGAACACAAGTCACTGCGACACCTGCTGCGTGACAGGATCATCAACGATCACACAACTCATGCCATAGGAGCAAATCCGCTACTCTGCGATCTCCGTCATCGTCAAATGGATCAGCAGAGGATCCCCAACATAATCGAAAAGGCCACAGCCTGATGAAGTCACTGATCCCGAAGTGTCGGAACTCAACCTTATCAAAATCTCACTGTTGAATCCACTTTCCTCAAACTATCACATCGAAAACCGCATACAACTTTCCTTGTCAATAGCCTCGCCACTGAGTGCAGCACACTAAGCTCCTCACGGCAATCTCGAGGCACAACAATCAGACTCTCTCTAATGCTCAGGTTCAAACTCATCTCGAACCTCGTGCCCTGCTTCCTCTGAAGCCACATAACTCGTATAAACAGGTATAAACATATGAACAATGCATCTCTGCCTCAGATGGATAAACACTCCACATTCGAATGCTGGGTAGCCTGATAAAACCATTACCGTATACAACACCCTGAATGTAGGCCATGGAGTCGCAACCGGAACTCACACATTATCAGCCCACCAAACACAATGATCAGAATCAGGCAAACATCACTGCCAAAATTCTCAACTTTAAGGCAACATATAGACGCCCATATACACATCCCCAGGCAAACCGTGCCACACATATCTCTGGACTCTGAATACTCATCTGAATCCACTGTTCTCTGGCAATTCACGCGTCGATTGATCCACAACAAGATCCCCAACCGAAACGACACGGAAAGCACGTCAGGAGGCATCCTAATGAATACAATACCGTTCACAACAAGTGGAACGTAATCATGGAACTTCAAATATTTGAAAGCATACAACACCCGGAATTTGATGATTATCCGCCGGCCGGTCGGGTCACCATTCCAGACATGCTGTACATTCTCAAATATCCTTAGTAAACACGACTACAGAAGTCTACAGAACCTATAACCTAAGGCTCTGATACCAAGCTGAAAGGACCCAACCCCGATTTAGCTCCCTAAATCGGAATCAAACCCCTTCGAAAACACGAACCAACAAAAACTTTTCAAAATTTGGGCAGAGTTTCGTTACTAACGTGGAATTACCTTAACCTGCACGCGGAAAATACACTTCATCCTATGCCACAAAAAGCAAACCGTGGGCACCAATCCCATCCGGATTTCTCAATATCTCAACAGTAAAGTAAAGTAGTAAATATATATGTACTTTACTGAAATCCAGTGTAAAATCGTATAACGTATTCAATAGGAAGCTCAGAGCGACTTCTAATACATAATCATATACGTATACCACAGTAGGTAGAACAATAAACCTACTGGATGAAACAAAGTAGCTCGAGCACTATGCCTCCGACCACGACGTGCGACACCAGAGCCTGAACTGCAAACTGGGCACGGAAACCGAAAAGCCCAGGTGAAAGACAATAAACACGTTAGAGTGAGTGGACGAAAATAAATGTCTTTCACCAAATAAAATATACATATAAAATCATATGCGAGTCAAATACATAAACAAGAAATGGTACACGAGGGAGACTCCAACTCCTCACGCGTTCGGGTACACGAGGGAGACTCCAACTCCTCACGCGTACAGAGCATGCAATATAAAATCGCGGAATCACTCATGGACTACCACGCGATAGCACAGTCTGAATCACGGGATCCCAGACCCACACGTGATTCCTAGCCAGAAAGGCCTCGGGTCAGGATATCTGTCCCCCCCGGAGCATACTCGGGGATCAACCGAGAAGCCAATGTGTATCGATACCACAACATATACTGAGACTGTACTCTGTGTAAACCAAATCATAAATCTTTTTTATGCACATGCTTAAAACATATTATGTACGTATAAATATATTCGTATACGTATATTCGTATATGCATAATCGTAAAACACATGCCCGTAAAATCATAATCAATCCGCATGCTCAAGTTCGTAAATCATTTATAAAAGACTCGCAAGCAATCCGTGAAAAGAAATGTCCACTCACAGACTGGCGTAACGCGTATCGCGTTAACCCGTGATCCGGCGGAAAGTCCCTCGCCAAACGAACGATCACGAAACCCCTGAATATTCACAAAGTTCATTATTCAAAGTCATAATCCGACATTACAAATCAAACCACGAGAAACCACCGTTCTCGGAAACAGATAATTCAAAGTCGACGAATCGTCGAAAATCCGTATATACCACTTCAATACCTCGCTTTACGTTCGGACGCTCAACTCGAAAAACGAACCTCCCCACTGCGATCGGAGCGCGATTTCGAGTCAAATGACATGCGACTTGTCGAAAGTCAAAAAGTCAACCCGTTGACCGTTGACCGCCGTTGACCGCCGCCTACGGCGGCGCCGCCACTGACCGGAAGATTTCTCGGCGGAGCAACCCCTATTCCATGCAAAACCACCCACTGAGCAACTTTGTCAACTGCACCGAAGTCCAATTCTCACTCTAACATGGTCAATTTCATGAAAAACCGAATGAACACACAAATTTCAATCCCAAAATTCTCCATGTACAAGATGAATTGGAACTCCAAACTTACATGGTAGCTTGCTAGTGATGAGAGCTTCAAAGCCCACTCCAAAATTCAGCTCGAATCGGCTCGAAACATCAAACCCGAAATCACTTAAAATCCCTTAACTTTGGCCGGAAAAATCATCTACTTCCGGCGAGCCTCGCCGTGTGGGGTGACTAGGAACAGACTCGGGAGGCCGAGGCGCACCCAATGGGACAAGTCCCGAGCCAAGAGGTGGCCGGAAACGATCACCACCGTGGAACCACCGTGAGTCCCGTCGGCCTCCACCTCTCACCCACCGAGTTGACTCGGTCAACTCGGTCAACACCCAAAATGGTAAGCTTTGACTTGCCCAGTATGGAAATTTCTATTTATAGCCTTTCCCAAAAAGGAAACTTCATGTTTATCCAATTCGACGAACTTAAAACGCGCGTAATTTTCTCATCGTAATTCCGATTCCGATAATTCTCGCGGCCACAAATTCGTCTCGACATACTCTTCACTAACCACCCAAAGTCAAATAGATCAGCCAATCGGATAAAAAGTCAACCCTTCGAACCAACACACATTAAATCGACTAATCAATCAACAAACGTCAAAATTCGCAACTAATTCCTCGTAACTCCAAATCATGCTCCGGAAGTTCCCACAAACTCGAAATTAAATTCTGAACAACTTCCGTGAAGAAGCCGAAACCAAATTCTCGTCCGATAATTTAGTCGTTAAGTAGCCCACCATTTAAATCTGAACTTCAAATATTCATAACTAATTCCTCGGTCGTCCAAATTACGATCCGGAACCGCCCACGAACTCGAAATCACACGTACAACGACTCTCGAGAAGAGACCCAGCTCCAATTCTCGGCCAATAATTAAGTCGTTAATAAACTCGGCGATTCCAATAACCGTCGGACAACTGCGACTTCACACAAACTCACCAATCAAGCTGATCATACTGTTGATTCTGGTCCGGGTCGTCACATCGATCCACTTGTAAACACATCTACCTGCATCTAATACCAATCAACAGTGACAATTTCTGTTCCACGCGTATAGATCTGTACCTGAGGTGATCGAGGCGAAGGAGGTGGCCGCCTCATGCACCAAAATTCTGGAATATTTAAATATGCATATAAAAAATTTAAGAAAAATAATCATACAAATAAGATTCAACAAAAATACGAGATGGTACATTTAACTAACTTCACTACAACATTACTATGGACATCAGTTTTCTTTTTTATATACTGTGTTAGAATATTGTTAGTTTTATTTTTATATGTATTATATCGGAACATCAATTTACATTAATTTGATTTATAAGTACTTGATTATAGGTTTGTATTTGACTTGTGATAAACAAAACTTCAACTTCAAATCTAACATAAACTTTGAAAAACCATGAATTTCACAAGATGTTTAACCGGTTTCAAGAAAAAACTCACATATTATATATATGTGGTTGGCTCCAAGAGAAAAAGGCAGGAACTTGAATCTATGGTGGCAACAATAATTCACAAGAAGATAAACTCATTTTCAATGAAATTATGATCAATAAAATGAAGCATGAATGTACATAAACCAATTACAGTAGAAAAAAAACTATGATTAATCTAATAAAAACAAAACCTAGGAAGCACCAAAGTACTTCAATTTCGTCTAGAGTACTTAAAATTATCAATCCTCCTAGAGTAAAAGGAAACAGCTTGAATCTATAGAGGCAACAATAATTCACAAGAAAATAAACACACTTCAATTAGAACTCATATTGAATTAATGGATCAATGAAACTATGATCAAGAAAATGAAGCAAGAACATATGCAAACCATTATCTTTCTATTTCATATTGCAACGGTCATATTTTGAGGTGTTGACCTTTCTTTGTTTTTGACCTTTCTTTGTTTTTTTAGGTTCATATCTAAGTATCTAACACACAGTTTTTACTGTTTCAAAGCCCTTTTTCGATAGAGAGCAATTCTTGGTTCATACCAAAGTAAAGACTTGTACCTGAGGTGAGGCGAAGCAGACGGCCGCCTCAGGCACCAAAAGTTCAGAGAGCCTAAATATTTTTAAAAATATTCATATAAAAATTTTAAGAAAAAATATTTGGACACAACTCCAGTGTGTTAACACAATTTACAATAAAACATATGTTTATAAAATAACCATGAAATTGTAAACTAATTTACATCTTTAAGGTTGTGATATCAAGTTTAGTTTTCTCATAAGGAACAATACTAAACCTAAATAAGTAACTTTTTATTTTACGGTCGTGGTAGATCAAATTAAAAAAAAATGAATGGTCAAGATTAAATTATAAATTTTAAATAAAAAGTTACTTATTTAGGTTTGGTATTATTCCTTATGAGAAAACTAAACTTTGTATTACAACATTAAAGAAGTAAATTAGTTTACCATTTTATGGTTATTTTATAAACATGTTTTTATTGTAAATTGTGCTAAAGCACAGAAGTAGTTTCCAAAATATTTATATAAAAAATATTCAACATAATTATGAGACAATACATTTAAGTTGGGGCTTCTATTAGTTTAATGTTTTACTCGGTTTATAGTCTATTGGATTGGGGAAGATTTACATCTTATTGTACATCTTCTTATCTTCCTCTTGTGTCTTGAGGAGCTTAGCGAATAAGTCATCTATACTAGGCTAATGTGCTTCCAATTGAGGTAGAGGAAGTGGTGCTTGAAGCAATAAGGCTCGTTGTGCTCTAGCTCCTAACTTTATCAACTCTTTGGAGACTATTAAAAAGAAGTTCATCACCAAGTACTTCCCACACAGAAAGATTAATGAAAGTAGAACAAGTTTGATGACATTCTAGAAAGAAAAAAAGGCGAGTTATTTTGTGAGACTTGGGAGCGCTTCAAAGACCTTGAGTTGGGTTGCCCTAATTATGGTCAAACTCAAGACATGCTCATATCCCTCTTCTATCAAGCCTTGAGCACGGATACAAGGAGGAAGGTAAACAACACTTGTGGTAGAAATTTTAGGGACAAAACCGCCAAGGAAACACATATATTACTTGAGAAGATGTCGAGGAGGTTGGAACTTTGGGATGTGAAGCCAAATGTTAGAAAGCCAACAGTCTCACTGAGGGTGGCTACACAAGCCAATTGAGGAGGCCTCTATGAAGTAAAAAAGGTTGCTCATATGCAAGATGAAGTCATCAAGAGGCTCGAGGAGTCCATGAATAAGAAGTTTGATCTCTTGATGAAGCAAAATCGGAATGAGGTTCAAGTGAACTGAGTTTCGAAGATTAGTGTGGAGTCGATGACTTGCATAATTTGTGAAATTGAGATTAGTCCTCCAAACTCTTAAAGTAACTCAAAGTCTTGAGGGTCTTCCACTGTGAGCACCCTCCTCAAGAAAACATCAATGAGTACTTCAAGAATCTGAACACAAATTTAGTATGTGGCGTTGCTCCCATTTTGTGCAATGGAAACCTGAAGCACTCCCGAATGTAGGCATACGTTATCCAATATACCAATTAGCGAATAAAAGTCCTAATTCAACTAGGGTGTTGCGGAAATTAAGTTGGCTAGACACTTTTAGACTCTCTATCTAATATGCTTCAAATAAATACACTAATTTTAATATGCTCTCAAGAATATAGATAACTTAAAGCAAGTAAACAAGCACCAAATCAAGTAATCACAAACACCCCCAATTTTTTACGGGTCGAAAGGATTTTCGTCGAGCCGAGATGAAGTCCATGGACCTGTTTACCATGGGTCAAAAACCATTTGACTGTCAAAATTATTTTTGACCCTAAACCCAAAAATAATTTTAACCAGTCAAATGGTTTTTCCTGCAAAGGCGCCGAAAATCTTAAAACTAGTACAAGTCCACACTTAAGCAATCCACCAAAGCATTTGAGAGATCAAAGAGAACTGAAAACAAGGTCTCAAATGAAAAGATGAACAAAAATTGCAAAACTAATAAACGAATATCCGGATACTCCGCAATCAAAGGCCACCAAGTGAGGAATCAAGATGAACTCAAATCTCGACAACGGCGCCAAAAATAAGTTATGACCTGAGAATTGTTATATTTCTTTTTATTAGTATCACTATGAACATAAGTTTTCTTTTCATGAACTGTGTTAGAATATTGTTAGTTTTATTATTTTATGTACTGTGTCGGAACATCAGTTTATATTGGTTTGGTTTATAGTGTTGTATTTGACTTGTGATTCAAACATCGAATATAAATGTTAGGCCTAGGCTTGGGTCGGATTTACACCAGAAAGTTCATAACCGAAATCGAACCGAATGATTGTTTCTCGGTTCGGGTTCTACAATTTGGCCTCCAAAAGGGAAGCATAACCGAACTGACCCCTTTGGGTCAATTCTTCGAGTAATGGCCTGAAACCGAGAAAAAAAACTTTCATGTTGCACTCCTTGTCAACACAAGCCCAAGCGAGGGTATGGGTGAAGATTGGGATTACTAGATTAGGTTAGAGTTTGAAAGATGAAAATGGTTACTAGACTGGGGGTTCGAGACAGTAGGGTTAAAAAGGGACAGGGTGAGATGGATTGAAGACAGCGAGGTGAAATTGATCAAAGGTGAGATGGATCGAAGGCATCACTGAGACGGTGAAGAAACTGAGGGAGGCGAGGTGAGAATAGATTAGGATTAGAGTTTTTTTATCTATATATTGAAGATCTAGTGTGGGAAGGTGTATTGTATTAACTATGAGCTCTAAAATCACTAGTGTATATGTGACATGTATACTCTCAGTTTTGCTCAAATCTGGTGTGACATGCTTACTGGAACCGAAATTGAACTTGAATCGGATGGAACTGGTTCTGTTCTTTAAAAATTTGCAAAATTTTTATGACAATCAAACCCAACCAGCCGGTTTGGATTCACTGGTTTTCGGTTATATATGTGACGACCCGGACCAGAATCAGCAGAATGATCAGCTTGATTGATGAGTTACTGCGTAGTCGCAGCTGTCCGACAGTTATTGGAATCGCCAGAGATGTTAACGACTAAATTATTGGCCGAGAATTGGAGCTGGGTCTCTTCTCGAGAGTCGTTGTACGTGTGATTACGAGTTCGTGGGCGGTTCCAGATCGTTATTTGGACGACCGAGGAATTAGTTATGAATATTTGAAGTCTCGACGGAAACGGATTTAAATGGCGGGTTTGTTCGCGACTAAATTACCGGACGAGAATTTGGTTTCGGTTTCTTCACGGAAGTTGTTCAGAATTTAATTTCGAGTTTGTGGGAACTTCCGGAGCATGATTTTGAGTTACGAAGATTTAATTATGAATATTTCCGTTTGTTGATTAATTAGTCGATTTAAATGTGTGTTGGTTCAAAGGGTTGACTTTTTATCCATTTGGCCGATGTGTTTGACTTTGGATGATTATTGAAGAGTACGTTGAGACGAGTTTATGGCCGTGAGAATTATGGGAATCAGAATTACGACGAGGAAGTTACGTGAGTTTGCCGAAAAGTGAATTATGGGGTTTCCATTTCGGGTAAGTCTATATATGGAAGTTTCCTTATTGGGCAGGTCAAACCTTGCCATTTAGGGAGTTGACCCGGTCAACTCGTGTTGACCGAGTGGTGGAGGAACTCACGGCGGTGGCTCACGGCTTCCATGGTGGCGGTGGATTCCGGCCACCCCACGGCTTGAACTTGGGCTCTTTCCCTCCTCCTTGATGCCACGAACCTAACCCCGGCCACCACGCACGACCTAGCTCGCCGGAGGGAGAGGAAAATTCCGGCCAAAATTCAAGAAAACTTTGTGATTCGGGTTTGGTGTTTCGGACCGAGTTGAGCTGCAATTTGTACTGGGCTTTGTAGCTCTCATCACTAGCAAGCTACCATGTAAGTTTGGGATCCTAATTTTGTTTGTGGAAGGAGAATTTTGGATTTGAAATTTGTGTGTTCATTCGGTTTTTCATGAAATTGACCATGTTAGAGTGAGAATTGGACTTCAGTGCAGTTATGGAAGTTGCTCAGTGGGTGATTTTGAGTGGAACAAGGGTAGCTCCGCCGTGAAATTCTCCGGTCAGCGGTGGCGCCGCCGTGGGCGGCGGTCAACGATCAACGGGTTGACTTTTTGACTTTCAGCAAGTCGCATGTCATTTGACTCGAAATCGCACCCCGATCGCAGTGGGGAGGTTCGTTTTTCGAGTTGAGCGTCCGAACGTAAAGCGAGGTATTGAGATGGTATATATGGATTTTCGACGATTCGTCGACTTTGAATCACGTGTTTCCGAGAACGGCTGTTTCTCAAGATTTGTATTGTATTGTCGGATTATGATTTTGAGTATTGGACGTTGTGAATATTCAGGTGTTCGTGATCGTTCGTTTGGTGATGGACTTTCCGCCGGATCACGGGTTAACGCGAACTGCGTTACGCTAGTCTGTGAGTGGACATTTCTTTTCACGGATTGATTGCGAGTCCTTATTTATGATTTACGAACTTGAGCATGCAGATTGATTATGATTTTACGAGCATGTGTTTTATGATTATGCTTATACAAATATACGTATACGAATATATACATATACGTACATATTATGTTTTAAGCATGTGCATAGAAAAGATTTATGATTTGATTTACACAGAGTACAGTCTTGGTTACGTTGTTGTATCGATACACCTTGGCTTCTCGGCTGATCCCCGAGTACGCTCTGGGAAGGACAAATATCCTGACCCGAGGCCTTTCTGGCTAGGAATCACGTGTGGGTCTGGGATCCCGTGATTCAGACTGTGCTATCGCGTGGTAGTCCATGAGTGATTCCGCGATTTTATATTGCATGCTCTGTACGCGTGAGGAGTTGGAGTCTCCCTCGTGTACCAGGACGCGTGAGGAGTTGGAGTCTCCCTCGTGTACCATTTCTTTACTTATGCATTTGACTCGCATATGATTTTATACATATATATTACTTGGTGAAAGACATTTATTTTCGTCCACTCACTCTAACGTGTTTATTGTCTTTCCCCTGGGCTTTTCGGTTTCCGTACCCAGTTTGCAGTTCGGACTCTGGAGTCGCACGTCGTGGTTGGAGGCATAGTACTCGAGCTACCTTGATTCTTCCAATAGGTTTATTGTTCTACCTACTGTGGTATATGTATATGTTTATGTATTAGAGGTCGCTCTGAGTTTTCTGTTGAATATGTTTATACGATTTTTCACCGGATTTCAGTAAAGTACTATTATGTTATTGTTTACTTTACTGTTGATATATTGAGAAATCCGGATGGGATTGGTGCCCACGGTTTGCTTTTTGTGGCATAGGATGAAGTGTATTTTCCGCGTGCAGGTAATTGTAATTCCACGATAGTAACGAAACTCTGCCAAAATTTCGAAAAGTTTTTGTTGGTTCGTGTTTTCGAAGGGGTTTGATTCCGATTTAGGAAGCTAAATCGGGGTTGGGTCCTTTCAATATATGCCCGGGACTAATAAATGTTGGTGTACATATGGTTTGAATTTTTTCTTGTGTTTACCTATATTGGTAGATATGAGAACGACGTGAAAGTAGATTGGTTTGGGTACTTGTGTGATAATTTTGTATAATCGTTGATATGTTTTGTGTGGTCATTTTTTTTAAGATGATAGGATAGCACCAATTTTGATTCTCGCATCAAGTCTGAAATTCTCAAGTCCAACCATGAGTAAACATAGCACTGGTAGCAGGTCACGAGATCAATTGAGCACTTATATATGAATATTCACAACAATGAACACCTAGTCACATATAAGAAATGGCAAGAAAACTTGAGGTACAACAAGTCATTACACAAGAGAGCTCAATCACGCTAATGAGAATACATGTAAAGAAAATATCATAAACCAGACATTACCACAAACTAAATCTTAACATTTAATATCTAAAATAATAAGAGAGGAATTCCAGAGCAAAATAACCAAAGACATAAACTTAGGTAATAAAAGATCAGATTCCTTTACATCAAGTCTTGTGTCAAGCAAACAATATACATCTACTAGCCAAAAAAGAAGAAGGTAATTTATCCAAAAATCACCTATATGGCTATACACCAAATACATACTCAAAAGTCACATAGTTTTCTTTAAGTGACCAGAAGGTTATCAAACTTGATTTCCACTAACCCAAATGTTGTTGGAAAAATGGTGGTTTTCCACCATTTTAATATGACAATTTAAACAAAATAATTGAGTGTGTTGCACTCAATTTTGATGTGAGGGAAACATGGATTTGTGTTCTCCTACAAGAGTACATAAAGATTATGTATTCATTTGTTTAAATTGGTTATGGGGTGAATGAGAACTTGTCACCCAATGTTGGCCACTTGAAACAAAAGGAAATGAATGTCATCCCACATGGGAGAAATTAGGAATGTGGAAATCTTTATTTATAATTGTACCCTAATATACCTTGAGTGAATGAGTAGAGAGACTTTATCTCACGCGCGCAGGGGGGGTGCAAAACTTGGTTGCATTGAGTATGCGATATGGACTTGTGTGCGCCCGCGTCCTGCGGACACGAATGTCGTTCCAATTTGGGCCAGACCGCATGAGTTTCCTTTTGCACTCAGGAAAGATTTTTTTTTTTTGCATTCCTCAAGACCTTTCAACTTCTCCGGTTATTGTGGGTTTTTTCACCATTATTGGCCGAATTATGGTGGGTTTTTCTCACCATTATTAGCTGAATTATGGTGTGTTTTCTCACCATTATTGGCCAAATTATGTTGCATGGTTAATGAGTGGTAACTCATGACCTTTTGGTGGCCGGGCTTAATGTCATACTCCATCTCCTCCATGTATAAATAGAGGTTCCATCCTCCCTCATTCTTCATCCCATCAGAAAGCAATCTCCTCTTCTAATCACTTCTCTCCCTCTCTCAAAAGTGTGCAAATCCGGTGATAGAGTAAGGTATTCTTCAGTTCGACGAGAAGTTTTTGTGCTGTGGTACAAAACTTTGAAGTTGTTTTATCCTGGGAGAACAACGTACGCCATACAAGCCTGTGGACGGCTTAAAAATTCTTAAGGAAAATGTGTGATACACGTGACTCAACTTAATTCATCTTCTTACCCCTTCATTCTTATGTTTACATTTTACTAATTATTTAATTAGTATTTTTTTATATTATATTTAGTTTAATATCACTCAATTTTTCCTACAATCTTAAGAACTTTTATTATGTGATATTGACTAACGTGGTTCCTTTAAGGAAATGGTTGCCTAACGGAAGGGTGTTGACTTAAGGAATTTGTTACTAAACAAAAATCATGTTGCCTTAAGGAAGTAGTTGCCTTTGGAGTTGTGTTGTGAAATACGAAACGTTGCCTAAGA
Source organism: Geum urbanum (assembly GCA_946800695.1). Taxonomy (NCBI): domain Eukaryota; kingdom Viridiplantae; phylum Streptophyta; class Magnoliopsida; order Rosales; family Rosaceae; genus Geum; species Geum urbanum. The sequence goes on from OX327012.1 coordinate 24,444,192, forward strand.
GGAATAGACTCCAAAGAAATTCGATTAGCTATCTACGCTAATGAGGGTGTTCCAAGGATAATAAAAAGTTTCCTTGTAATAATGAAGTACTATGATTTGGTTAAATGTCAAATTCAAGTAATTGAATATTGAGATATTCAATAAGAAATTCATTGTGAATTTGACCATGAAATCAATAGAGAAATAATATCAGATATTATTTATTATTTAAGAAAATAACACGTTGTGTGTATTTTCAGAAAAAAGGCAACGAAATATTTTAAACACTGAAAGAGTTATAGGCCACATCGAGTCCTTTGGTTGAAAAGGAGGATGTGATAATGAGTGTTAATTAATGCAAACTATGAGTAGCTTGCACTTGATGATGTGAGATCCAACATCACTTGGAGAAGATGAGGTGATATACCTTATATGTGGAGACTTACCTCTTTATAGCAAGAGATATTTTGCGATAAGACCCAAAAGCAAAATCGTGAGCGGTTGGCCAAAACAGGTAATATCTTGCTATGAGAATGTGTCGTGGTAAATGACGTCATAAACGACGCTCATGGCATGGAAGCAGTCAAAGATTATGATTGTGAGATGGAAGACTTGGAACTGTGATATGACCATGCCAAGTTGGATGAACAATCAAGGGTCAAGAAAGAAGGTCTGAATGATGATCTCTAGAAAGGAACTAAACAATGTACTGTATGTTCCTAAGAATCGAGTTGAGGCTCAGTGAAAATGACTTTCGTTTATTGATTAAATAAAAACAAATTCTTGTTTTAAAAGAGAAGTTATGTTGGTAATAGAGCTACAAGTGGTGGAAATTAAAAATTGAAATGTAATGACCATGGTCAATGATATGAGTAAAGCTAGCGCTTCCACCTTTGTATCTACCAATGCATGGTATGGTAAGCAAGGGCAAGTTAATTATGATACTCTGCGGATGTCAATTAACTTGAAGAAGTTTACCAATGTTTCAAGCATAAGATTGGAACTTGTGTTGAGACAAACAAACGAAATCATCTTTCAAAAGCATTAAAAGAAATAATGAACCCCTTGATTTAAAGGCATCTCAAGAAAAAGTGGTAATAAGTATTTTATCATTGTGTACCTCATGAAGAGTAAAGTTGAGGCTATAGAGAAATTTAAACTCTATAAAACGAGATGAGAAATCAACTCAATTGAACAATTACGGTCATAAAAAGTGATTGACCGCAGAGGTGAGTATGAATCACTATTTGCGTATTGTGCTTAGTTTGTGATCATACATGAATAACACCTTATTCATCACAATCATATGATATGATTGAACGAAAGAATTGTATCTTAAAGGATATAATGGATGCAATGTTGTTTAGCTTTGCATTGCCACCAAGCATGTGGTGAGATACCATTTTATTTGCTAAATATCTTTTAAATAAGATACCTAAAAAGTTTGTTGAACAAACGACTCCATATGAATATGGAAATGAAGAAAGTCATCCTACAATTACTTTGCGAATGTGGGGATGTTTTGTCAAGGTGGATAATCTCTACCCAAAAAGGAAAATTATGTGGAAATAGTCAATTGCATTTGATATGAATTATCGATCTCTCGTGTGTAACAAACACAAGACATGATAAGGAACTCTAAAAATTACATCGTTCTTTGAAGATGTATTTTCGAGTACATCCAACTTATTGTTGATCATGGACTATAACAGCTAAATTAGTAGCTTGCAACAAATGGTTAAATAGCCAACAATGCAGTTGATGAGCAAACTAATGACTTATAAACCGTTAAATAAATGCGAGTAACGGACAAGTTTAAAGTCATCAACACAAAACTGATTTTGTGTTATTTAGTGTTATGCTTTCTAAATGAAGCATAATAAATAAGGATTTTCCAAAATCAAAGAACTAAGATAAGGATTAGAAAATCCTTAGGTTCCGACTCTTAACATGTATGATTAAGAGTAAACTTGAATCCTTAAGGAATGGGTACCTTGTGTATTATCCTGGTTAGGAAGATGTCACTAAAATATGATTCTGACTTTGCGAATCATACTTGGAAACTTGCGGATCTTCTACTTGGTTATGAAATTTTAAGTTTCAAGTGGATCTTCAAGAGGAAAATGAAGTCCTATAGACAAAAAGAAGGCCTTGATGATTTCGACACTAAATCTCTAGTGACGAAATGACATTCATCATAATGGTACTTGTTATTGCCACGTTGGGCAATTGTGAAGTACATCAAATTGATATGAAAAATAGTTTTCCTGGAATGAGATATAGAAGAGAAAATCTATATAGAAGAACCTGAGGGTTTCTTGACTCCCGGTCAAAAGGAAAAATATGTAAATTGGTGAAGTCATTATATGGCTTAGAAAAACAAAAATGCAATGACATAGAAGATTTGACAACATGATCACCAATGGTTTCAATACCAATGAAGGTGATAATTTATATATGTCAAATACACAGAGAGAGGATATTTCTTTGTGTGTCTACATGTAGATGACATGCTTATCATCGGAAGCAATGATAAGTTGGTCAAATAAAGATAAAGGTACATACTCGATTTGCAGTATTTATAACTCTATTTTCTAATATGGCTCACCTTAGTAGCTCATAATGTCTAGAAAATGAGATTTTCGATAATAATGTACTTGAGCGGGTCTCGCCCCACCTACATCGATTTCTTCTAGCCTGGTTATGAGTGAAAAGAGCTACCCAAATGATTATAGATTTTATAATTAACAACAAAGTTGTTCATGTACTATTTTGGATTGCAAAAGCACTTAAATCCTTAGAAAACATTATAAGAATGTTAAAAGGGTTGATATCAAATCAGTTACATTATGAAAATGTGAAAAGGAGAATTCTGGAATTAGCAGAACTCTGATTGACATGACTCTTCATCTTTCGAAAAATAAAGGAGAGAGTGTTTCTCAATTAGAATACCCTAAAGTCATTGGAAGTCTAATGTACTTAACAAGTTGTACAAGGCCAGACTTGGCTTATGCTGTGAACAAGCTAAGCAAGTACACGAGTAATTTGAGATGACCCGAACCGGAATTGGTATAGTAATCGGCTTAATCCGCGAGTTTTGCGAGTAATCGAGATTTATCGTAATTAATCGAATTGGCGGTTTGGTTCACGACTTAATTACCGGGCGAGAATTTGAGTTGAGTCTCTTCATGAGAATTATAGTATACGTGATTTCGAGTTTGTGGGCGGTTTCGGATAATTGTTTCGATAACCGAGGAATATGTTATGAATATTTGAAATCGCGTGATTTCGTCGTGTTTATCCATTTGAGTTTGAGTTATCCGAATCGTGGATATGATTCGATTTGGACCGTCAATCATATCGAACTACGAGTATAAATATCAGAATAGTCGTAAATTGTCGAAAATCACTGTTTTGGGAAGTTTGACCGTCGTTTGACCAAAATTGACCGTTGACCCGCGTTGACCAGAGGAGCACCGCGCCACCGTTTGACCACCGATCGATTTTCCATTTCTGGCCACTTCAGACCAAATTGTTGGTATGGTTAGCTTCCTCTCATGATTTTCTAGTGTTTTGCAATTGATTTGAGTTGAATTGGTTGAGATTTGGAGGAGAACGAACTCGGTGAAGTTCGTGGTGTTCGCCGGAATCAGGTGGGGTGCTCCAGCGACAATTGGGATCGGGGGTGTTGGGGGGAAATGTTCCCCTCATCCTTGTGAAGCTTTTGGGTGAAGGAATTTTGGTTTCGTTGAGGTTTGAAACTCGCCGGAAAACTCACCGGAATCCATGGATTCTGTGAGTTTCGAGGTGATTTCCGGCCGGTGGGCTTGGAATTGGGTCTAGGTGTAGAAGAGGAAGTTGTTAGGCTCGAAGAGTACTTGTGATCTAGAAATTTTGGCCGGAATCCGCCTCGGTTGACACCGCGCCGGTGTCGACGGCGGCGGTCAACGGCGAAGCTCCGGCGACGCGTTGACTTTTTGAAATTTGACAAGTTTTATGCCGTTTTGCTCATAATCGCGCCCCGATCATCGCCTTGAGGTTTTCGGGATGATTTGGATACCGGATTTTAAGTCGAGGGTTTATGTGAAGAATTTGGGGGTTTTCGTCGATTATTTTGTATCCGAGTTATATGTTTCCGGAAATGGTTGGTTTTCGAGGTGTGGTTCAGTGTATTGAGTTGTAATTTTGATCAGTGATATTGTGTGATCATTCAGGGGATCGAGATCGTGCGTTGGACGGGGGATCTTCCGCTGGATCTCGGGATTAGCGCGTTTGCGTGCTGTGCTTATCTGTGAGTGGACACGTTTCTTTTCACTGATTGATTGCGAGTTTTTACTATATGTTTTACGAGCATGAGCATGTGTATAAAATTATTTATTATTTTTGGAGGTATTATTTTATGTTTTATTGGTGATGGCATTTACTTAGCATCGATGCATTGGCTACTCGGCTGATCACCGGTAGTCCAGTTCCAGGGTTGAGAGATTCTCCTGATGTGCCCACTAGGCTTGAGAGATTCGCCTAGTCTATCACCGTCAGGCTTGAGAGATTCGCCTGACCGTCGGGCTTGAGAAATTCGCCTGACACCTCCATTTATTCTAGGAACTCGCATAATTTTTTTTATATTATATAAATGGTGAAAGGCATATGATTATTTTCGTCCACTCACTCTAACGATTTTATTTGCCTTTCCCCTGGGATTTTCAGTTTCCGTGCCCAGTTTACAGTTTGGATTCTGGTGTCACACGTCGCAGTCGGAGGCTTAGTGTTCGAGCTACGTTTCTTTTCTAGTAGGTCTCTTGTTTAGCCTACTGTTTTATATTTATGTATATATACACTAGAGGTCACTCTAATTACTCTGATGTTATACTTTCATATGATTTTCCCCGGATTTCTGTAAAGTACAGTTTTGCTCATTACTTTACTTTATGTTATGATTTTGAGAAATCCGGATGGGATTGGTGGCCACAGTTTGGCTTTTGTGGCATAGGATGAAGTTTGTTTTTCGGGTGCAGGTTAATGGTAATTCCACGTTATAGTGAAACTCTGCCGAAATTTCTATGGTTTTTGCAAGTACGTGTTTTCAGAAGGGGTTCGATTCCGGTTTAGAAAACTAAATCGGGGTTGGGTCCTTTCATAATCCTAGTGGAATGCATTTGCATGCAATTGCAAGAATAATTAAGTATTTAAGGTATACTCGTACCTATGGGCTGCACTATACTAGATATCCGGCTGTCTTAGAAAGGTACAACGATGCAAATTGGATTTCTGATATGAAAAATTCACTGGTGGATATGTATTCACACTAAGGGGTGCAACGGTATCTTGGAAATCCTCAAAACAAACTGTTATAACCAGATCCATGATGGAATCTGAGTTTGTTGCCCTAGACAAATGTGGGGAAGAGGCAGAATGGCTACGCCAATTCATAGAGGATATTCCAAAATGGATGAAGCCAGTGCCTGCAATTTGCATACATTGCGATAGTCAATCTGCAATTGGCAGGGCACAAAGCAATATGTATAATGGTAAGTCAAAGACACAATACTATATCAAACAACTACTCTCTACTAGTGTCATCTCTATTGACTATGTAAAGTCAAAAGATAACATAACGGATCCGTTAACCAAAGGGTTAAACAGAGAGTTGGTTGATAAATAATCAAGGGGAATCGACTAAAGCCCATGAGTTAAAGTCTTTACAGTGGACACCCAACTTAGTTGACTGGAGATCCCAAGATCTAGGTTCAAAAGGGACAACTAAATTGTAGAGACCTTGCCAGATTTGAAAGGATCCGACTCTGATTTAGTTGCCTAAACCGAAATCAAACCCCTTCGAAAACATGACCTTAAAATTTTTTTTTCCAGAGTTTACTTTGAAATACGTGAACCATTATTAGAACCTGCAAAGAAACACACTTCGAATATTCCACAAAAACCAAACCGTGGGGCTCCGTTCCCCATCCAGATTTCTCAACAACATATACATAATAAACCAAAGGTTTACAAGAAATCCAGAAACGCTCAGAAGAAAACTCAACTGAAAACAAATATAAGTATTCAGAGCGATGCCTATATACATCATTTACATCAAGTAGGTCGAACAAGAAACCTACAAAAACTGAAGTGTGATCCGAACTCTATGCCTCCACAGTCGACGCGCAACCCCAGAATTCAAACTGCAAACTGGGCAAAGGAAACCGAAAAGCCCAGGAAAAAGGCAAATAAAATCGTTAGAGTGAGTAGATGAAAATAATCATATGCCTTTCACCATTTATATATTCATAAAAATAATGTGATTTCTTAAAATAAATGAAGGTCGCTACTCCGACGGATTTCCCTGCCAAAGTAGCATGTCGGGCGAATCTCTCAAGCCCGATGGTGATAGACTAGGCGAATCTCTCAAGCGTAGTCGGCATATCAAGCGAATCTCTCAAGCCTGATAGATGGACTACCGGTGATCAGCTGCGTAGCCAATGCATCGATGCTAAATAAATAAATGTCATCACCAATAAAATATACAATACCTTCAAAATGATAAATAATCTAAACATTGAACTGGAAACGAATACTGAAACCAAGAACTCGCTACGACAGTGTAAATAAATGTCCACTCACAATATGAGGCTAACTCTGAGGTCTGGCGGAAGATCTCTCGTCAAACGCTCGATCACGATCACCTGAATAATAGGGATACGATCAATACATATTGAAGCACAACATACGGAGCTAATACGTCAAGAACCCCACGTTCTCGAAAGACGTATCGCTCGAAATATCGACGAGGATATCAAAATTCCCAAAATACACCCAAACAACCCTCGTCCCAAAATAGAATACTCAAATCAAGTCAAAAACCTCACCATTGCGTTCAGCACGCGAAATCGAGCGAAACGACATAAAACTTGCCAAAAATCCACCTTGCCAGAAATTTGCAGCACGTGGGGCCGCCGCTGGCCGCCGAAATTTCCACCAACCCAGAAAATGTCGACCAACACATCAGTTTGAAGATCTTGACATTTCCAACAACTTTATAGTTCAAAGCTAAGCCCAATTTTAACCGGAAAAGGTCCAAAACTCACCGTGAAGTTTGAAAACCTCGCCGGAATTCCATTTCTCTGATCGGCCACCACTGGGCACGGCAAGGGCTGAAACCACTTGGAATAGACTCACCTCTCTATGGATACAAAACCCCCATAACCTCAACCCTCATCGCCGCAGTCACCGTCGTCGGCGAATTCGGTCGGAATTCTCCAAACTTTAACAAGCCATAACTTCTTCATCCAACAACCAAATAGAGTGATCCACCTATCAAAAGAAAGAGGAGCTCAAGCCCAACAACTTTCATGAAGGAACTACGGCCAAAAGATGTCAGAATAAGGTACATCGAAGCCGAGAAGTTCACGGCCCAAAACGGGTCAGTTTTGACCCGTGGGTCAACGCGGGTCATACTAGATTTTCCAAAATGGAAAGTTTCCTCAATTGTGACGTATTTATACCGTACACATACCGTACCCAAATCAACGGCTATAATTCAATCTGATCCAAATCGGACGGTCACGATTAAATCCACATTCACCAACCGACTTCAAAACTCGATAAAACATTGCTCACTTATTCGAAAAATTCCCCAAAAATTCCCACGAGCTCGAAATCAAATCCTCTACAATTCTCGCGAAGAAACTCAAATCAAATTCTTGCCCGATAATTTAGTCGTTAATAAACCCACAAGTATAATTAATTCACAATAATCACGGCTCGGACCAATATGTGCACATTCTACGGTTCGGGTCGTTACAAGATCACTGTGGGGATTCTCCTCAAGTCCATTCCTATGATGAAAACAATGATGCTCGTAAGGAATGAGGTTAAGCTCAAAGCTTTTAATGATTCTTATGCATCGAAAATTCGAGCGGAGTAATGCGGATTACTCTTAATTAAGAAATCACCTATGTAAAAGGGAAGTGGGGCCGCTTCTAAAAGAATTGTTCAAGGTGCAATTCTTGTTAAGCTCTTACAGAACCAGGCGCGTGTCCAGGGCCAAAACAGACACAACAGTGAGAACTGAAAATATCAGAAAGATACCTGTGTGAAGTATGCCATCGTTTACACAAATGGAAAACAGTTCAAAGATATCGCGTCTACTGTTTAGTTAGTAAAGTAAGCATGCTTTCACAAGGGAAGGTTCAAAGGGTAGACCCCTACCTATCCTATGCAGGTTGAAACCGCAGAATCTATCACTAAGTCTATCGAGTCTTCGGTTGCCAATGTTCATTCATGTGGGGAATTGTTGGAAAAATGTGGAAATCTTTATTTATGATTGCACCCTAGTATACCTTGAGTGAGTGAGTAGAGAGACTTTCTCTCACGTGTGCAAGGGGGTCGCAAATCTTGTTGCATTGAGTATACGATATGAATTTGTGTGTGCCCGCATCCTGTGAACACGAATGTCGTTCCAATTTGAGGCAGACCGCATGAGTTTCTTTTTGCACTCAGGAAAGATTTTTTTTTCATTCCTCAAGACATTTCAACTTCTCCGATTATGGTAGGTTTATTGGCCGAATTATGGTGGGTTTTTCTCACCATTATTGGCCAAATTATGGTGGGTTTTCTCACTATTATTGGCCGGAATTATGTTGCATGGTTAATGAGTGGTAACTCATGACCTTTTGGTGGCCGGTCTTAATGTCATACTCCATCTCCTCCATGTATAAATAGAGGTTTCATCCTCCCTCATTCTTCATCCCATCAGAAAGCAATCTCTTCTTCTAATCACTTCTCTCCCTCTCTCAAAAGTGTGCAAATCCGGTGATAGAGTAAGGTATTCTTCAGTTCGACGAGAAGTTCTTGTGCTGTGGTACAAAACTTTGAAGTTGTTTTATCCTTGGAGAACAATGTCATACAAGCATGTGGGCGGCGTAAAAGTTCTTAAGGAAAATGTGTGATACAGGTGACTCAACTTAGTTCATCTTTTTACCCCTTCGTTCTTATATTTACATTTTACTAATTATTTAATTAGTATTTGTTATATTATATTTTGTTTAATATCACTCAATTTTTCCTACAAATGTCACCAAATTCAAAAATCACTTGTGTATTTCATCCACCCACTTGCATTTAACACTATTTATTCACAATATTAATTCATCAATATAGCATGTATCTTTTTCTGTGATAGATAATGTCTTTACGTGTGATAGATGGTATCTTTATGCTACTACAATAATATCCTATTTCGAAAGCGTAATAAGCTCATTATTTGTTTATTTAACACTTGCAGTTAAGCTCTATCCTCGATACTTGAAGGTATACAGTTATTTCTTATTATCAAAAATTTTCACTTTCTAGCTTTACATAAATTAAGCAAAAAACTAAAATTGATTCGAGACTTTATTTCCATCACAAACCAAAAGATTAAACTTTTAGAAAGACTACGAAGCTAGATTAGTTCGTCCTCAAGACAAGACAAAAGTTGATATTCATATTGCTTGACAATAATCTTTTCTTGTTGCTTATTTATGTGATAAAGGTAAAGTTGAACTTCAGTCACAAAGATTATCTTATTAGGCTTGTTGGTTAAATCAGCGGAGTTTACTGGTATCAGAGCTCACTATAGCTCAAGAAATTCCCAAAGATGGGAACGACTTCTTGAGAAAATAATAGATAAATTAGATTCCCTATTAAAACTAACTGATGCGAGGCATCAAGATTCTCTATATGAAATTTCTAGATACAGAGAGTATCTGTAGATACTTCCGGCAATAATAACTAGTTGAAAAAATTGGAACACAAAATGGATTATATCTAAAATCACCTAGAAAATAAAAGAGAACTATTAACAAAGGTTAATAGTAAAATCGAGGAACTAAACCATCAATAGAAAAATATCCTTGATTATGTTCTAAGGATGACCCAAGAACATAAAACATCCAAAGATGGTCCACTTCAAAAATTCATCAGGAAAACTAATTACTTTTAGCCATTAGAAATTCCAAGAGGGAACCCTTCACCAAAACTATTTCTTTTGGAGCCTACACCAAATTTGTCAAGTATCATATTTCAAGAGTCCAAATCTGAAGATATTCATGAAATAAATATGTTGAGCATCTTTGGAAAGAAAAAGGCAGTACATCTGCTCAATTTTAAAGAATTCGAATTCCACAAAATTGAAGAAAATGTTCGAAATTCTTTGATTCCAAAATTTGAGTTCAATCAGATTTACAAA